>CM042219.1:4780803-4853303 GCA_023566465.1 Cottus gobio
GGAGTTGTAGTTGATACGGTAGTAGGCCAATCAAACGTTGCATTAAATTAAAGAAACGGTTGCATGATCTTCTTCTTCTTTCTAGGTCTAGGCACAAATAGAATCAAATGCAAGTCTCTTTTGATTGGCCAAGTTTTTAATAATACTTGGTACTGAGCTATTTCAGTCCAATACCCAGAACTATCTTGTTCAATGTGGTAATATTCCCTAAAGCCCTAAAGCTCTAGTATGTTTATTTTTGTTCTTTCTGTCTTTCATCACTCATTGTTTTTTCTTTAGTATCACAGTCTGGCACAAATGGATCTGTATTCTCTGTCCAAATGGAAGAATAAAAATTATATATTTGAAGCCCCTTCCCCCTCTCCACCTGTCTGTCATATCACTCCCTCTGCCACCGGACACACACTCTCTCTTACACACACACACACACGCCAAACACACAGTGACCCCCAGCACTAAAATAGGCTCTCAGGAGCGGTTTGGAGTGATGAATTGGCTCTATAGCGGGGGATTTTCACCCTCATCCCCTTTTTCTCTTTATCTTTTTTCTCTGGTTCTCTCTTTTCTAATCATTTGTGGGCCGCGACTCTTCAGAGTTCTTATAATTGTCTCGTTCAGTCCCTCAGCCTCGCAATAACTGCAGGATACGAGAGCTCACAGTCTAATACTGATACCGCAGCAATATATATTTGTGTGTCCGTGTGTGTGTGTATGGGTGATACGACACGAGGGACGGTGAGGTGTGTATATATGAGAGGCGAGGGTGTACTTTTGAGAGATCAAGAATGAGAGACGCCTCATGCTTGGTAATGGATTGCATTTGTATAGCATTTTCTCTGAGTCTCCACAATCTACAAAGTCCTAAATCAGCTCACTGGGGTTCATTTGCTCCAACTTCAGCCTCCACATCTGCCTCTGCGATTTGTTTTATCAACCCATCATCGTTTGCTTCATCTGAGCCTGGTTTTCTCTCTCGGCCGTGCACAGCAGACTCACAAAACCCTCTTCAACCCGTTTCTCTATCTCCCCACACAACCCCTCTGACCTCCTCCTCTCTCGGTTTGCAGGTTTGCAGGAGTCACCGCTGGCCAACGGGCACGGCCACGGCGGGCGGGACTTCCTCCGGAAGCAGATGAGAGGGGAGCTGTTCTCGCCGCAGCAGATCGAGGTATTGGACCGCCTGTTTGACAGACCCTGTCCGATCCAGTCCAGCTCTGACTTCTATGTGAGCCCTGACTCTGGCAAGGTAAGGGCGTGGCACCATGCAGGCTCTGGGCTGAGGCTGAGCTTGGGTGAGGTTGAGGGGTTAACAGGACCGGGGAAAGCACGACTAGAGCAGGAGAAACACACGCAGGCCCATCTTTCAGCATTTCTTTTTCTCCTGAGGATTGCCACAGCACCTCCGCGGATTTAGCTGTGAACTCATCCTGTTTTGCTTCACCTTCCAAAAACGATTTTACACGCTTGCTTAGCTAACTTTGCTGATAGTTAACATTCTTATTATTATTATTATAAGTGACATTATTGCTACGTGTTTGTTGTTTACTTGAGAGGGATGCAATTCCAGTTTTTGATTGCAATTAGCAAAAAAAAAAGGTTTACCAAATGAATCTGATCTAATTGGATCTACCTGTCAATTTGCAACAAATATGTTGTTAATAAAAATAGAAACTCTTATTGGGGAAAAGCAACTTCATTAACACTAACTTACATACACCAACAGACACACAACACCTCTTGGGGATCCTAAATGCTCGTCTCATGCTTTTAGCTAACAGCCTGTCCTGCCTGCTATGCCTTGCCATGCCATGTCAAACCTGAAGAAATCCACCAGATTGCATGATGAAACACTTCTAATTATATCTCCGACACAATGCAGAGTCATCGCTTTCATTCTAATAGATTTCTTTCCTGGTTCTTTCCTATTTTTTTTCACGGCACGCTCTGAAAAGTGTCAGCATCAAGTCGTGTTTTCGCCGTCAGTCTGACAGGCCGGCGTGAGCTCCCTGTGGTCTGATCAGCATTGTGATGGCTGCAGTGGAGACCCAGTCAGGCCTATTGATGTTCCTCTAATCCAGATACACTGCAGGGGTTAATGAGCGTATTGACCCGGCTCTCGCTGTGACCTCACTTCCTGCTGCTCGGGGGACAAGGGACGAAGCAGCAATGTGATGCATGTGTGGAGAAGACGATTTTTGTCTCAATGTTGCATCTAAATTGACCTCCCGCCCTTTCTCAGCAGTTTAGTTCCTGTAAACCTGAGTGGAATAGACAGCTGTAAGTAGCACGCCGAATAACAAAATGACAACAAACCAGCATTTGTATTCTCTCTACCTTTTTCTCTCTTACCTCTAATCTGCAGAATATTAATGGAATATTCTTTAAAGATACCCCTACTTCAGGTTTATTTATTCAGCCAACTTCAAGGGCAAGAGGACAAACACACACAAGGGGAGTGGTAGTATATGGAGCCACATGCAGGCTGCAGCCTTAGACCTCTGGGGCACAGTTTGGCTTTTTAGCCCATTCACTTCCCTCCGACCGACACGGGGCGTGGAGTGGCACAGGGCGAGAGGTCGACAGGGATTGGCTCTAGTAGCTCTATAGACTGCGACTCAAGACTATAATACCCATGATTCATAGGTCAGTGTCCCCTCTGAGCCCCGGTCAAGCCACTGGGGTCGGGCAAAGGGGCTTTAAACTGCAGGTTGCCCCGGGGGTCAAACTGGCTTTGGGAACGCTGCATTGTGATTACAAAGAAGCGCGCGCACACACACACACACACACACACACACACACACACACACACACACACACATGCATTGCCATCGCTATCTGTCCCTCTACCTCTGCTTCCTTCTCTCATCCTGTCTAGTCGAACCACCCAGCCCCCCAGCTGAATTTCCCAGAGGGAATGATTGACAGTCATACCCTTAACACTGACACTCTGACAGCTACAGCTCAGCCACTTTGCTATGTGTGAGGTGTGTTTGTGTGAGGTGTGTTTGTGTGTGTGTGTGTGTCTGAGGCGGTGCTGGCAGGGTTATGGTCAAAGAAGGTCATGGTGTGTTGTGACTGACATTCCTAGAAGATGCCTGATCTATACTCGGGCCCCGCTGTCGGTGGTGGTGCAGCCTGTGAGGGCGCCTTTGACGTGAGTGGGAGTCAGTGTGTGTGTGTGTGTGTGTGTGTGTGTGTGTGTGTGTGTGTGTGTGTGTGTGTGTGTGTGTGTGTGTGTGTGTGTGTGCATGTGAAAGAAAGAGAAAAGGACGGAGCGCAAGCAAGTACAAGAGAAACAGAAGTGCAAGTGGCTCTATTCCAGCTGCCGGTGGTATATTATGGTATGCCAATACACTGTACTTTCAGCGTCCGTTTCAACCTTATTATCTTCTTGTACTGAAACACAAGCCTCATTTATTACTTCTTCTTCCCTACTCGTCACCCCACTTGAACAGATATAAAAAGTAAAATTGCTCATGTTCCTTTACAAGCAACTCCTATTTCATCTGTCACCATTCTTCGATCCTGTTTGTCTCAGACCGTTTCTTTATCTTTCCTCCCTAACAAGCCATCCTTTTATCTCATCTCCCTCTCCGGCTCTTGTTCTCTCCGGCTCTTGTTCCCCCTCTCTCCCTAGTAGTCTATTAAGCCCCACTATTAATTTGTGTGTGTGTGTGTGCGCGCTAGTACGTGTGTCTGCATGTGTGCCTGTCAGGGAGAGTTCATTTGAATTTCCCTTCAATCACTTCCTATTACCCAGGTGATAAATCAGCAATGGCTGACGGAGCCCCCACCCACCAATGCTGCCCCGGGTCCAAATGCCCACCCCAGCACCCAACCAGTCTGCCTGCACTGGGATAGAGAAAGGAAAAGAGAAGGAGAAAGTCCTCGCCAGTCTCTCCACCCAAAAAGCTTAAAAAGAAGCAGAGAGGTCAAAGGTGATCTCTTCTGAAGGATGGAGATGGTTAAACTGGTCAAAACAGGCTGACAGACTCATAATGCACACGAGCATGGCGTATAAGAGCCCCACGCCCGACCTGTGTGAATCTTTAAAAGCAGGTCACAGATATAACGTTTTATTTTGTGGTTTTCTTAAGTTCAATCAATTCCTTAAACAAGAGGGCGCTGTAGTTTTTGGCAAACAATATTCAAACGGGAGGAAATTGTGTATTTGTTGCAGCCAGTATGAATGGTTTTGATGAGTAATATTGAATCACTTTGTTCGTAAGATCAACTCATTGATGGTTTCAGTTTTATTTCTGAGATTTGTCGAAACAAGAGAAATATAGAATATCACCAGCCTTATCCTTCATGGTCTGTGTCACTGTAATCACTGGTACTATGGCACCACACAATCAGCATTAAGCATCTTTACAATATTTCTTTTATTTCAAAATTTCAATCAATAAATCATACATGAATTGGATATATTAGCCCGATTTGTCGTTCAGAATACATGGACCTCTCCAGCCTCTCCCCAGAGTTGAGGTCCATCTGGCTCGTCGGGAAACGAATACCCTCCCCACTGCTGCACACTCAGTTTGAGCGCAGATGAATTCCTTCCCCACAATCCCTGTTTCGGTCTGTGGGCCTCGGAGGGAATTGTATTTGTTTATAGCCAAGCCCGTTTCCATCAGGAGTACACAAGACAATGTGGAGGGGGAGCAAGAGAGTGTGTGTGTGTGAGAGAGAGAGAGAGAGAGAGAGAGAGAGAGAAATGGAGAAATCGGGAGCTATTTGGGGAATGGAGAAAAAGGGAAATACTATTATGCAAATAGCGATGGCAATGCATGTGTGTGTGTGTGTGTGTTCCAGAGGGCCGATTAGGGCTCATCTGTTATTGATGTGAAATTTGGACCAAACCATTACCTTCCCAGATCTGAGTCAGTGGACCAACCTCCTGCGTGTGAGTGGCGGGGATGAGAGAGAGAAAACAGCAGCCTCACACTGTGATGTTCGGATAAGTAGTCGGTGTTCCTCTTTGGGATGTAACTTGTTAACTCAGCACCCTTTTGTTGTTAATGTAACAGAACCGAACCAAACACCATTCCTGGCATTTGGACTGAAAACTGTTCAGTGTGAGTGAATAAAAACAGCAGGTGTGTAACGTTTTATCAAACGGCAAAACGCTGGGCAGCTGTTTATAATACTGTTAGGAGGGCGTTTACGACTGTTCATGAGATAAACAGTACAATTACCTGGCTGGACTCACAAAGTAATACCACAGGATTTGTGCGCTTGCAGCTTTCTAGGATGATGTTGCATTACGTTGCAGAAAAGCCAGTTCAAACCTTTATATTGGATGAGCTCTCTTTACACGTGTTTTTCTACCCTCCATGATTTTATTAAACAGCTTCCATCTTTCCTCATGTCTTACATGCAGTGTTCATTTTGTCAGCTGTCTTTTTATTTATTATGCCAAATGTTTTTTTGGTAAGGGTTTCAGTCGATGAAAGTGATTGACACTTTAGTTTTTTATCGTCATCTGATTATATTGAACATTTGAGTCAAACTATTGGAGCCAAAGTATTGCCACGTTTCTTTTTCCCAAGTTTTGTTGATGTTAGTCCTGTTTCCATTCAAATGTCCCAAAAGTTTTAGCAAACTTTTGAGATGTAGCAAATTGGAAGGCTACGCTAGGTTTTTGACCAACTTATTTAGTCACCGTTTTCATGAGGAAGTTATCTCTGCTTGCAGCCATTCCTCTTTGTTGTCTCTTTCCCATCTATACCTCCGCTCACCCTTCTCTCTGCCTATGGCTTCCTGTCCCGGGTCCAGCTCCCCCTGCCACCTTTCCATGTAACCCTCCATCCTGCCCCGTACGTACAACTCCCCCCACTGCCCGCCCCCTCCACAGCTGCGTCCCTCCCCCCTCTGATGAGGGCTGATGGCGCTGTATGAGCAGTGGAATTGACAACATTTACGGGCCCGAATGAGAATGATCCATCTTCCTTAGCGGGCCTGTCACCCCACTGGCCAAACTTCATCATGGCCAATTACCACGGCAGACCCCGTCTCCTGTGCGGCTGCTGCTGCCCGGCCCCCATCTACATGGATACATGGACACATTAGACACCATTATAATAAGACAGAGGGCGGCCAAGAGGGGGGTGCAGGGATAGCGTGTATGATTGGGGGAAGAAAAAAAACTACAGGTGTGATGTGTGAAGTGGGGGAGAGAGGGCCATTAAGAGAGAAAAGACGGCTTAAAAATGTGTCGGAACTGTAAAGAGAGAGAGAGAGAGAGAGAGAGAGAGAGAGAGAGAGAGAGAGAGAGAGAGTGTGTGTGTGTTGTGTAGTGTACTGGGTAAGCTCTTATTTGGCAGGTCACAGTCCAGTGGTTGTGTTGTGTGTTGACGAGCACAGGGGTGTTTAAGAGGTCAGTGAGCACAAACACACGCCTACACTTACGCCTGCACACACACACACACACACACTCAGACACACATACACAAATACACACACACACACACACACATGCAGTGGTATTAAAAGGGTCAGTGCAAAACTCTCACCTCGTCACCTAAAGGAAATTCTGATTGATGTCATTAGTGTACACACGCACACGCACACACAGACACAGACACACACACACAGACACACAAACACACACAGAAAAAAAGGAGTGGATCCGGTTCATGAGGGATGGCACATTTTTTCCGTTAGTTTGTGCACAAGGCGTAGCCACTGTGGAAGTACGTCACACTTAACTTTGAGAAAAGACGAACTACATCGACAACGACTATGAACCTTTGAACTAAACTGAAAAAAAATATTTGAATGACCAAGTGATTTACAATTTACACCACCAGTGTGAGCGCCTCATTTTGGGTTTGTGTGAACTGTTTGGCTGTGACCACAGACTGTACGTAAGAAGTGGGTGTAGACACAACGTCATTCATTGTTTTGTGAGCTGCTGTTTGAAGCCACAAGTTTGACATCTTGGCCGTCGCCATTTTGGTTTTTCTGTAATCATAAATGATACGAGAGGGTGGAGCTAAATACAACATTTATAGACAAACAAAATGTGAAAATGAACTTTCATGAATTGAAAACATACGATGAAAGTCTTAAAGTTCTAAGAAGAAAGCACAGACAACTCCCAGAGCAGACAACGCAGTGGTAGCGACCTGTCAATCACAAGGTAGCCCCGCCCTAAAGCATATTCTACTTTATGCTCTATTTTACTGTAAATGGGACCATAATTTACTAAATATAAATCATACTATATTGAAGAAGACTTGAAAGCAATTGAGACCATAAACTAGTAGAGTAATTATTTCATATATAGACTTATTTTTTGACACCAGAGGAGTCGCCCCCTGATGGTTAGTAGAGAGAATGCAGGTTTAAGACACTTCAATGTTGGCTTCCCTTTAGGAGTGAAGCGAGGTTACCGCTTTGTTGTGATTTAGTCATGATGTCACTGCCTTCTCTTGTTCCTTGTTTCAAGAAACACGTCAGTGTAAAGACTTTGTTGCTGTGTTGCTGAGGAGTATGAATCTTTTCGTTACTGGGCTTTTGCACACATTGAGAGAGTTCAATTTCTTACATTTTTGTATTTAACAGCTGATGTTTTTTTTATTTAGACATACAAATGCTAAAAATATACAAAGGAGCAGATGAACCGGCTGGTATTCCATAGGACTTTGACCCGGGAGGCTGGTGTTTGTGTCCCATGTGAAACCAAAGGTCAATGTTCTTCTACATTACGAGAGGTTAAATACAAAAACACAGTTATTTTATCCCAAACCATGATCATCCTTTCCGTAACATGAGCAAGTAGTTATAGTTGTCTAAACATTCAATTGTTTCCGTGGTGGCAGCGCGTCATTTCAACATATTACATGCCACCACCACATTATGTGTTAAGAGGTTGCTATCATTTCATGTATTTCTGTGCAATAAACACACACACACACACACACACACACACACACACACACACACACACACACACACACACACACACGCGCACACGCACGCACGCACGCACGCACACACACACACACACACACACAGACAGGTAATTTGCCCATCATGAGTGTAGTGGCCCTGAGAATCGGTGGTTAATCTATATATAGTTGGTCATCAGTGTGGACAGCATCACTCTAAATCACCCACCCACACACACACACACACACACACACACACACACACACACACACACACACACACACAGATGAGACGGAGATATGAGGATGGATGGGTCATGGCTCAGTGTTCGGGTCAGACACAGGTGAGCGGACAGTTTCAATTATCCATCTATCAGTCTGCATTTTGTGTTGTGAGAGAGGCTAACCAGGTTGTTAGAGATGCATGATCCCGCTCCATCCAAAGGTCATGATCTTCATTGCACTGTAGACAATATATGTTTTATTTAGTCATTTATTTAGCATGAACAGACTTATATTTTAGCTTCAGTGTCTTGTAATGTGGTTTTCATTTATTTTATTTTTTTTATTTGTGACACAAGTACACAAATATGTGAAATCAGAAGTATGGAGTATGGAAATAAATTATTTTGACTGGTGAATTAAAACCAAACATGCATGCATGTGAGTTACTGTAATATTGAGACCTCTGTTTCTTTTTGACTCTTTTTGATTTAAACTTTAACTTCAAGCTCTCTTTTTAGAAACTTCTCAAGAGAGTTTGCACGGTGAATAAAAGAAACGTACAGAACAAGCAAGATATTGCTTTGTCGCTTTGGTCTCCTCTTCTCTATATGTTTTATACCGTAGAGTGTGTGTGTATGCGCGCGTGTGTGTGTGTGTGTGTGTGTGTGTATGCGTGTGTATTCGTGTGTGTGTTGAGTGCACTGGGAGACTGTGTACGTGTGCTGAGATGATCACAGTTCTTATTGTTGTTGGTATCTGGGGAGACAAGAGGCTTTGTGTTAGCCATGGTCTCTGCGATGCCACAGTGTTTGTGTGTGTGTGTGTGTGTGTGTGTGCGAGGGAGAGAGAGATGAAGAGAAAGAGCGAGCTGATCCTGTGGTTATAGACTGTTGGACTTAGTTGTACAGTAAATCCCTGTCTTTGTAAACAGATCAATAAACTCTCAACTGTAGGTGTGTGTGTGTGTGTGTGTGTGTGTGTAAAGCTCCTCCACTATGAGGGAGGTGCTGCATGTAGCAGGATATCACAAACAGATTGATCACATCCGAGAGCGGCCCGCAGCGCTGCGGTGTCGTCACGTTGTACGGAACAGAAAAACTCATGATTTGTTCTGCTCTGCTCTTTCCCTCTCTTCTCCCTCCACTTCCGGTCTCGGCCCAGACGGCCGATTACTCGGCCATGGCCTCGCTAGCCGGCGGACTGGACGAGATGAAGAACAGCTTGGCCAATCCCGGTGGAGGGGCGGAGTTAGGAGCCAGCGTGTCGGGTCCACAGTCCTATTCACTTGTTCCAGGTAAGAAAGACGCCCGCCCTGCACTCTGAATTAGACTTTTTGTCACCTGATGAATCTAATTTTATATATAAGAGAAAAAAAGACATATTTACAGAGGTTCAACATTTTTACCATCATCTTTTTCGTGATGTTTCAATTTTTTTGCCAACACATCTGTGTGCACACATTACTTTGTAACCAAATCAAATTGCACAGATCCAGTGGGAATTTTGAGCCTTTTTTTGTGACACACAGTCAGTGACGTCCGTTTTATGTGGTTCCATTTGATCTGTGGTAAGAAACCTAAAACATAAAAATATATTTAGCATACGTTTTGTAAATTTCCATAAAAAAAAAAAAAAAACTACAGTGAATCCTACACAATAAGCCTAATTCTGCAAATCAACAACGACGACAAAGAGTCCGATTTTAGGCGAGAATATTAAATCTCAAGCCTCCATTTAGGAAGCTATGCTACAAAATAATGATAGGATGCAAGTTTGCTGCTGATTTAATCTATTGGGACTGATGCGATGCATTTTTGTTGCTCTGGCTGTGTGATCACAACTAATTCCACATCATTGTATGCAAGAGAGAATCACTCATAAATCCAGTGGAAAACCCCGCACGGGTCCATAATGTAATTCACATTCCAAACACTCTGCAGCCTTTTAAGTCTACCTCAGCAGCTACATGGACTCTAAGTGATTGAACCTGAACACATCTGTGCTTTGGATCTCAGGAGAGGCGAGAAGCCCAGAGGAAAGGAGGAAAAGAAAGGTGGAACGACGGAGGGAAAGTGAGAGTCTCGTCTCTCTCTCCATTTAAAGGGGCACTCGGGAGAGGCAGTGGTTAATTAAGAGCAGACCTGGGAGCATTTGGCAAAGGCTTCGACCGTTCCCATCTATAATGAGGGGAATCATCGAGCTGGGAATTTGGGATATCTGGGAATGGGCTCTTCTTTTTTTTTGTGCCCTTTAAAACCGCAGAGGAATATTACCTGCTCAAGTCAAGAGAGAGAGAGTGAGAGAGGAGTGAGAGAGAGAGAGCGAGAGAGAGAGATACACACAGAGGAAAAGGGAAAGGGATTAAAAGAAAATTCCATTTCTGCTTATGCATGCAAACACACACATTCGTATTCACACACACCCGGCTTCTTAAGCGTATGCATGCATTTCCATGCTGGTTTTTTCCCTCAGAATAGAGCTCCCTCTAGGGGGTTGAGACGTCTGTGTGTTCGTTGCGTCGCTATTGCACCCTTGACGTGCAGATACTCTGGACACACGCCACAGAGCAACATTTACACATTCAATCTTCCCTGTTTTGTTTAGGCCTTTCTAAATCTGTAGGGACATTTTTCTTTTTCTCACTTTACCCTGAACTTCACCCAGTCCACTCGACTGCAAAGGGACACACGGAACACCCTTGATTCCCTCCATGTTTGACATGTGTTGCTCTGATGGCCGTTTGATAGGGAAGCGTTGGCTGGGGAGACGGTAAAAAAGAAAAAGGGGAGTGAGCGCCGAGAGGAGACTTGTACTTGTTTCGTTGACCTCTACGGCAAAGCTGTGGAGAACAGATACATCAACACAACTGGCATACATATGCACAGATACACTGCGTGCACAGAGGCACAAACACACACACACACACACACAGACACACACACACCTCAGTGGATCTGGCCCTGTCTGCCCCCTCTAAGTTGGGCTGTGGAGAGTCCATCTCTCCCCTCTTCCTCCCTCTCCTCCGTGCCCTGTGCACTGACCCTGAGCGGATGAGTAGCCCGTCTGCACTAATGCCTCGCTGTCGCGTCAACCACCGAGAAAAACTTTACTACGCCAAGACAGGAGAGAGGAGGAGGAGAGGGACAGAGGAGGCTGGAGTGGAGAGGGGATCTGTGGGAGAGAAAAACGTGGGGAGGGAGGTGAAGAGGCACACATTAAGTAAAGAGGAGAGGAGTGTGAGCGGATGAGACGCTGGAGCCTCGGTTGTATTTTTCCTTTCTTATCATCTCTTCTCAAATTTCTGTTCGCCTTGATTTATATTTCCATTTTCCAGTATGTTTTTTTTACAGCAACACTATCAGCATGGCTCTAATGACGCAATACAGTCGGTCGCTCCGCTGCTTTGGTCCAGACCATAGACGTATAAGAAGTGGACGTAGTCAAGTTGAAGTCACCCATTGGTTTGTTGTCTGACATTTTGGCTTTTGGCTTTTTGCAACCAGTGTCACTCATAAAATATTACAATTAACTTTCATGAAGTGAAAGCATAAAATTAACAACTCCCAGAACAACACCTTGATAGCACCCTGTCAATCACAAGGTAGCCCCGCCCTAAAAGTTAGAGAGAATGCGAGAAAGTTTAAGGCAGATTGGCTTAATAGCCTTCTGACTTTGGTGACCCTCTGAATTTTCCTCTAGGGCCATTATGAGGTTAACAATTCAGTTTTTGCGTAAAATGGCTTGACAACTTTTAATATTTCACTGCCAACGTTTCTAAAGACCAATAACCTGCAATAAATAAATACATTCCCATCAGCCTCAGCTGTACTATTGTGTTCAGTGCTTATTAGCAAATGTTAGCATGCTAATACGCTAGATCGTTATCACTCTCAACATTATACCTGCTTAACATCAGCATGTTTAGCAGTATCACTGTAAGCATGTGAGCAAGCGGACGTTAGCATTTAGCTTAAAGCGCGGCTGTGCCTGAGTATCACCTCACAGCATGCATGGCTAGCATGGCTGACCTGTGACCAAGATTTGTTCTGAACAGGACATTTTACAGTTGAAATACAAACAATACGGTTTCTAGATTATCACAATAAAAAATGTCTTTAGTTATCGGCCGGCATATCTGCCAATTTCTATACATTAGCCATGAGCTAATACCAGCTGATACGCCTGCATGTAATGGAAAGCAACTAAATACACCTCTCTTCGTCTTTGTTGTCCCTGTTGTCTAAGTTTTGTTTCATACCACCTTTCCCTTTTCCTTGCGTCTCATGTTTTCCTCGCCCTCCTCCTCCTCCTCCTCCTCCTCCTCCTCCTCCTCCTCCTCCTCCTCCTCCTCCTCCTCCTCCTCCTCCTCTCAGTTAGTTAGCTGTGGTTAAGTGGAGGGGAAGTGAATGGGATTGATGGTGTTAGCATCTGAGCTGTTCATGATGATGATAAATGTGTGTGTGCAGGGCGGGGAGGGGTGTGTGTGTGTGTGTGTGTGTGTGTGTGTGTGTGTGTGATGATGATAAATGGAGGGCTCCCTCTCCACGCACTTCCAATGTCTACTGCATGCAAACACAGAGAAATGATTTGGGCCGACACACTGTCATGTAGTCTAATGCAGTTATATATCCTATCCACCAAGTGACAGGCAGAAGAGGTTAGGAGAAGGAGGAGGAGGAAGAGGAGGGGGAGGAGGGGGAGGAGGAGGGGTGGTAACAAGAGATGGGACGGCGTTGGTAAATTAATAGATGTCAGTGGACAGGACAACGAGAAAGAAAGAACAAAAGGGAGAGGGACTTCCTAAATGTGGTGCTGCTTTAATATCACAGTTTTACAGGTGACACTTTCAGAGTTTCTGAACTCATTGTTGTGGCTCACTGGGACACTTGTTAATGTTATAATCGATAATGTTATTGATGACACCTGTGCTTCTCCTGCTATCACGTCAAAATGTCCACTACATCCGTCCGTTAAGTTAGTTTTGAACCTTTCTATTTGCATTAAGTCCATTTCTCAGTAGAGGTGTTGACCAGTTTCAGAGCTTCTCTGTGATCTCTGTATCTCTGGCAGTTAGACCAAAGTATAGGCTCATAGTTAATCTGACAATGACTACGTTTACATGCTCAAATTATTAGTGTCTGTAAGACAATATTCCCAATAAGCTTTTTACATGGTTATTGAAGATGAATATTCCACTAATATTCCCTAATATTGGATGCAGACGTGCATATTCCGATTAATGCTGCATCCTCATCACTGGGGCCAGTGAATACCACGTGGACGACGTTCTTGGCTGTGTTTGATGCCCCAACGCGACGATCATCACGTCAAAATATAGAAAAGTGAAACATCATGAACAGGTTCATTCCTTCAACACACTTCTTGAAAAGGTCGGCGCTGCGATACTTGCGCACATCCAAAACCTGTTGATAGTCCTTCATGATGTGGCCTTTTCTTTTGGGCATCTCTCCTCCAGCTTCTCAAACTATTGAGTTGGTTTGTGTTCAACGCACACAGCTGTGTCACAAAGTGGCTTAAAAAACCTTTTGAGGCGCATATTCCCAATTCGCTGTTTATACAGTATGCCCAAAGAATGCTCCTAAAACCAGAATAATATTGGAAAATCCTAAAAGCCTTGGTCGCAAAATAAAGCCTATGCCTGAATATCCAAATGGAATAGGATGTGTTCATAAGCAATATCACATTTTGTCACGTTCTGAATACGTAAAAGCCGCTATTGTTAAAGCGGCTTTAATGGTTTGTGTGCTGCACATACCTACAATTTGAAGAGGGACAGTGGGGAATTCAGAAATCAAAGTCACTTAATTTAATTTGGTGCTGCAACAATCAGTTGATTAATCAATTAGCCGTTGGACTGAAGACTGACAGTAAGAATCATTTTGATGATCAACAATTGCTAAAGAAATGGACTCAGAGCGTCTTTAGCTCTTGTGCTGTTCCCCAGTGAAATGGAGTATTTGAGCAGTGTAGTTACAAGAGAGATTGGAATCAAATCCTTCACATGATTGGGCCGTGAAAAAAGTGGGCGGGCTTACGTCCATGAGTGCGATGTATGACAGAAGACTCCACTCACACCTCCCTAGCTGCTAAAAGTTGAAGATTGATTGATTGATTGATGGATGTCATGATATTGTTGGTGGAAAATGGTTGATACTAGCTTACACAAGCACAATTCATATTTACAGGAAGAAGAAATGTTTAAATACAAAGAAATGTTTTATATGTAATTGTTTTGCATTTATTGTTAAATCGGTACTTGCACAGAATGACCAAGGATGTGATTTAAAAAGAGTTAATCATGAATAGTTCAAATTTATCTCACTTTAAAGCAAAGCGTTGCTGGTTAGTGCTTCTTAAAATTTCAATATTATCTAGTGTATTGCCTTTTGGGTAAATACGGTAAATGTCTTTGGGTTTTGGAGTATTGATTGCACACAACAAGATGTCGTCTTAGACTTGACTGGAAACGATAAGTGAACTGATGAGAAAAAACATTTGCTGTAAATTAATTGGTTGCTGTAAAAAAAATATTTTGCATTGGAGGCACAAATATGACGACAATGGCAATGTCGACACTGATGTTAATATTGATAGCAGGAACATATTTATGACAGTGTGTGTGTGTGTGTGTGTGTGTGTGTGTGTGTGTGTGTGTGTGTGTGTGTGTGTGTGTGTGTGTGTGTGATTACAGGCCGAGACCTAGCCAGCACCACTCTGCCAGGCTACCCTCCTCATGTTCCTCCCACCGGACAGGGCAGCTACTCCACCCCCTCCCTCACCGGCATGGTACCTGGTGAGTACACACACACACACACACACACACACACACACACACAAACGGTTTGCCACGTTACAGTTATTCTGTCATCTCTTGCCAGCCGTCATCTCAGCAGATCGGATAACTGTACATACGTATCTGTTTGAATTCCCACTGGATGTGTGTGTGTGTCTTCAGGGGGTGTACTTAGCTTTGCCACTTCCTCCTTCTTGTCTGTCGACACTATGGCTGACAGCGTTCCCAGGGGGTGGCGTGTGTGCACATCTATACGCGCGTGTGTGTGTGTGTGTGTGTGTGTGTGTATCATTAGAAACCAGCCACAGTAGCACAGCTGTCCCTCCTCAACATTAGTAATTTGTTTTTAATGAGAATCACCAGTGACCCACGACTAATTCATTCATTCCCTTCCACTCCGCATTCCGCGCCGCTTTTGTGTTTCAATCCTGGACCGCCATTCTTGTCTCTCTCTCTCCCACTCCCTCTCAGTCTTGCAGTGGTGATCGTGGGCAGAAACAAAATCCCCCAAAAAATTGTTTACAAGTTCCTGTCTCTGTGTATTCACAATCATCAGTCTGTGTGACACAGACACACACACACACATACACACACACACACACACTAACACATAATCTCTCAGCGGACATGTAGCAACAGCACGTCCAAAGACGGGTAACCCTGTCGCCCTGTCCCCCTGCGCTCACCCCGTCCTCAGGTTTGACAGCATATTTGTGTGTATTTCTCTGTGTGTGTGCTGGCATGCGGTTGTTTGTGTGCGCCTGTGTTTGTTTTTGACAGTGTGTGTGTGTGTGTGTGTGCGACCTTGACACTGAGCTACACGAAGGGAGACCCCTGAGCCTCCTCTCACCCCCCCACGCCTTCCGACCCCCTCTTTCCCTCCCATCGTCTCCTAAACAACCTGACACGCCGCCGTCACCGCGGCGATGACAAGGGGAGGATGTTCGCACCCAGGGATGCCATGGAGACCACATCCCGACCCCACCTGACAGATGCAGCTAAACATACACACGCACATATACACACACACAAAGGATGATGCGATGAAAGAAAAACTTGTTGGGTTGTACATCCACACACACACACACACACACACACACACACACACAAACACACACACACACAGTCTCCACATCTAAATTCTTCTCAGTGAATATTGGAAGCTGCCTGAATCCTCGAGCCGGCGGGAGTGACTGGAGGAGATAATCTCTTAACTTTGCTTCCTCTTGCTTCGGCGTGTTTTATCTCAGCACTTCTGAGGCAAATTATCCTCCTTTTTTGTCCGCTCTGTCTAATATCATACCTTCATTAAGCCAGCAACTCTCCTCTGCTATTCTTCTTCTTCTCTCTCTCTCCCTCGCTGCAGCAGGGGGGCTGACACTCAGAGGGGGTGTAGAGGAGCAGTGAGGCAGAACCGACAGAACGAGAGGGAGAGAGGAGGGATGGGGGGTGGAGGGGGCATCAGGGTCTGTGACTGTCAGCTATGGGAGAGGGATCCCCCCGGGAGGAGTGAAGGTTCAGGAGAAAAAGAAAGAAAGAGTGTGTGTGGAGGCGGAGGGGGGGGGGATTAGTAGGGAAGGGGGGGAATAAGAGAGAGAGTCAGCAGAGAGATGTCGAGAAAAAAAAATAGAGGAGAAGAAATGGTGAAGAATGTTGTTTTGATGTGAAGGGTGACGGGCCGGCTGTAGTCGGGCGGCCAGAGGACGAGGAGGATAAAATGAAGAGGAAGAGGGTGAAGAGAAGAGTGGGGAGGGGAAGACAAGAGGAACGGCAGGCCCCAGACAGCAAGCAGTAAATGAGGGAGAAAAGCCCCGCCATCATCCACTGAACGAGAGGACGGCTCCAGTCTTGCTCGGCTCTCCCTCTTGAAGTCACTCGCTCTGCAAACCGCTCTGTCTTTAACGGGCAGCTCGCAGCTCAACCGCTTATGAGCAAAAGAAAAGTCCTCCAAACCAAAATGATTGCATTTATTTTCTCCCATTTAAACAATCAACTAGCGCTGTCGTCTCCTTCACGTGCACACCGTGGATATGAGCGTTGCAGTCGTGTTCCGGGGAGATAAAGCCTGCACCGACTAAAAGCTTTTAATGAGCTGCAAAACGTTCTGTTTGTCAAAGCATTTCAGCACCTTATTAACAGCTCGGACTATAATATAGCTAATTATATAGCACGGATGTTCTAGCTGCAGTACCACAGTAGAAAATAAAATACTTTGACCTATACTGTAGTCTGACCTACCCTGAAGTGTGAAATTTCAAAGCTGGTAGCTCAAAAACTAAAAAGTCCAGGCTCAGTTTCTCGAGGACAAAGTAAAAGAAACAGAATCATCCTCTTCAACCTCTACTGTTTCTAAACGGGCTCTGTTTTCTTGTTCTGTCATATGTTTCAGGTGGAGATTTTTCCGGAAGTCCGTATTCCCATCCTCAGTATTCCACATACAACGAATCCTGGAGATTTCCCAACCCCAGTTTATTAGGTAAGTGCATCCCATATCAATGAATTTCACATTCATCCCACCTCGCAGCCCAACCTCTCGAACGTTCTCTTGTAATACGCTGTATCTTTCATGCTCCACTGTTCCATTTTTTTCTTCCATCACAGTACATTTCTGTCTGTATTGTACCGTACAGTACAATACATCATCAACACACTAATGGTTCTGTGAAAGGATGTCAGGAGGCAATTTGGGGTGTGAATGGGATTGAAGAAACCATAAGAGAGAGAGAATGAGAATGAAAGGAACAGATTACCCAACAATTATCTGCATATCATCAGTGTTGCTTATCGGGATATTGGAGATTTCACCAGTTAGTGTGAGGACGTTCACCACTTATTTTCTTTTTCATGTAGTCACCCTCACATTAACGATTAAGACCGAACAAAACGGCCACGAGCAGAGATCTGACTACAATGAGCAAGCAATACCAGTTTATATATATATATTTAAACATATATTTAAATATATATAAATAAGTAAACATATATGTATACTTATTTATATATATTTAAATATATGTATTAATATATATTAATAAATATATATTTAAATATATATAACTATACATATTAATAAATATATATTTAAACATATATTTAAATATAAATAAGTATATATGTATATATATATGTATATATAGCCACTTCTCAAAAACTATAACTGCAGGATCCAGTCCAGTCTTCTGTTGAGCAATTATTTTCATGGATGCACGCCATGGAGGCGTAAACATTTTTTCTACTTCAGCACTAAGAGTTGGCGATGTGACGTGATAATACCGTCAGATTTTGCACAAATGAGGAAAAATAAATCCAAAGTAATTGTCTAGGGGAACACTTTAGGGGAGTCACGTTTAAAGGTAAAACAGTCAGTGGGGGACAGTGTAATAAAGGTCAACGGGGGGAACCACCTTTCCCCCTTGTCTCAACCTGCTTTCTTCCTCCCATCTGTCCCCAGTGTTCCAGCAGGATTATGGGTCTCTCCTGGGGACGGAAATCGGTTGCTCCTCCAGCCTCTTCACCAGCCAGGCAGGACAGATGCAAGGTAGGTGGACAAAAGGAAAAAAAAAGCAGAGAAAGAAAGAGTGCGATAACTCGGTGCAAGTGCAGATGTGCAGCGGTGCAGCGGTGCAGCAGAGAGAGAAGGAGGGGCCTTGAGGGAAACTTTGGTCTGACTAAAGGATGAGAGGCCGCCTCACATGAGGACAAGATGCACATCAGGAGACACTGAGAGGTTCAAGATTGATGACAGCGATGTAGAGGGAAGGGTGGATGGGAGTACAGGTGACAAACGAAAGAAAAGGGAGTTAAAAAAAAAGAGGCAGAAGGGGAGCTAAACACTCAACAAAGTCTCGACTGTTCTCTGTCCTGGCTCCTCGATGGTGGAATGAGCTCCCCATTGACATCGGAACAGCAGAAAGTCTCTACATCTTCCGTCGCAAACTAAAAACACATCTTTTCCGACTATACCTTGAATAAAGGAAGTAGCACTATAGTAGCACTGAAATGGCTCTTACTGATAGCACTTTGTAGTTGAACTTTTGACGAAATTGTACCTTCTTGATTCTTGTTGTTCTGATTCTTGTTTGTAACCGTAGAATGCACTTATTGTAAGTCACTTTGGATAAAAGCGTCAGCTAAATGACATGTAATGTAATGTAATGTAATGGGAGAGAGGGCGTCTGAAGTCTTGACTGAGACTAAATAGTTTGTCAGGCCAGCTTAATGCCTCACTTCCCCAAAGAGCCTCCTGAGATTACCTGGAATGTGGACAGACATAACCTGTCAACACACAGCCCGGCTGACTGATGGAAGTGACAGAGACAGGTGTGTGTGTGAGTGTGTGTGTGTGGAAGCTGTTGATTTCCTGTGTGTTTAAAGGTGAGTGAGTGTGGATTTCTGTGTGTCTTTGGGGTTACAGTATTGAATTGACCTCCTCCCAGAGGAGAGAATAGACTCAAGGGATCAGCAGTAGTAGAGCTGTACTCAGTGTGTCAGCTTAGACTGTCACTTAGTGTGTGTGTGTGTGTGTGTGTGTGTGTGTGTGTGTGTGTGTGTGTGTGTGTGTGTGTGTGTGTGTGTGTGTGTGTGTGTGTGTGTGTGGGAGACAGAAGGTGGGAGACGATGAGACGAGTGTCAGAAAGTAGACCGAGTTCATTTCATTGGTATTTTTTTTCATTAGCTTCATCAGCCCATGTCATCTCCTCCCTGCCTTCAACTACTCACATTCAAAGTAAAATATAATCTTCACACTAAATTGAAGCTGCTCATTCCACACTTTACACTCCAGTAACCCAAAGTAGTTGAATAATAATTCTGATTTATTACATCCTGGGTCTTACTCTTTGTCATTTCTGCAGCCAGAAGTGACAGGAGTGGGTGGAGCTAAGAACAACTGACCGCTGAATACGACATTTCTTGGCGACCAAAATGTAAAAAACACACTGTGAAAGGGTTAAAGTTGTAAGATGAAATCAGAGAGAAGTAGAGTCCTTTTCTCATAGACTTCTATACAACCAGAGGAGTTGTCCTGTGATGGACAGTAGAGAGAATTCAACTTTAAGGCATTACTGTATTGGATTCCCTTTTCGGACGAAGCCCCCTGATTGGTAATTACAAAGATTTAACTCACAGAGTCAATTGCAGAAGTCACAAGGGAAAGAAAAATAGAAGCTCAAGACAGAAAAGGCTTTGATCATTTTCAGATATTTTCACAATGCCGTGGCCATCTGGGATGAAGTAGTGAGTGAATGTGGTGAGGAAATGGTAATGAACGTATCATAACAAGGGCTTGAATATCCACGGTCCTATGATCCCCTGGTTTTCCTTTCTGAATGATGAAGACGTACGCACCTTTTCCATTCAACTCCAAATGAATGTTAATGTTTCTCTGTATCTACTGGATTTGTAGGCAATAGGGAACTTTGTAAGGTAAAAATATGTCAGCGTGTGTTTACAGCTCGTTACTCTGCACCCAAGTTGCCAGAAATTGTGTTATTCATGTTTTAAATATTCTGGTTAAACTGTTGTCTTTTTTGCTGAGCACAATGACATCACAGCCAATAGAAATGAGGCCCAAACTACCAAAACAAGACTAAACTGTAATAAACTGGACTTAATGATAATTATTCATTTTTGAGAAATTGACTGACAGATTGTTTCTCCCTAGGGTCACCGTACTACTACAGTGCAACATCACGGGGGGCGGGCCCTGCTGCCACAGCAACAGCCTCCGCCTACGACCGCCACTGACCCCTTCCACTAAGAGAAGACGAGGATGAGGAGACGAGGGGAGGGGGACAAGGGGACGGATAGCACCAGCACTGCACAGAACAAACCTGCCTACGGACGGACGACAATGAGGATGGAGACATTTTTGACGTCAGTGAAGTTTGAAATTTCTATGACTGACACTTATGCCGACAAACCCACTGCTGGGCTGAAGACCAGCTGTGTGGGTAGGACAAGAACGGCTATAGGATATAGGGCTGATCAGAAGCAAGTGAATTTGGACCCTCCCATGATAAATCAAGGCTGTGGTATCCCAATCCTGTCTCCTACCGATCATCTACGACTCCGAGAAGTCAGAGGACTGAAACTGTGTTGTGATCTTCGGTGGTTAAATGTCGCATTTTTAGGTTGGAAGATAATTATTTGGAAGAAATAATTTGAGTCGATTCGAGCAAAATCCCTTTTTCAAACCGTGTCTTTTTATGCCCCGACATCAATCAATCAATTTTCTATGCCACGCTACGGTGAAGTAAAGACAATCCAATTCTCATAACTTCGAATGACCAAAATCACCCATATCATGACCACCCTAGTCTCTTTGCTGTCGATGCAACACGTTTCCCCTGGGATCACAACGCTCGATTAACGGGATACCGCCGTTTTCAATGGGGAATGTTCAGTTTCACAATTGACGTTCGCTAAGCCCCGCCCTCCCGAGCTACCTGTCAGACCTGCAAAGATACCATCAACACTGTATGGGATTTTTTAAACAATGGATCCTTTCAGACAGAAGCAAACAGCCTGCAACCACCCGGCCTACAGTTAAATCTGTCATTACCACCTTTGCTCTTCTGTTTTGGAATTTGAAAAAAAAGAAGATAAGTAGTATCTCTCTCGCTACAGCCCCGATGCACATGTGGAGAAATCCAAAGCTTGACGGGATGGCCGTGCTTAGTTACGGTCGCCGGGCTACGGTTGGATGAATCGCTGTACCGGGCTGAGCTTCAGTTCCAGTGGTTGCGGCTCTGAGCCCAGTGTGTATCACAGAGCGACTATGGTCCACAAGTTCACGCATTCAAAGTGGCCGCGAGTGCCGCTGACTGACGGACAGGCCTTCCAGCAAAAGCACAGCCTAAAATCGGAGTCCTCTGCTGTCAGATGGACAGTGAACACATCACGCCAGACCAAAATAAACCCCCCCGGGGAGGGCCGCCGTACAGGACGGTGCTATCCCGCCTCCCCCAGCCAAGACGTAGTCCGGATCAAGAGCTATTTATAATGGGAGGAGACTCAGAGTAATATATTAAGAAGCTTTTCTGCGCTGCACTCCGTGTTAATGATTTATAATATGTGTCACGCTGTTGTGCTAGAATAGTGATGATGATAATGATGATAATGATGACGATGCAGTGAAATATGAAATCTTAAAAAAAAAAAAAATCCATACGACAATAAGTCTTTGTTTATGAACATGATCTGAGTTTCCTGTCTATAGTTTGTCGCCTGGTAACAGTTGACGCAGGTGCCATTGAATAAAAAGACGCCATTTTTATCTGCTTCCTGAATATTGATAAGAGGAGCCAGGAAGCAGCGGCACCCTCTCTCTCTCTCTCTCTCTAATTCTCTCTCTAAACTCCCCAAAGATGGGCCCCCCTAGTGGATCGGCTGACTAACTACAAAAGCACAAAGAGACTCAATCATCATTTAAAAAGACACCATTTTTTTAACTTCCTTTTAGAACATTACTTCTTCTACTACTTCTTCTTCTCCCCCTTTTGAGTGTGTGTCCATGTGCTTGTTTGGCATCCCGAAATTGTTTCTATAAGAGCATTACTTTTCGTGCGAAAAAAACAAACAAACAAGCGTTTTAATTTTTTGTTGGTCTCCTCCATCAGTTCTGCGCTGTGACAATGTACGACACCGGGGTCGAGGCCTTACCCATCACGGACAGACAGAGCAGGACAGATTTGCCCTTCGGCGCTGGTCTGAGATCTGTGTGTTTTCCCTCCTAAGATGTGCTGTTTTTCTTTTTTGAGGGCCCACAGTGGTGGTCTTGTGAGAGGGCACTATCTCCCCTGAACATGTACGCAGCTTCCTGTCTCACCTCTGCCCATACAAGCCTTGTACAGTAATCAGTGAACAAGAAGAGAAGTCACAATGTCGATAGCGATTTCAGTTATTTTCAGCGATTATTCACATTTTAGATTTTAGTGATGAAGCTTCCTTTGTGATAAAAAACAAACAAAAAAAGACCAAGAGGTGTGTGGTGTTGTTTTAGCCATCGTCTGCAAATGTTTACATATTTTCTTTTTTTTTTTTTGGTATGCGTGGCTGACCGTAGCGCTTCATTGCTACTGTGTAGTTTTATTAGCGAACAGATTGAAGGCACCAAATCTGCAGCGTGAGACATAAACATAAAGCTATATATATAAACGCATACCTATGAACACTGAGCGAAGCTGTTCGTTTTTCAAAATCTTTGTTGTTTCTGCGTTTTTTGAAATAGCGATAGAGTGGATCCTTTCACATTTGTAGACCTTAAAAGTTGTGCTGCACACAACCCTAAAGCAGACTCTGATGACGGCTCGCCTGCTGGGCTGCCGGCGAGCACCGCAGCAGGGGCCCTTCCTTATTTCTGTCTTTCTCTCTTGATCCTTCTGAGGCATTATTGAACCTGAATCACACCAGCTGAAAACAAGGACAGTGCCTTTAGTTTTATATGTCAACCCCCCCCCCCCCCCCCTCCCCCGACTGACCACGCATCCCTGAAACAAGACTCAGCGTCTGACAGGACCCGTAGCCCTGATCCGGCACCCGGTTACTCACTCAGCACACATGGCAGTCACAGACTCACAGGGGTAATGTTGAACTCATTCGATGCAAAAAATGAACAATCTGCGAACGACATCATGCGGCTGGAGAGTTACAAAAATCTGACTGTGTTCCAAGAAAAGTCTGTTTTCAGTAAAGTCAAGGCGAAGCAAATGTAAAATCAAAAGGTGGCCCAGGACTCTTTCCTCGCTCATCAGCAGTGCTGCCACTGGTAGCCTGAAGATGTTGACATCAGATGACGGTTTGCGTTGCTAGTAATGCTGCAATTTAGCTTCCAGCACTGAGTTTTTCGCACCGTTTCGCTGCGGGCCACCAGCTCAGCCGGCGCCATGTTGAGAGCCCTCGAGAGGCAATAGAAATGCTCCTGATCTTGTTTCATAGCACTCTCAACAATAAGAATTATTTTGTATTTATTTTTATTTTAGCCATGCAGCTATTGTGGTTGATATTTGGCACAAACCGTGATTTTCCCCATTTCGCACAAATTTAGCCTAATGACTTCTTTCCCTTTCCAAGCCACCAGCAGGTCGGCACAGGGTTTGAAGTGACTGAATTTCAGACTGAAATGTCCACGTTGGGATGAGTATCCATGCAGGGCCGTGATAGGTGATGTACCGCCCCGGATCAGGGCTAAACAGGACCCACTGGCTGGACAAGGAGTGAAATAAAACAGGCACAAATTACACACAAAATAAGCCAAGTAAGTGACGGACATGGTACGTCTGTTCATTAATATAGCTTTTTAAAAATAGTTATTATTCAACCACAGAGTCTTATAAATGAATCTCACCCTTTTTTCCACACACACGCGAACATTACTGAAAACATGACGAAATATTGATTGAGAGTCGTTCTCCTCGAGGAGGTGAATCCAGGCGTGCCTCCCGTGCGGCGACACCAAACCGGTGGCCCAAACTCCTTCTCCGGCGTAGCCAAGACGCCCAGCCACACGCTAACAGGATTACTTGTTCAACTATGCATCTCGTAGTGACACAGCTTGCCTTGCCATTGCTTTGACCTAATTGGCTCACGAGGGGAGACGGAGCGGGGCTCTCATTGGGCCGTCTTCGATTGGCAGCCGTGACATTGACTGCAGCGATGGAGGGTGGGGGGCTGTCGTTGTGGGTGGTACTGTAGGAAGCACGGGCGGGCAGAGGCCACACACACACACACACACACACAAATATAAGTACAGACACACACTCTCTCCCTCCCTTTGTCCTTTGCCGAGAGTGGTGATCCCCCCTCCTCTCGTGGCCCATGTGTTCCCCAGGGGAGGCCAAACCTGCTGTGCCATCAGAAACTCCCCCCCCCCCAACCACCTCCCCTCCCTCACCCCCCCTCCCTCAGCCCTAATCTCATCATATCTCACGCACTCGTCTCCCCTCTCCCTTTCCTCCCCTCCTGTAGCACTGCCACACCACCAGGATTAGGAATATTAAAAGTATTCTGTTGATTTCAGGCCTGTGACCTTCGTCAAAAAAAGTCCCCCTCCCCCCCTCCCTCATCTCTCTTTCTTACTTACTTCCCCCTCTGACTACTCGGACGCGATGCTCACTGTCCTGTCGGACATTCTGCGTATATGAAGCAGGGTGCCAAAGTGAGGTCATTTCAATGGCAACATTGCTGCCGGTATTCTTCATTTGGCCACGAATATTCTGTGAGATGGCATCTCGTGCATCTGCAGAGCGATTAAAAAAACACAAAGAGAAACCAGTTTCAGATCAAACAAAGACGTTTCATTTCCAGTTTACTGTCCATGAAAATTCAAATTGCATCTTGAGTTGTTTTTTTTTTTATCCCAGCTCCAAATCAAATAGGAAACTGAAATAAATGCAAATTACTTTTTTTCTTTATTATGATTTCTCAGCGAGTGTGCACCGCCCGACTGTATCTCAATATGAAATCCATGAAGATGGCTACTGCCTCCATGAAACCTGAGGGGATTTCAGCATCACATCTTGACAGCAATTAGTGGCACAATCTGTTTCGTGCTTGCTGATATAACTAGGCTCTGGACAGATCTCATACTGAAGCGTTACAATGTTCTGTACATCTTAATATTATTCAACTGTGGAAGAGGAGACATACACGACTCAGCCTACACAAATCAACTGTGCTTTTTAAGCAGATGTTTCAATCAAAGTTAAAAAAAAAGAAGAAAAAGAAAAAAAGATAACATGATTTTTCACCTTACTGTGGCCTTTCGTGTAACAATCTGGAGTTTTTTTTGTGTCCATGGCTTCCTATCTGGGGTGTTAAAGAGATATTTATATCTGTGACGTTTCGTTAAAAAAAAAAAGAAGAAAGAAATACATCCGAATGCGAAGACGAAATTAGGTTTCAACGATTCAGCTTCTTCGAAATCAAACGCGACAAAAAAAGAAGACATATCTGTAACGTTCACCAAAGCCTGTGATGCCTGTTTTAAATAATAGATTCTTGTACAAAAAAAACCCACATATAAAATAGCAGAAAAGACTTACAGATACAAACACAAAATGAAGATAAAGAAATGCCTTCAAATATTCTGGACGGGAGGATCTAAAAAAGAAAAAAAAAAGTTAAAAGAAATGCTTCTTTAAGAAAATGTGTATGTTTTTTATTCGATTTTCTAGTAGTTGCAAACAAAACTTGGTGTTTTTTCTCTTTGTGTGTTGCGTGTTGTCTTAATATTTGAATGTATTTTACTGCAGTGCGAATTTGCCAAAGATATCATATCACTTGATTTCTCTCCTTTTATTTATTTTTTTTTTTGGGTGAGGAGGGGGTTTCCTTTTGTTCCTGAATTGTGACCAATTTTGTTCAGAAAACTGGAAATAAATGTTACATTTGATATTATGCTTATTTTTCATATTCCTAACATTGATATTACCGTTATTTTATTCCCTGGGTTTTGGGTTTACTGTGAAATATTAAATTGCAGTTTGCTTGATGCATCTCTTCATACTGTGTACATGTCCATCCGTCCACCTGAGTGACTGTTGTTGGTGAATTATTCCATTTATGTACCTGTAATGTGAAGCTAAGAAGTAATTATTTGTAAATATTTGCCATAATTTTATTGGTCCTTCAGAATAAAAAATAATTTTTTGGAAGTCACAGTTTCAGTGTCAGTACTTGGTTATGACTGTCTGGTGTTTTTCATGCATAGAACACATGCGCACACTTATTGCCACATTCCTCAACGTCCAGCGTCAGCCTGACAGATGGAGACTTGGGACCCCGACGGGCAGCTCTTCATCCTGGAGACACAGATCTCATCTCGGTGCGTCTATCTGGAGGCGCTGAGAGCCGGTGCCCCCCTTCCCCCCTCTCCTCACCCCACCACTCGGAGTGAGCGGAGAGTCCCAGTGCTGCAGTCTTGGCTGCTGGCCGAGTCCAGGAGGGGGCAGAGGTGTGAGTGTGTGTGTGTGTAGAAGAGACGAGGAGGAGGAGGAGGAGGAGGAGGAGGAGGAGGAGGAGGAGAATGGGGGAGAAGGGTGATAATAGGACACAAGCCACGACATGGCGACAACACGCCACACACACAGAAAACAGCACAAACCCAGCTTGAGACACAGGCCGGGCTGTCCGCAGTTTGGGTGCCTGCCCAGGACTGCAAAACGGCACGCTGCACTGGTGTGTGTGCATGTGTATGTGTGTGTGTGTGTGTGTGTGTGTGTGTGTGTGTGTGTGTGTGTGTGTGTGTGTGTGTGTGTGTGTGTGTGTGTGTGTGTGTGTGTGTGTGTGTGTGTGTGTGTGCATGCTCATTTTGGTTCCTCGCCAACTGAAGGCAGCCATTAGAATGAATCATATGGTAAAGATTTGTAAAGATTGTTACATTCCGGCGATCAGGGCTGGATTAACCCTCTACGGGGCCGGGGGCACACCTCGAGTGGGCCCCTTCCACACACACGTCTCTCAATCCCGATGCCACGGCAACTAACCAGTAATCCTATGCTGAAATGTGTCGGTTGGTTTGATTAAAATCTTTCAACACAGCTTGTAAATCCAGTTGTAAAATATCTTCTGTAGCTTCGCCCCGAAAAAGTAAAAAAAAAAACTATCAGCGATGGAGTTTGAAAGATGCTGGTTTTGCAATATCGTCTTTACAGTGATAAATACACACACATTGTTTTTTTCTGGCACACACACACACACACACAAAGACACATTACATCCGGCGAGCTACGTCACTATACCACACAGTTTAAACCCGACACACACGCCGAATCTCTGGATGAGCCGCCCGCAGCAGAGCCGACAGCGTTCACGCTGCGTATTTTAAAACTTTGTGCTGGTTGGCAGGTAAAAGGTTATGTCCGCTTTCATATTGATTTGTTTATTGTTACTTATGATTGCAGATGATTATTTTTGTGACAATGTTTAGTTTTGAGAGGTTTTATGCATAACAAGTAGCAGTTAAAAACAGAGCAATTTATTTCATTGAAGAATCAGTATATTGACATTGTGTGTATGTGTAAGCATAAAGACAAAGCATTTTATTTGTATTCATTAAGCCTTTTGTGTGTTTAGTTTTACTCTTTCTTACATCATTAAACCTGTGGACAACGGACAACTGTCTTCAGAGTCGTGATGTCAGGAAGGAGTTTGTCTAACTGCCCAGGTGTATCACAGCACATATACTGAGGGCAGCATAGTTTTATATGATTTGCTTTCTTTCTTTGATTTGTTCCCTCGCACTGCCACTATAGTGAAAGTTGTTGGAATCATGTTCAATCTCAACAATATGATATTCATTTTAGTTCATATATCGCCCAACTGTGTTTAGCAAGATGCTATTGAGTTGCATTATGGGAAATGCAGGATCTGATATTTTTGAAGCTTTACTTATGCTATGGACTAAATGTCTGGATATCTCGACACGCTGCTTCAGTTTTGATCTTTTTATTCATTTTAATCTGTCTCTTCCAATCAAACCGTCTCCCTCTGCACTTACGAAGCATGTCACATGTGGAAGGAAAGTTTCACTTTGCACTGCCGTAGTTTAAAGAAAACTATGCAGGCGGACTACTCCAAACTTGGGCCAGGCGCAGTTTGCCTGACAGGTGCAGAGCCGTCATATGATCCGTCAGATCAACGTCGGCTAGAACAATAAGAGTTTGACAGTGCTCCGTTAGTTAGAAGGAAGTGCCACACCCTCTGCATTCTCCCCCTATTACATAACATGACTAGGCATTGACATGCTCTAGCTCTCCTCCTCCTCCGGCTTCCAATACAAGAGCAGGAGACAGACAACAGTGGTACTTATGGAGGCCAAGAAGTCATGCAAATTAACGTCAGTCAGCATCCGTGTGTTTTGGCCCTCCAGAGCCCCTGTAGGGAGGAGGTGCGGGGCCAACTGAGTATAATTGGACCTCAGCTGATTAGTGAAGAGGGGCTCATACAGGAGGAGGGAGAGGGGGGGGGGGTGATGAGAAGAAGAGATGCTGAAGAGACATTAGGAGTGAGAGAGCAGGGCCTTTGAATCAAACAGGAGGAGAAGGAAGAGAGAACCTGACAGAACACGGAGGGAAAGGATGGAGCAGCGAGTGTGCGTGTTGCATATTCATGACCGCTGTCGTGTTTGCATCCCGACTCCCTCTGCCATTTCTTTCTGCTCCAGACTGAGCATTTGTCTGGGTGCAGAAACACAACTGAAGGTGTGCAACAGGCATACGAATTCTATGCATTATTTATTATCTTGTATTCATTTATGTAAAGGATTCCTCTGGTTTCTTATTAGTTACGATAACGTGGCGTCATTTGCTGAAAAGAAGTCAGACAGTGTCAAAAAAAACACAAGCAGTCAGATGATTATAGTTTTAACCAACACAAGAATGTCAATATTGGATGATTCTGCAACACCTCATGCCTCCAACTTTTTTTTTCTCTACACTAGTATCCGCCCACGGCTATATCTGCTCCATGCCACCAAGGAGACACGTCTTGCACTGGTAACACTGCGGTTGCAGATAAATAAGGCCCAGAATGGTCCAATATGGACGGGATTCCTCAGGCTATTGGGCTGCAATCATAGACTGCATGTAGTGACTGTGACATCTCCCATTGGTTTGTCGACTGCCGGTTTAAAGCCTTGAGTTCGACATTTAAGCAGTCGGCATCTTGTTTTTATGCAACTAGAAGTGACATAAGAGGAGCTAAGTACAATCTAAGACATCCTAAACTTTCATGAACTGAA
Organism: Cottus gobio; assembly: GCA_023566465.1. Lineage (NCBI taxonomy): Eukaryota > Metazoa > Chordata > Actinopteri > Perciformes > Cottidae > Cottus > Cottus gobio. The sequence continues at coordinate 4,810,478 of CM042219.1, forward strand.
AACACACAAAACAAGGGTTAAAGTTGTAAGACAAAAACAACTCCCAGATCGGATAATGTTGCAGTAGCGACCTGTCAATCCCAAGGTAGCCCCGCCCTAAAGCATTTTCTGCTTTATGGTCTATTTAACTCTAAATGGGACCATAATATAGTTAAACATCAGTCTGGATTGAAGAAGCCTTGAAAGTACTTCTCACTTGTTTTATGGTCTCAATGGCTAGTCATTTTCTCATAGACTTCTACACAATCTGACTTCTTTTTGCAACCAGAGGAGGCGCCCCCTGATGGCCAGTAGAGAGAATGCATGTTAAATTAAAGCACTTCCACATTGGCTTCACTTTTCAGACCCGGACGTTGCCGGATATTACATTTTCTAATCAACCCTTTTTTTTTTAAATATGTGTCTGAGAAAAAATAAATAAGTCAGTCTTGGGTTGAACTATATTACTCAGTGACATTTATGGATAAGGGATTGCAAGACAACATCGCTTAATTTCAAAGGGGTCACAGTTTCAATCCCACTTCCACGTGTAATTGCATGCCGCTTTTTTCTATCATCACCTTTTGGTTTTTTTCCGCTGTGCAAGCAAATTCTTTTTGAGTCGGGGAGAAGCAAGCCGGTCCGCCGCTGGTCTGACTGTTGGCTCATCAAATGAGGAGAAACTCTGACTCACTCATACACCGATAAAAAAAAGAAGAAAAAAACATAGTTTGACCTTATCACAGAAGACATTTGGACCTCACAGAATGAGCCGTTACAAGCCTCCCATTGCCCTTTGAGGCTGCGTCCATGTTCACACACTGAGGCCACACAGACACATTACACAGTGACAGTGGTAAAGATGAGCGAGGCTTGTACGGAGTGCGTTTCTATCATTAAGGCGTTCCCGGACACCAGAAATGACGGGACACGTAGTTCCATGTAAAGTTACCACCCCCTCCCATCACTCACAACAGATACTACATGTAACAAATGTCAGATGTGTGTCTGTGTGTGTGTGTGTGTGTGTGTGTGTGTGTGTGTGTGTGTGTGTGTGTGTGTGTGTTGAAACCATTGACAGGCATGGAAGCAGCTTGTTGAACTAATAGCCTAACTAATGTGTCTACATCCCCCCCACTCCTTACCTCCCTCACCCCCTCTTCCCGCTGCAAAACTGACATCTATGAACTGAGCAGAGGAAGGGAGGGAGAAAAAAGGGGGGGAAAGGAGAAGAGTGGGTTGACAAGCGGCGGACCCTCTCGCCCTCGCGTCTGACTCCGTCTATCTCCCCCCTCTCTCTCCCTGAGGGTTTGTCTCTGAGGGTAGCGCTATGATGAATAGGCCTGTCTGAGCTAACCTAGCGGAGACCAATTAGAGAGGGAGAGAGAGAGGGAAAGATAAAGGAAACAGAGAAACAACGAGAGAAGCTGAAGCAAAAGGGGAGAGCGGGAGACAGAAAAGAGGAGATCGAGAGGAAGGGCAGATAGGTTAAAAGGGAGGTAGGAGGATAGGGGTAAAGTGGAAAGTTTAAGACAAAGCATGTTGCACACACTGTTACGTGGGTGGGGGGGCTGTCAGTGCTGAGGGAGAGGCAGCGTGAGGGGCTGGCCTCTTAAGTCTTAACCTCGTCTGCTACTGCAGGAGAGGTTTTGACAGCAGAGACACACAACAGGACCGACCCTCGCAAAGCACTCCTCCTCCTCCTCCTCCTCCTCCTCCTCCTCCTCCTCCTCCTCCTCCTCCTCCTCCTCCTCCTCCTCCTCCTCCTCCTCCTCCTCCTCCTGGTTATTCTGTTGGTCCTAAATACGATGGCATCTTCGCTCTTCTTTTGAGTGAATACATTAAGTTTTAACTTTCACATTAAGTTTTAACTTTCACATTAAGTTTTAATATCAGTAAATGAACTAATGTCCACATCCCCGGTTGACTGTTGCTAAAGGGGCGTGCTGCAGTGTTTTCAGACCACAGGCTTAGCAAGAGGACGCAGTCACAGTGGCGTTGCCCATCGGCTTGTGGACCACGAGTTGAACCTCAAGGTTTTTGGAATTTCTGCCGTCGCGATCTTAGTTTTTCTTGCAACCAGAGGGGGAGGAGCTAAAACCGAACGCTGAGTAAGACATTTTTACTTACAAATAACTTTCCATGAACTGAAAAACACACTGAAGGGGTTAAAGTTGTAAGACGAAAACACGGACAGAGACCTGTCAATCACAGTAAGCCCGTCTTCGAGCATAGCTCTATTTGTATTGAAGACTTTAAACTAGAGATTGAGACCATAAACTAATCTCAAACTTGCCACTTGATAATACAGAGGCATTGGAAAAACAAAACATGGCTGCCTCGCTTCATCACCAGTCCATTGTTTAAGGTATCTTAACCCCTAAAAAGTGCTCCAATGTCAATACCGATGCTTTTTAACCCTCACACAACCAGCTGTGCAATCGCTTGTTGTCTGACAGCATCCTGAAGTCCCAGTGGGGCCTGGGTTCAAATCCCGCCGACGCTTCCCGACCCGGGTGTGTCAAACTACGTTTCCCTCCTTTCAACACGTTTGATAAAAGGCCTCCTCGTGAATAGCAAAAACGCTCCCCGTCCTCCTCTTCCTCAGCCATCACCGTCGTTCCCCCCGCTCTGAAACAATTACAAACATCCGCTTCCACATTCATCACCGACAATTAAACAGCACGGATGGAGGCGACTTCATGAGCAGAGTTGAGGGCGAGCAGAGATGAGGTAGAGTCGGCAGTGAGAAAGAGAGAGGAAGGCTGACAGCACAATTAAGGTTTTTAATTCTCTGCTTGAGTGGGCCGGTCCAGTCTTTATGCTAATTAGGATGCCACGGCCTTGTAATAAATCTCTATGATCCAGCCTCATTTCCCTTCTGTCTCTCTGTCTGTCTCACAACAGCACGGAAAGTTCACCCGCTATACTTCCACCTTTTTTTGGGGGGGGGGGGGGGGGGGGAAATGGAGTGCTAATAGTTTTGCTAAAATTGTGTTGGGTGAGAGGAGGGGGAGGTTGGTTCGTGCAGTTTTGAACCCTTCCCAGAGATTCGAGAGTTCCACAGCGTGGCAGCGTGCGCCGTTTTGTGGTTGGCCAAGCATTCGATGCCTGTTCTCGACGCCAGTACCACAGTTTCTCTCCCTGTTAACTCGCTTTATTAGTGTTTTTACAGCAATATGGTTTGCATCCCCCCCACAAACACATCCAGGGCGAGGAATGCAGAAAATATTCTCTTATTCCTCTCCCTCCCTTCCCTTATCCGCTCATCTTTGACAGACATGTCTAATGATAACATCTGCGGATGGGAGGAAAACAGCACAACAATCCGCAGATAATTGGGGCACGCTTAAAGACGAGGACGGAGAAAATAGAGAGGGATAGATAAGTGGACAACTGTACCCTGTTCGTTAAAGTAGCAACTAGCAGATATATTTCACCCTCATTTAGATCACGAGGATGTGCTTCTTCTTTTTTGGGCCGTGTCGCGAAGCCAATTTAAAAAATACAAAATATGTGGTGACTAATTAAACTGCAGTTGCATGTTCATTAAATAAATGGAGGTAAAAATAGGTCCAGGCAGATTTTTTTTTACTGAATGAAAACACACAACAAGATAATTTTACAGCAGAGTCAGCCTCACTGCACATCCATGCCACCGAACATCCCCAGGCGGGTTTTGGCACGGCGGCCCTCCGCTTTCCTCTCCCGGTACAAAGCTCTCTGGCTGGCGCCGTCACCATCGGCCATCTTGTGCTGCGCGAGGGTCAAAATGGTCACCGCCGCGACCACCATGGCCAGGTGGAGCAGGTAGAGGGCAACGCGGAGACACGTCAGCAGCAGAGAGGCACAGACGGTGGCGGCACACCAGGGCCCGGCCAGGAGCAGCAGCAGGGAGTGATGCAGGGAGCTGAGGACCAGAGCCGGGGCGGCCAGGACCAGTCTGAGCAGCGTGGACACCAGCCAGGAGTACAGAGACAGAGGGGACAAGAGGAGCGACGCCGCCGCCTCGCTCGTGGACACGGCCTAGAAGAAGGAAACGCAAAGCGGACGTTACAACAACGCCGATGAAAGAGAGAACGGTTATCGAGCAACATCCAAGTTTATTTTGAAGTTGTGCCTCTTTTATCTCAGTTTTGGTCTCCTCCAACTATATTTGGCTCTGTAGCTCCCAAATGCTCCACTGTGTTCACCAGCAGTTGCTTACGTTTTATTTTTTTGGCAGCACTTTGCACCTTTGTTGGACATTTGGTACTAAGGAAGGAACAATGGGGTTTTAGGGGTACTGAAATCGATCACATTCGCCCACCAGGGCTCTCAAGAATATTAAATATGGAGGGTTTTTTTAGGCCTGGTGGTGCAAAACTATCTAGTATTAGAAAAAGTAACAATTTAACAAAAAAGAAAAGAAAAACTCTTATCCCTTCAAATTTCCCAACCCCCAAGTTGGGAACCTCTTCATATAAAGCACATGTAGGCCTCAATTACTTAAATCAACCTACCTCACAAGGATTTCCATGCAAGGCGTCATCGGACATCTGAGCCTTTCGAAGCCCTGAAAAATAAGCAATGGCCAGATATGTAGTCAGAGGAACCAAAAGAAATGGATGTGTCATGCAGCTGGGAGCTAAATTATTGGACCGTATCAGTGAAACAGCTCTGCTAAAAAACTAAAACTCACATAGGAAAAGGAGAATGAGAACGGTTGTCAGCAGGAGCCTCATGTCTCTCAAGCCTGAGAAGAACAAACAAAACCAGTAAACACAAATGTGCTGTAATCTGTTGGAGCGTTCAAGAAGAACTTCCCCTCACTGCTTCCAAACGGGGCGCTCTGGGTCTCAGCTCAAGCCTCATGCTGCTCCACACGCTCCACACTCTGCAAGGTTTCTCAGCTTTAAGTCATTAATCCCCCTCAGACACGCCCTTTTACATTCTGCTTTTCAAACAGGCGTTGGACTGAACTTCACAGCATGAGAATAGAGATTGCAGTGCCCCCTGTTTGAATGGAGGGACAATGACAAGAATCATTTCATGTCACTTTATTGAGATTTGCAGGCTTTTTTTCTCCTTCTTTTTTATTATGAAGAGGAAACCATGAATCCTCTACCTGACAGAGCCAAAATGTTTGACAGCAAAGTCAAAAATGCAAAAAGAGGTGAGAATAATCTGGCTCATGTCGTGGCTGGAAGAAATAGTGGAAATAGGCCAGAAAAGAAGGGGAAGGGTTTTATTCCAGCTGTTGTCCACAGCACACACACACACACACACACACACCTCCAACCTCAGCCCAGCAGGAGTCATCAGCCACTGGAACAATATGGAGGATACTGGCTGAGGAGGATGGGCTCTTCATTTTTATCTCTCCAACTTCAACCTTCACCTCTGTCTTAAATTAAGCCCCCCCCCCCTCCCCCTCCCCCAATCATCCTCTCAGACTCCATTAAGGTTAAACCTGCCTTATCACCACCTCCACCCATCGTTACCCTTCCTCTCCCCCGCTGAGACGCCAAGGAGACCCTGCCATCAATGGACGGCAATAAGCCGCAGCTCTGTTATGAAGGGGCGTCCTGTCGAGGAACAGGATGGTATGGGGGGGGGGGGGGGGGGGAGGCAATGAGCATCATTATTTAGCCATTCAGGCAGCCATAACAATCACGCTCCTGCAGCCATTTATGCCATTACCATGATCATCCACCATTTTCCACGTCGGGGCTAAATCATCTACTGTGGATATGAAAGTCTTTTTCAAGGATACAATACACCACAGATGTGGCAATATAGCAGGTACGTACACCGCCTTTGCATAAAAATTCTAAAAAGAAAAATGCAGTTCGTATTTAGTTTCCATTATCGAAACATGTATTCAACGTGTGCTTTCAACCTCAAAGTCTATAAAGTGACATGTGACAATTCTCACTTTATTTGATAAAAATGAACCGAGAGATGCCGTCACTCAGCTAAACTATCAGCATCAAACTTTGTACCAAAGAGGGTTAGAGGAGTGAAGACAGGGAGACGAACAGAAGGATGATGACAAGAGTGTAAAACACACCACTGCGCCATCAAACCGCTGAGTGATAATACAAAATACATACATTTATAAAAAGCATTCAAAGTCATGGAAGTAGAAATATTAATCCAGATTGTCTTCATACAAGCACACGCTTATTACATTTACCCAAAATTATTTATTTTGCTCCTTTTATGTCAATAGAAATGTGACAGACAGTTAAAAACTAGACAAGCACCATTGAGAAGTAAAAGCAGATGCTTAGTGCAACACAACAGTGTAAAACAAACGCCATGATGGAAGACTTGAAAACATGTACAATAATGACAGTACGTTACATCTACAGGGGAGAACAACACAAGACATAAATATGGTAATAAGCAGCCAGAAGACATACTGTAAATAGCGTTCTTCAGCTTAATAATTACAAAGTAAAAGAGCAATGCTCGACATTAAACAAGATACGCTGTACAGGATCCTGCGTGTAATGCTCGCACGTTTAATGTAACACGTACTCTGGGGATCGCAGGCTGGCCTAAGGACATAGGGAAATATTCACTATGAATAAGGAAGGGCTAATAATGTGCTAAGACACCATCCCGGGTCTGAATCTGTGCGCCCATCAGTAATCAGACATCATTTCTTCTTGGACACAATAAGGCCAGTGTCCATCGGCCTGGAAAAGAAAGTGACGTTGTCAGGAAAGTGTAAAGATTTAGATTCTGGACGAGGAGAGGATGTCCTCCACCAGGTGCTTGTAGACCCAAGCGTCTCCCTTCAGCCTCTGGCGCCGGATCCCGACGACCTCCGGCCTCTGCAGCATGCACACCTCCAGCTCAAACGCCATGGTGACCTTCCCGAAGTCGCCCCAGGTTTGACACTTCAGGGTATACCTGAAAGAAGGAGCATTTAGGGTGGGATCAAACGGGCTGCCGTCCGGATCAGAGGAAGGGGCGTGAAGCGCCGTCTTCTTACCCCTTTTGTGTGAAGTCAACTTTTTTCTCCGGCAGGATGGACAGGATCTGGTTGAGGATCTGGTCTGGATTGGTCTGACTGGTCAGAGTAACGTTGTACTGCGCCTAGCGGGGGAAAAAGACAAAGAAGAGTGACGAGTGCAACACTCGAGGCGCAGAGCGGGCGACGGGTTTGTGTGGCTTCTGCGCGCTCCGTACCTTGATCTTGCGCGGGCCGTCTCGCAGGGCCCGCCTCTTGCTGGGGGTGAGCATGGTGATCATCTTGTCCAGGCCTCTCTCCAGGGAGCCGAACACCGTCCCACCCCTCTTCTTCTTCCCACTGTCGTCTATGACAGCCATGTCCAACGACCGAGACCTGGGTTGGGCAGACCGGGTCAGAAAAATTACGCCATCAAGGTCGCAAGTGGCGGCGGCGCCTGGTCGTGCACCCCGGAATTTCTGGTGACTTGGAACACACGCTCACGTGACTGTCACCAGTAGTTCACTGATGAAAGCACTATTTACATATCTAGGAGTTACACTCCTTGTCTTTTTTGATCCTGCACAGTGATGCGTCTGTGCGCCCTGCGGCGATTCAGGGAATGATGAGACATATATAGACCATATTACTGTATGTACGTCTGCGTGCATGCTTGGAGCTAGCGCACCTTCTGGGGAGGCAAACAACGCTGCACTTATGAGCTTTATCGTCCCTCTTGCCCCGTAATCGTCTGTATTCATCCCATTCAGCCACACACACACACACACGCACGCGCACGCGCACGCGCACGCACACGCACACGCACACACACCTCCGCTCAGGACTGAAAGTAGGTGTTTCTACGTTGGCCAGCTCCTTGAACGCTTCTGCTCTCCTCTTATTGTGCTCTTTAGAGGCACTGCCTCCACCTGCAACACACACAGGAAGAGACACCTTGGTTTAAAAAAAATAATAGTACAGGAGTCTAGACACATTAAGCTCTTTGCAGACCCGCTCATAACATATTCTCGCTATGCAGCCAAACATCATTCACAACAAGACATTTGATGAGGTCACCTCAGGGAAGTAGAGTTGGATATTATTATTTTTAGACCATACGATTCATTCAGAACATAATTTGCAGATAAATGGTCATTAAAAACAATTGTTTGTTGCAGCACTACACGTGTCGTTTTTGAGCATGTGTGAAGAATGGAGCACAAGACAATACATTTCTATTTGATGAAAATGTCACTCAGCTGTTTCCATAAACTTAGAAAAGGCTCATCCAACAAATATGCCCCGCTGTCAGGACAATTTGAAATTAGATTTATTTATTTATTACCTCAAAGTGTCTTTAAGGGAAAATATAAGTGACCGGTACATGGAACTGGCTGGCTCTGTCATTGGGGTTGTTGAACACAAAGGCTTTGGTTTACACAGAGACAAGAGGACGGACGGACGGACGGACACACACACACACACACACACACACACACACACACACACACACACACACGAACGGACACACACACACAGAGCTAGACTTTAGTGGCAAAAGAACACATGTCACTACAGCCCACATGGGACAGTGAGCAGAGGAAAGAGACAGCTACACCTGTCACAGCACACGCCTAGGGATACAGAATACAGTGTGTGTGTGTGTGTGTGTGTGTGTGTGTGTGTGGACAAGTTTGTCAGAGGCAGCATTTCTGCACTGCAGCTTAGAGAATCGGAGGGTGGGGACAGATTCCAAAGGTTTTCACACCAAACAGGTCAGTTGCAGGCGGCGCGTTTAAAGGGGGAAACTAATGAGGCCGGACGTCTGAGCAGAGAATGCACTTTGACAAACAATTAAGACTAATGATTCTCCATTCATATTAGTGTCCGTCATTTTCAGATAAGCAAACAGAATTAGCGCCCTGATGATGACCTCACCTCCGAGTGTGCATGTGTCCGCTTTCAGTGGTTTTCCTAATGACGGCTGAATCGTTGGAAATATGAGAGGCTTTGTTGGAAAAACAGGCCCGGTAAATTAGTTTATTACCAGAAGACAATTTACTTGCAAATGTGTGGCATGTGGACGTGGCACTTGTGATTACGAGGGCCGCATGTAAAGGCTGAGCGAGGGGACCAATGCATTTGAAGAGAGAGGGACAGTTGGCTAATGCAAATAATCAAATGGAGATTGTGCTTCAAGCGCCTGTTTGCAACACACACAAAAACAATTACAGTAGACAAATAAACCGCATGATGAACTGAAGCTCTGTGTTGTCTGTACTTCATTACAGCCATGGGTTGGGTGGACTCCCCTTTACCTTTAGGTGTGACCGTGTCGGTTTTGGTGCCATTGGAGGGAGCATTTTGGTTGGGAGTGGTCAACACGTTCTTGTTGGGTCGCGCATTCTTCTTACTGGACACCGGCGTGCGAGGAGGAGGCAGCGCGAATATCTCAACTTCTTTCTCCCGCGCGGTGGTGGCGACGTTCTCCTTGTTCTCCCTGTTCTCCCTGGCTCGCTCTTGGTCTCGGTCCCTCCTCTCCTGGCGGTGCTGAGCTGGGGTGCGTCCCCTCTCTGGGGTCGGGCTGTAGGCGTACCTTTTCTCCAATGATGGAGACGCTGGTCTCTTTTGGGAACACAGAGGAGAAACATGGTGAGAAGATTTGTTTTCTTCTCGTTGGCGGCAAAGAGTCTCGGCGCTTCGTAATCGCGGCCGGCACAAGTGCGCTCTGACTTTCACATACCGCGTCTTTATGGTTCGCTGCTCCATCCGGCTGACCTCGGACTCCCTTGGGTGTGTAGCGTGTGACTGAATCCCACGGGCAATCGTCGATGAACTCCGATCCGAAGTCCAGAGAACCAACAATCACGGCGTCATCGTCCTCGCTGAAATGAAGGGCTTTCCTCGTCTGGACGCGAGAGAGAAAATAAGAAACGGACAAAACAGATCCCACAAAAAACACTTGGTGCTGGGATAGTCAGTACTTTAGGTGTACAGCAGCCAGTGGCCCAGAAACAGAACAAAGCGTTTTGGGGGTCGTGGTACCGAGTCTGACCTGCAGTCCCTGGTGCAGTGGAGAGCAGGGGTCCTCGCACGCGGTCGGCTCGGGGCGCAGGCGAACAGGTTTGCCCCTCTGCTTCTTCGACAGCAGCAGCAGGTAGGTGGCTGTGGTCTGGTCGTACCGCCACTGTGGGGGAGGTCATTTGTGTTAGACCGCGATTCACGTGTAGAATACCTCGTCTGCGAGGAATACGAGGGGTGCAGACGCGATTGACGTGCGTCACTGTTCGCGTCACAACAAAAAATAACTCGGATGACAACGTGACAGGCACAATAAACACGCAAATGTGCGCACAAACACGCACCTCCTTGACCAACGCCGTGGCGCTCCCCCTCGATCGCTTCATGTTGACGGCCATCTCGGTGATGCAGTCCTCGTCGATGTGGCCGAGCTACAGGAGAACATGTACATTCACACAAAATCCAAGAACGATTTTATCCCCCTCCCACATTTTTATTTGTAAGCACTAAAACTCAATAATACCATTAAATTTGAAGGATTATGGAATTGTTTCAGGGAATAGGCCGGTGTGGTAAATGGAGAAAATGTAAACAATAACTAAATTCAAAAGAAACGTGCAAAAGAAAACCCATAAACGCTTTAAAGCTGCTGTGGTGTCTGCAGTCGTGCAGTTTTGTTTGTATGTTTGTCTGAATCTATAAAGCGGTAGGTTGTGTGTGTGTGTGTGTGTGTGTGTGTGTGTGTGTGTGTGTGTGTGTGTGTATACGTACGGGCTGCCTGCTACGCCACTCCACAGGGCTGTTGTAGTCTTTTATCACCCACGGATGGTCCAGCAGCTGTCGAACACTAAGACGCCGCTTGGGGTCCACCTACAGGACGCACATGGAAACTACAACTCAATACGCAGGAGACCATGCATCCAACGGAGCTGCAGTGTGTTTAAAATATTGCACATGTTGGACAAATTATATTCCTATTATGTAAATTTGAAATTGCTTCTTCTCTGCTATTGCGGAAAGTTGATGTGTCGATGTGTGTTGATGGGTTCCACTGTTGTGCAATGAGACATTTCTGTGAAATAGAAAGAGAGAAAAAAGAAAGCGGAGAGAGTGGGGTTGTTTGTGTGTACCTGCATCATCTGGTTGAGGAGGAGGACACTACCCGGAGACAGCCACTGGGGGTTATCATATTTACCTCTCTGAAGAGGCACAAGAAACACATTATGGAACATGAATAAACTCGAAAGAGAAGCAAACAAATGTGCTCTGCTATTGGGATTTGATTAATATCCCATAAACCACAAGGGCATACAATAATCGCAGGGAATGGAAACAGGATTATGAGAGTAACGCCAGGATCCAATATGTTTCACTGGTCAAATAATAATAAAATAAAACAATGCGTTACATAGTTGAAGGTGTAGCATTTCAGACGTTCCAAAACACTAAACAGCTGGGAAGGTGTCGCCGCTCTTACTGTAATCTTCCTGTAGAGGACCATGCAGTTGTCGTCATCAAAGGGTAGGTACCCACAGAGCAGAGCGAACAGCAGCACCCCCATACTCCACACATCGGCCTGGGGGTTACACACCACACAGCGGAAGGCTCAGCTTTACAGTTAGGATTTCACAGAGTCATGCAGCAGCGGATATGAACAGCGCACCACGAAAAAACAGGGCAGAATTGGAAGTGGAACAGGCAGATAATCATGTCTTTTTTTTGTGGGGTGGGGGTCGCACTTAAGGTATCTACAAGTTGTAAACAGTAGCGTGCGTGTCTCACCTCTGAGCCAATATATGCTTTTCCCTGGATGAGTTCAGGGGCAGCGTACGCAGGGCTTCCGCAACACGTCATCAGCTCATAACCCAAACCTCCCTACGAGACAGACACATTGTGGTGGGAGCACCCAAATAGATTTGGCACCATGTTTATGCTTTTTTTTTTCTCCTTACTTGATCAAAAACCTAACAGGTTTTATACTTTTGCCACAAACACAATGAGACAGGGAAAGTCGTTTAATTACCTTGGGTTTGGCACACAATCCAAAGTCTATGAGCTTCAAGTTGTGGTCTTCGTCAATCAACAGGTTTTCCTACAGTTCAAGACGAGATCAGTATGCGGTCACAGAAAAGCATTTTGTTGCCGTTTTACATCCTCTCAGTCACACGCAATCGGTGGTTGTCTTTACCGGTTTGAGGTCCCTGTGTGCGTAACCCTGGCTGTGGACGTAGGCCATCGCGGACACAATCTGTCTGAAGAACACCCTGGTCTCCTCCTCTGACAGGCGGTCTTTTGCTATGATGTAGTCGAACAACTCCCCACCAGGACAGTACTGAGATTTTAAAGAAAAGAGGACAGGGGGAGAAAGATACAAAATTACCGAACACATTCACACTCACACACACACACACACTCCGTAGATTGTGTGCTCACCTCCAGCACCATGAAGATCTGGGTGGAGGTCTCTATGACCTGGTAGAGACGACAGACGTGCTGATGACTCAGGTTCTTCATGGCCTCGATCTCCACCTTCACACGAGGAAGGTCAACCTGGGGGGGACAGAGTTGTTGTTTTGTTATTTTTCCAAATGTATAATTTGTCTTTTTGTTTGTGTCATTTTGGAATAACAGTTGATTGCACTGATCCTAACTTTAAAATGTGTTTGCATACATCTGCCACATTTGTTTAATTGTAACAACCTGACAAATCAAGACGTGTAGTCTTTCCTTGAGTCCTATCAGTGCAAACCTTGCAATCATCACGTTGGGGTGTGGTAACTTTTTGTTGTTATTGTTTTGTCTCAGGATTCCCAGTTTAATGCAAACCTACAATGTATTTACTCCGAAGCCTGAGTGTGCAAAGGGATTATTTTACTCACCCCGAGATCCTTCTTGTTCATTATTTTAATGGCAACCTTCTCTCCCGACAGGATGTGTCGACCCAGCTTGACTTTGGCAAAGCCTCCTGACACACACACACACACACACACACACACACACACACACACACACACACACACACACACACACACACACACACACACACACACACACACACACACACACACACACACACACACACACACACACACACACACACACACACACACACACACACACACACACACACACACATCAGAGAGGGCACGGCACCGACAGAGCCGTTTCACGCGCTGACACACATTACCATCGTCATTACCTGAGCCGATGGTCTCATAGACCTCATAGTATTGGTGGAGCTCCTCGGCTCCGCGCTGCTCCGTTCTCTCCACAGGCATGGCCCCCGACAAACCTCCCTGCGGCGGGAGAGAAAACGGTTCACAGAAGCCGCGTTAGCACCGACTCGCTTAGAAACACTCGGCTTGAGTGTAAAACACCCAATGTTCTCTCGGCTGAATATAAACGTTAGCCGGTAGCTAACACCCAGCAAGCTAAATAGACGTTAAAGAGAACTGCAAAGTTCGCTAGTTAACTGACACAAATCGTTAATACCACCAAAAGTAACGTCGGTAAAACAAACGTCACTGCTAGCTAACTCAATGCTCGACATGGTGAATTTACCTGAATATATTTGAAAAGGGGTGAGGAAGAAGGTAAAAATCAGTTAGCAGCCACACGTCATGTAGAAAAGCTATGTGGCAGAGATGTTTTGTCCCAGAAGTTTGAATTTCGCACGTCGACTGACTCCACTTCCGGCTTCCGGTTTGTCCGCGGCTTCGCGCCCCCTTGTGGCGAATATCAATACTGGATGGAAACAAGTGTCTAAACTTCATGGTGCAATCAGAGGCTGTTGGCTCATAGGGGCAGTGCATGATACACTAAAGCAGTTAACATCCTGTCAGACTGAGATGGCGAGCCAGTGGTGGAAGAAGTACTCAGATTGTTTACTTGAGTAAAATTATATATATATATATATTCATACATATATAGTAGTGGTTAGCTGGGAAATGTATCTGACTTCATGACCTCATGGTCATTCATGGGCAGGTATATACAACCTGTGGGATAGAAAGCATTATGTGTGTGTGCAATGTGAGACATGCTCTGCTGTAGGTATGTGGCTGCAGCGGCTGACTAGAGTGGTGTATTTATGGTGTCAGAAAGTGCGTGTGTGTGTGTGTGTGTGTGCCTTCATCTGCCCAGCTCCTCCAGCCTGTAATTAGCAGAAGGTGAGAGGTGAGGTCAGAGGTCACTGCTTGTATTTTAGCAGACCCCTGACTTCTTGTCAGCCAGCTGTAATGACTGTATACAAGCACTCTCAGTTTTCTTGTTTGGCTGTAATTGTCAGGAACCATTTCTCTCTGGGCCAATGTCCACATTAAATGTAGTGGAAAGGGACATCTTGCTGCACCTGTTTTGTCAATAGCATGCAAGGAGCAAGGCGTCCTGTTTCTTAAGTCTGACCGTCCCAGTCATGCATGAGACTGAGACTGTTTAGCGAGTGTGTAAATGTTGCATACTGACACTTAGCCAGTACAGACACACAGCCACAGGGAATATTTTCCCCGTGATTGATCGGTGGTCGTCCTGCGCTTCTCATGGTCGTTGGAGAAGGAGTTGGTCGTTAGGGAAGCAACCGGTAGTTAGGGGGCGTCCAGGTGTCAGTGGGATGACAGAACCCCTCATTTGGTTTCTGTGGGCAGCTGGCCAGGACGGATCAGAGGGACATCAAACAACCCACAGCCGAGGGAGGGGACGAGTGTGAGCAATGGAAAAGAGAACGGAGAGCAGAGGAAGATGAGAAAAGAAAGGGGGAAACGGAGAAGAGAGACAAATAGAAAATCAGTTAGCATGGCGATCTAAGTACGAAAATATTTATTTCAAGGATGAGCCAAATCTCTGTTGACTCTTATAGTCACATACGGTTCAATCTCGGCAAAGCAATAGAAAAAAATCATTTTTGGCTTTCAATTTATTTTCTTTTATCAGGGCTCTTTTATTCCCAAATCTGCATGAACTCACAAATCTTACTGCACATTTCAAACCTATGTTCAATGTACTGTAACGTTCTGTAAGCCAATGGGTGTTCCCCCTCCCTCATCCCCTCTGGGTTCTTTTATAAGATGAAACTCAAGAGATTTTTTTCTTTTTTCATGTATTAAAAAAAATTGGTAGTAATGCTTTTGAGGGCAAGTTCTGTTACAGTCAATGCTTTTAACAGACCGCACAGAACTCCACAGCCAGCCAGCGTTTTGCTGCAGGGACCGCCAGTAAACGTCTCACACGTACAACCTTCAGTGCTGAATCCAAGCAGTATCAACGTAGTTAGCTGAATTCCGCTGAAAAGGATGAAAACTATATCATTGTCACAGCAACATGTATGCATGTGAGCTATGCTGGAATACGTGTTATTGTTTCAGTTGTGTTAGGAGTGCCACTTCCAGCCGCTCTCAGGGGCTCACAGTGTGTGTGTGTACGTGTGTGTGTGTGTGTGGGGGGGGGGGGGGGGGGGGGGTAATCAGACATGGCAGCTATTAAGCTGTCACAGTGGAAAATAGACATTGCAGCGCCGTGGACGGAATTCCCAGTATTCCCTGACATACTTTAGGGGGCTCCCAGAATGCCTCTGTTCGAGCTCAGTGACTGCCAGGTATTGACTGCAGGGGACCGGCATCTTAGATCTGGCTGTGTGCCAGAGATGCAAAGTAAAGAAAAAGAAATGTGTATGTCTGTGTCGGGTTTGTGCTATAATCCTGACGGTGTGTGTCAGTGTCCTTATGTGTCTCAGGTCAAAGGTCACAAAGAGAGACAGACGCAGACAGAGATCACGCATCGCCGCCCCGCTTGTCTTTCTCACCCACACTGCTTTCACTATGGCCCGATTGATTCACCATGTATTACGGACATCATGGCGCTTTATCTACACATGTGTGACTCGTATATCTTTGTAGGCTTTAAACACAAACACACACCTAAGGACACACACAATCTGAAAGAAACAGAGGGTTGTAGAGAAGATTGGGAGACTCTCAGCCAATTTCAATTTCACACCCGCGTTGTGAGCAGCTGTGGTGTCGATCAGCTGGCAATCTCTGGGGAAAATGCTTTGAAATGTCGTGTTTCTGCCTCTCCACACCACACAGGTGGGGAAAAACACATTACCTCCGCACTGTCCCTTTAAATTTCTCCACACTGCAACGCTTGGCGTAGTTTCTGATCTTTACAACTGTCACCTCTGCTCACTCCCCGACACAAAGCAGTGGAAAATTAAAGAGCTACTCTGCATTGTGTGTTTACAGGGCCTTACAAGGGTCCTCTGCCCAGAACTGAATGATTCAGCCAGAGGAATACACCGCACCCACATGTGTTCAAACTCCTCCAAATCCTTTATGTCCATGCAAACGGCACCGTAGCCGGTCTGGATGAAGACTTTGGGAGTGTTGGGGTTTTGATGCCTGGTCAGCGGGTTTACGGTCATTTCTGAGTCGATCTGTTTTTTCTCCGACGTGGTACGGGGCTGAACTGAGTCACTATGAAGCTGGCATCCCTTGGAAGTGAATCACTGATGAAGGAATACTGAATCACGCAGAACAGGTTAAGTTGTAAATATATTTAACATATGCTTTCTATTATGGTCAATCCAAGCCCTTCATATTCTTAACGTGGTATATAAAAAAAAGAAAAGAAAGGAATTACACAGAACTAGAAAGGCTTTATAGAGTGAAAACGAGAAGTCAAGAGCAATGTGTGTCCATAGCCTCACAATCCTGCGTGACGATTCACAGGGAGAGATGTTGTTTTTGGGACAAGCTTCCCGATACACTACAGGAGCCTGTCATCAAGCCACAAGCGTGAGCCGTCGCAGCATTCACACCGAGGTGCGAAATGGGTGCAACTTCCAACATGCAACAACTTAAAAAAAAAGAAAGTGCAACACAACTCCTTACATCCCTCCCAAACATTGCCTTTCCCCCCCTCCCAGCCCTCAAGCCAACCTCTACTCACACACACACACATACACGCACACAATAATGTGTGTGCGTGTGTTGTGTGTGTTTGTGGGAGCGTCCTCCTTCCCTCAGTCTCTCCATGGCTGGATTGTGGCAGCAGCTTAGCTCCCCGCGGCAGGGCCGAGCTCTGGCTCTCCTCCACCTCATCGCTCTGCTCTACCCACCCTCGGGTGCTCTTCCCTGGGATACCAAAGTCAGCCCACCCCTTCTGGAGGTAGGACATCTACATGGTTCATGTTCATGTGTAGCTTCATGTATTTTTTTAAGTTGCAATTTCATAGTTTATGTGAACTGTGTTAGTGGTTCATTTGCATAATATACCCACTTTACTCCTGCATGCCACAACGTAAATCCTTCATCAATATCATGAATAACTGCATTACTGAGCACTGGTTTGTTTTAGATTATCTCTTTGTCACTCACTCTGATGATTAACAGATCGAGCCAGTTGTAAATAAAAGCATTTAAAAAAGGTAGAAACAGAGGGGCCTTTTGGAATAGACATGACATGAAGAAGAGCAGTTAAACTTAAAACATGCAAACATAGAGGATGCATGAGGAGGAGTGGGGGACCAGAAACCCAAACCAACTGGTGGACTGGACTGAGCTGAGCTGTGGGGTTTCCAGAGAGAGAGAGAGAGAAGAGTTGGAGAAGAGCGGGATGGATGAGGTAGAACGGGAGAAAAAGAGCATAGTGATGGTGAGAGCCAAGTGCCGTAGTATCTGCAGAGGCACATGCAGGGTCTGTACCTGTGGCTTTGCGTGCATTTAAGTGTGTGTATATATGTAAGTGTGTGTATATATATGTGTGTGAGTGTGTGTGTGTGTCCGTGTGTGTGTTGGCAGGGCTTTCAGGTGGTAAAAGGGAATTTCTCCAGGAGTTTCCTGCAGGTTGGCTACCATAAGATCACAGAGATTCCCGCAGAAGCATGCAATGTCAGCATAAGGGAGACAGTGAAGAGCCGAAACTACCTGGGTACATACACACACACACACACACACACACACACACTCACATTACATTTCACACACACTTAACAGCAGACATATTTTCCCCATGACAAACACTACACTGATGCATGAACATGGGGTTTCCCCTCCAGCTCTGCGGAGCCAAAGCGGCCTCTCCGTCGTCAACGGCGACTGGGTGATTGACAGGCCGGGTATCTTTGTAGCCGTGGGGACACAGCTGACGTACCAGAGACCCAACGAAATCCGCTCTCGCAAAGGAGAGTCCATCACTGCCGCCGGGCCGCTGACCGAGGACCTGCATGTTTATGTGAGACAAGGACTGTAACGCAGCAGCCTTCATTAGCCGAATGCACCCTGTACACACACAGTACACACACAGTACAGACACAGCACACACACAATTCACACACAGCACACACACACTGGAACTACAATGCTGTACTACATCACATACCCCTCATCCATCTCTCTTTCACACAGCTGATCTACCAGCAACCAGGTCCCAGTGTATACTATGAGTACAGTGTGCCTTTAAAGAACAAGCCCCCCACTCCTGAACCAGATCCACTATCTGACGTCTCGCCCCTGGGTGAGTGCACACACTCACACACTCAAACACACTTCTATTAGGGGCGACCCTAAATGGTCGCTGTGACATTTTCTCACATCTGAATATTCTAGTTTGCCCTCAGGGAGTGTAACACATAACAGATGCCTCTGTTTGTGTGTGTGTGTTCAGTTCAGATTACACGGTAACGCCAATATGTATCATTTTCAGCTCAATCGTCCTGAAAAAATAAGATTAGGACTTTGATAACATTTGATGCAGGCAGGCAGCCAGACTTGGCTCTGGCAAAGAAGCTCTCCACCGCACACGGAGACGATAATTGGTCACTTGGGCTGGGTTTCATTTCATTACCTAATATTCAACCTACAGTAAATAGATTTCTTTAAAGAAAACTGCTTCATTTGTGTCTGTTGATGCTGACAAATAATGATCCCAAAAGACAACGAATTGTCAAAGGCCCTGCACATCCACGCAGGTGTTTTTAACTCTGATGCTGATCAGACCCACAGAGGTCACCATGGCTATGTCTGAAAATAACTCCCGACATTATCCAGTGTATAGTGCACTTTATTTACTAACGATAATAAAGAGAACAGGGGAGTGAGGGATGCGACAATCAATCCCAGTCCGCACACACACACACACACACACACACACACACACACACACACACACACACACACACACACACAGTTCGTAGAGGACCTTTTAATAAGCCACAATAAGGGAAATCGCGTGCGTGTGCTACAGATGTGCTGGCCCTTTAAAATGATTATATTTCATTCTATGCTTCACTCCATCCCGTTACCACTACCTATCTATCCAACATTTCAAGTGACATCACTGCCTTTCTTCCATTATTTGCCTGTCAAATTTGGGTACCTGTTGTAGTTGCGACAGTAGGCCCATCCCACTCAGGTGAGAAGGGCCACCAAGGTGCCCTCACCAACAATGACATCATCAAAGAGACACCCCACCCCAACCAGGTTCCCTCTGACCCCCGGCCCACCTACGTTTGGACAAAGAGTGGGCACAGGGAGTGCAGCGCCACCTGTGGCGCAGGTGAGAAAACACAAATAATTCAAAGACTATGTGACCGCACATTGTCTTCCAAATCTGTTTTATTTTTCAAAATTTGAGCTAAATAATTATTTGGGGCATTTAGAGTGCAGGCAGGCTTACATTAAAGGATACCTATAATTTTTCAGGTTTTTATTTTTCATTTACATACTTACCTGCTTCAATGTTTAAAATAACTCTATTTTCCCCTCATATTGACTGTCTGAAGATACCTGTACTCAACCTCTCTCTGAAACGCTTCATTTTATCGCCTGTCTCTTTAAGCCATCCTCCGGAAAAGAAGTGCGTTCTGATTGGCTTGGGTTTTACATTTAAAAGGAACAGTAGCTGTCACTCACCTAAAGGGCTGTCAAAGTGAATGTGCCAACTTCTGTCAAATATGTATATATAAATAAATCCCCTATATATATATATATATATATATATATATATATATATATATATATATATATATATATAAATAAATGTAAAAATACAGCCATATTTTTGCAGACAAAACGAACATTCACTTGCTCAGTTTTTTCTCTCTTTGTGTGTGTGTGTCCACACACTTGCCAGGCAGGCGTCAGTTATTCTGGGGGTGTGTTGAGAAAGACTCCGAAACAACTGTTCCTGCTGACCTCTGTGACCCCGCCCTTGAGCCAGCGGACCAAGAAGAAGACTGCAACACCCAGCCCTGTCCTGCATAGTGAGCAACACACACACACACACACACACACACACACACACACACACACACACACACACACACACACACACACACACACACACACACACACACACACACACACCAGTCAAAGTCAATTGATCTGACTTCCTTTGGTGTGGCTTCTTCGGTTTGAGCGTCTCGTGGTAAACACCGCGGGGTCGCAGCATGTCGCCAAGATGCAGCGGAGTAGCTGAACGTTTGCTTGCGGGTCTGTCAGATGTTTCACCCGCAGCGGCAGCGATCCCTGATGGCTCTCGGCCTGAAACCGATATGTTTCTGTTGGGGAACGCAGCAGAAGTAATAAAACCCAGAGAAACATCTGAACTAGCACAAACGGGCTCATTTCGCTTCTCCCTGTTGATGATCTCCTGCTGGAGGCCTTCTAATGCCCCCTGTAGACCGGGGTAAACTGTGGTCAAAACGAGGACATGGCACTCGGACAAACTCAGCTTGAGGGAAGGTCTTCGCTGAGCTCAACCACATCTTTTGTGACTCTTCATTTCCTTCCCAACTCTCCTCTGGGACAGCTGGGACGTGGGGGAGTGGTCGGAGTGCAGCAGGAGGTGCGGACCCGGCACTCAGCACCGACAGGTCATCTGCCGCCAGGTCACCCGTGTTCCCGCCAACGGGACAGAGGCCTCGGTCACCGTGGCTGAAGAGCTGTGCGGGTTCCCCGACAGGCCGGTGACCACGTCCACGTGTCAGCTGAAGATCTGCAGCCAGTGGGAGACGCGATCCGAGTGGAGTCCGGTGAGATCCCGCTCACAGGCCTCCGTACTACTAGTACATAGTACACTCCACCCATAAACAAGTCTTTCAGAACCCATTTACCCTCTCTGTCCCCCGCCTCCCCATCCCTTTCTCACATCTTCTGTCCCCCCCAGTGTTCGGTGCCATGTGGGGTGGGCCAGCGCAGCAGGGAGGTGGTGTGTGTGAGTAACCAGGGAGACGTGGAGGAGGATGAGGAGTGCAACATGAACCTGAAGCCAGACACCCTGCAGAACTGTGACATGGGAGTCTGTGCACGCAGCTGGTTCACGTCCCTCTGGAGCCAACGGGTAACGCAGAGACTGTGTGTGTGTGTGTGTGTGTGTGTGTGTGTGTGTGTGTGTGTGTATCACATATGAAGTGGTCCTGATTTGGACCGCGTGCGATGTTCTTCAGTGCTCTGCAGAGTGTGGTCTCGGCAGTCGAACCCGGACGGCGCTGTGCCTGATGGATCATGTGACTGATCTCCCGTTGGACAACTGCGAAGGGCAACGCCCACCAGAGGCGACATCGTGCGAGTCGGGCCCCTGCCAGGACCGCCTGGAGTGGTACACCGGACCCTGGGGTCAGGTAATTGACACACACACACACACACACACACACACACACACACACACACACACACACACACACACACACACACACACACACACACACACACACACACACACACACACACACACACACACACACACACACACACACACACACACACACACACACACACACACACACACACACAGGGGCGGAAAGTGGCCTGGGAGTTACCGTCGGACCGCCCCCCTCAATATACGTTGCGCTGCCCTCTCAATTTTGGGTATTAAAATACATTTAACGTGTTCTGTGAAGCATAGAATATCGTCAGGGCCGGTTGGTGATGGATGTTGGCCGGTATTGGACTAGCTCAACCCCGTCGACCTACCAGGGATTTCCCCGGTATCTCCTATGGCCAGCCCATCACTGCTCAGCTGTACTCCCTTGAGCACTCTAATTGGGCACTTGGGTGCTTCACACTCAGTGGCGGACTGGGGGAAAAACGTGGCCTGGGAGTTACCTTCAGACCGCCCCTCTCATACATGGTGTGCTGCCCCATCAATGCATCGCACATATTGACCAGTCAGTGGCCTACTTGGAAAAATACCCTTACTGTCAATATTATTTTTGGATGATTACAAAGAAATTACATCATATGTGTTTTTTGTATAACATTTGGATCTACCAATTTGCCTGGATGGACACATGGAATAAAATGATACTGGCTGATGTACCATTCCAAGGTAGGTATAGTTAGATGCATATGCTTAACTCTGGGCTAGTATCAGATGGTTATACCATAGCTACAGCGCCTTAAGAAATTAATGTCAGCAGAGAAAGACCACACAATAAAGAAACTGGAATCAGAGGGTAGAATTAGTTTAAACTACTTTCCCTTGTCAGATGCCAGGGCCGGTTGGTGATGGAGGTGGACCGGTGTTGGACCAGCCCAACCCTGTCGGCCTACCGGGGCTTTCTCTGGTATCCCCTGTGGCCAGTCTATGAAAACATCCATTTGAAGTGTTTGTGTGTGTGTGTGTGTGTGTGTGTGTGTGTGTGTGTGTGTGTGTGTGTGTGTGTGTGTGTGTGTGTGTGTGTGTGTGTGTGTGCGTGTGTGTTAAGTGTTCGGCAGAGTGCGGGAACGGCACACAGACCCGGAGTGTGGTTTGCATTTTGAACTACGACGATGGACGCGTGGAGGTTGTGGACCAGGTGAAATGCTCCAGCCTCTCTCAGCCAATCACAGCTCAGCTGTGCACACTGAAGCCATGCGGCGTGCAGTGGTACGTCACAGAGTGGAGCGCGGTAAGTGTCCCCCACCCTGCAACACCGGACCCCTCACGTACATCCGTGATCGGGTCTGGGGTCAGTCAGTTTGAAGACGTTTGGTTGTCTTATACAGGACTGTTAAAGAGTCAAAATACAAGTGGATCTTTAGTTAGATAAAAACGTTCTAGATAATCCACAGATTCCTGAACAGTTCCAAAAGGTTTATTTCTTCCTTAAAGTTTTAGTAAAACCAGGGCTCAACAATGTCGGTGTATTCATAAATCAAGAGTAACATTTCTTGAAAGACAATGTGGGGTTGAGATTTAATAAATGTCATCTTTAAAGCTGACGGCCTAATTTAGTTTTAGTTTTTTTATTTCAGAGGACATTCAAAAGTAGTGGTGTCCACATGAAGTCCTCACTTAGCATGACTTTATTTATACTGTATGTGCAACTCTTCATCCCTCCTCTCCACCTCAGTGCTCACGCTCCTGCAACAGGGGCCACCGTGTCCGCGAGGTACGTTGTCTCGCTGACAACGTCACCCCAAGCGACCGCTGTGACCCCGGTTTGAGCCCGGGGGGCCGAGAAGAGTGCAACGAGCAGCCCTGTGTCACCGAGATAAGTGAGTCTGCAGAGCAGGTGCTGCACCTGCAGCCGCCACCTGTTGGGGAGAGAAATGCATTATTTCACAAGGCATTTTATTTATGCCCCCCTCCCCCACCCACAGATCCATTGTGCAGCGACCAGTATCACAACTGCATGGTGGTGGTTCAAGCCCGGCTCTGCGTGTACACCTACTACAGGAGCGTCTGCTGCGCGTCCTGCTCCCGAGCCAAGAACTCATACCCCGCCTCCCTTCAGAAGAACCACATCCGTAGATGATGCCGCTGAATGGAGCCCTCTTCGAACTTGTTTCATCTTCACACCCAACTGGATGAACCTGAAGCTTTGTTTAATCTTGTAACACACACACACACATACACACACACACACACACACACTTTGAGATTTTAACTACGTAGAAATTTTGAGTCAGGGTTCCTAGAAGTATGGAATTTGATATGAGTAATTATCCGGCCTGGATAAGTCTGTTAAAAAGAAAAGGGAGTACTTGTTTCCAGACTATCGCCCCATATTCTGGACGATTAGTTCTCTGCTGCTGTTTGGTGTTAACTGGTTTCTATGAGACAAGGTACCGAGTTACAGTCCTCTGGCAAAATACTTATCAAAACAACTTGCCCATAGTTGGATTTTAAAACAATTTATTCATAAAATAAACATCTCGATATTTGTACTCAGATATCAAATATGGTGGAAATTTGAGTATGGAAAAGTATGGAATTTGAAATATGTGGGAACCCTGATTTCATTCTCAGTGTAACCTTCAACCAGAACCTGTACCATTATAAGTGATGCACTTGTATATTTATTCTAAAATAAAGGCTGTATAACTTCTGGTACATAAAGCTGCCATTTGTTGACATTATTTAGCAGTTTGATGTTTATTTTATATTATATATTTTGCTCCCCATAGGATCACGATACCACTAAAAACACTAACCGTAAATATTTAATGGTTAATTTATACCCCAAAGCAACATGTGTGCTGGAATAAAGGTGGGACTTGATGGCAGAAATCTTGTGTTCAACACACTTTAAAAGATACTTCCACAATGTCTTCATGCATTTTGACTCGTTTTGAAACGATAACTTTAGTCATGACTGTTACCGAATACACCAGTCTGTCAAAAATGGTTGAGGAAGTATTCAGATCCTTCACTCGAGTAAAAGTGGAAAAATCCACCACTGAAAAACAATGAGAGTAAAAGTAGACAATGCAGATATCGGCTCCCTGTAAGCGTTACACTGCACTATATATCACTGTGAAGTAGCATTTCACTGTTTTGGTTGGTTGAGGTTGATCTTCGGGGAATGTGATCTACAACAATGCTTCATATTTTCTAATCTCATCAGATGTTTGGTGTGTAAACTCTAGATTTGTAAAATCAGCTAGAAAAACATGCTGCACACCATCCAGTCAAGAAGAGGTCACATTAGCTCTGGAACTGGTTCATGATAGTAATACCGTTGCTTTAATGGGACAGCCGGGCCGACAGCATGTAAAAAGGCCAGAATTAAATCACGAGAACTTAAACAAAAAGAAAAAAAGCACAAAAACATTTGAATGAACACCGGTGAACCCAATGCATGTTGCATGCTCGTACAACACACACACGCGCACACACACGCACACACACACACACACACACGCACACGCTGGGCTGCTGCGGATGTGAGACAGGAGAAGACATCTTCAGGGTGAGCCTGGGCTTTGGCATTGAGGGATGCAGCGTCCACATTCACCAACTATATCCAGGGCTGTCGTGACTAAATTGCTCGGACGCCATTACCCCCAAAATAAAACATTCAAGGCTCGTTTTCCATGCTGATGAACCTTAACCCATTCCAGATATATATATACATATTGTTTTACTAAGACAACAAGCTGGGGTTTTGTGAACAGAAATGGCAGCCACTTTGTCTTTTTTTTTTACTCTTGATAGCTCTTTTGCTTTGTCCTTGGCATTGGGTACCAAACAGTACAAGAAGTTAATGTAATTATTACTGAGTTTACCAATAAACGGTCTTAAAACGTTAGCTTAACACCCCCGGCCCTCCCCCCCAAATCATCCCGCCCCTTATTGTCCTGGAATTGCACAATCACCATTTATACAAGTCAGTTCTGAAAATACAATGGCAAGTGACATTTTCCACCAAAAATCTCATTGTGAAAAACAAAAAAATATATATATTTCACACCCTCTCCCATCCAATTTGTTCAGCTTATCAAATGCTATGACTTTGTTTCTCTCCGTCGCGTCGTACCAACATTCACCGATTTCAATATTGTAGAAGCTTTACAAAGACATAAATATAGGAGGATACAATAAAGTAAAAAATACAAAATAAATTCAATATAGTTTTTTTTTCTTCTTTCTTTTTTTTTCTTACTTAAATGATAATTCACCAGAGGCAAACCTAGAAATGGATCTTTGACACAAGGCAAAAAAACAAACACTAGAATTACCCCTCAATGTCAAATGATAAAACTATAGCCAAGTCTCGAACCAGAACTCGCTCCCAGATAACGCACTACCTCCGTGGTATTCACAAGCAGCGTGTTACATGCAGGACTTTAGGCAAAATGTGGGTGTCCTGCGCGACACACAGTCAACGTGTGTGCTACTCAAGTGCACTCGTTTGGGTTATTACTATACCGGCGAGACGCTAAGCTGAGGACTTGAAGGCACAAGTATCTGAGGCAGAATGGACCTCGAGAATCAAACGCAACGGTTGTGGTATCAAGGGAGTTCGATTCGAAAAAAGGGTAGAGGGGAATAAAGGTTTACAGTTTCTGGTATGGTTTAGGTCTGAGAACGACGAGGCAGTGAATCTAGTTAAGGCCAAATTACTTGGGATCGTCCAATCAGAACGCTCCAACAGTAAAGATGATGTTAGACCTGACAAATCACACCAATTTGCAATACGATATCAGTTTTAATACCAGAACTCCTTTCTGTATTTTGTCACAGCCTGGATCGCTACATAGATATTTCTTCTCACGGTTAAGTCAATTATATTAAACAAGGCTTCTTTTTCTTGCTCTTCTCTCAGAGGTTGTTATTATGCACAATAATGTATGTTACAAGAATATACATTAGCTTCAGTCTATAATATCTCAGTAAGGAGTACATCCAAGCATTCAGGGTGAGGACTTTGGCTTTGAAAAGTTAGTCTACATATGCACAGATATGAAACACACGTAGAAAATGCACCATATAAAAAAAAAAGGACTTGGGAAAAGAAAAAAAGGAGGAAAAAAACAAACGGAAATGGACTAAATGGCTCAAGCTGATCTACTGTGACTTAAGACCATTTGCTCACAAACGTTTTCAAGTTTGAACCTTTCCACATCTGCGATCAGACGTGTTGAGGGTCGAAAAGGAACAAGAAAGGAAAAAATAAAAAGGGGTTGGAGGGCTTCAAGGGGTTAAGTTCAAGTTTGTCATTCCTCATGTGCAAGTCAATATAAAAATGCTACAACTCGTACGACTCTCTTGTCAACAAGACAGGTTCAGGGCAGGCCAAGTCCTCCCACCCGCACCTGTAGTTTGCTAAATAAAAAGGGGCTCGGAAATTGGCAGGACAGCTTGCTCTCAAACAACGTGCAGTCTCTACTCCCTGTATGTTTCTTTTGTTTCTCCCTCCGGCTCTTCACCTCCTCCGTGGGAGTCTGTATCGTCACATCAAGGAGCCAAAACAAGATCTCCGTCCTTTAGTCTCCTCTCTCTTATGGCAGCAGAGTCATCTGAAACGTTCTTTTACATTACGATTAGCTGACGCTTTTATCCAAAGCGACTTACAACACATACACCGTAGACACGGCTACGGGGAGCAATTTGGGGTTAAGTGTCTTGCTCAAGGAGACATCGACCTTGGCTAGCGGACCCGGGGATCGAACCGCCGATCCTCTGATTGAAGGACGGATCTGCTAACCACAGTCGCCCCCTGTGGCGTCCTTCCTCGCTCTTTTCCTCCATATGACTTCGGCTTAGGTCGGCCAACCCCGTGTCGCTGCTCTCTCTCCCTCCGCGTGTCCCTCACTCGCTGTCAGTCTCCAGGTCGGAGTCGGACCACTGCACTGGGCTCAGCTTCCCGTGGCGCTGGGCGTACTCGATGACCGCCGTGTAGCAGAAGTAGTACTGGTCCCAGGTCTGGATGCTGAACGCCCTCTGTGTGCGCATGCGCCGCACCGTCTGGCGGACATCCACCGTGGCGATGTCCTCCAGCCGGGACAGGCAGATGTCCAGGGTGCAGAACGTGCCTGGTCGGGGGCGGCGGCGGGCGCGTCAGTGGACAGAAAGAAGATGGAGAGGTTACACAGGAAGTCATACTGAGCAGGCGACAAACTACAATTATGCCTCAACAGTCGCGTTACAGTTTACTTCCTCGTCTCAAATGTCTACTCTTCATCCTTTTATCCTATGAGACAGTTGTGTGATATTGTCATCATTAGGATATTAATCTTGGGCTCTGGCCATGAACTCTATTTGTGACGTTGCAGTGACGTCTGACCACCAAATTCTTAGAAAGTCTCCCTTGTGTCCAAGAGAACGTTTTGTGCCAAATTTGGAGAACTTCCCTTCCAGGCATACTTGAGATATTGTTTTCACAAGAATGGCTGTCTCTGGCGTGGAGCCATAAAATGACACCAGAGGAAAATCTAAAACAAATTTTGACAACTATATTGTTATTGTTATTAATAATAATATGTTGAAGGTTGGGTATAAAACCTCAATACTTCTATGGTTCTGACAATGAAAACAAATATGACAGAAAACTGGCTCAGTGTTTTTTGGTAGAATTGATACCCAGCACTACTATATTTTCTTCTTTTTAAGCAGCAACACTGTATGCCAACACAAAGACACATGCCTGAGAGTAACAAGGTCTTTGCATAAACACGACGGTATACCTGAACGCCACCGTGGTACATGTTTGTTTACCTGTGCGGCCAATGCCGGCACTGCAGTGGACAATCACAGGGGGGCCCCCTGGAGGCCCCGTCCAACTGGAGCCCAGGCTCTGGACTGCAGCCTCCCTCCTCTGAAGTACGTGCTCGCGGAAGTCCAACATGGCGGAAGCGCTTTTGGGCACGCCGAAGTCTGGCCAGCTGACGTAGAGGTAGTGGCACACCTCCCGTCTCTCTCCAGACTGAGGGGAAAGTCACAAAGGTTCACGGAAGGGACAAAATAAAAGATAGACTTCTTCTTTTGTGACGGCATGTACAAGCATGTAGGACAATATCCACACCAAGCAATATTCTTAAATTACATGAAAAACTGAACAGATTCCCCTGACTAAGCCATATTTTATTCAACTTTTAAAACCCCCCCGAAGCCATTAAAAGATACTTTTTAAAGACCGTTTTATTTACTCAAATGAACAATTAAAGGTTTTATGTCCTAAAGCAGTTAGGTGTGACTTACTTGTGTGTTGTAAAGTACAAGATGTGAGAGCTTGAAGTCCTGAAATGCCTGGATGTGCGTGTTCCTGACCAGGAAGTACCCGTGCTGCTCTGTCCGGCCCTCCTCCAGAGGCCAGTACTGGCCGCACTTGACCCGACCGCGCTCCACCACCCTGCGACGCACACAAGCACACGGCGGTTTGAGCTCACCACCGGCCCGACCGAGGACGCGCCGTCACGCAGGCGAACGCTCCTGACATCGAATTGACTCGTACGCAGAAAGGAGTCTCACCTGGTGGTCATGACGATGATGAGTACCATCTGTTCCCACACCATGCGCCAGAAGTCAACAAACGTTTTGGGCAAAGGACCTGAAGGAGACGACAGAGGAAGGTTGAGCAGAAGAGGGATTATTGCATGGAGGGCTACGTGATGATAAAAGACAACGGGATCGTAAATTTTGTCCCCAGTTGCTCACCCTGAGTTGCGATGTAGGCGTTGCTCCTCTTGTACCCATCCATGAAACTGGCATTGATGTAATCTGATGTCTGCGAAAAAACAAAAAAGGGTGAGACTCACTGGTTGGTGCTGGGATCTACTGGCTCCCGTAGGAGGGCATTAAACATTACTACCAGAGGTGCAACAGATCACTAAAGTCATTGGTTGGCATCGTATCACGGCTCTGAGTCACAAGTCATCAAGATATCAATTGCACATGAGCCATTTCGGCAGATACAGATCGTTTTTGTTGTTGTTTTGTCATTGCAGCTGGTTTACAAGGCGCTTGATTCATTTTTTTTCACCAATGCCCCAAAACATTTCAAACACACTGAAGTCAGTGTAAAGTTTAAACAGTCAAGCATTGCATTAAAATGCGATAAAAATGATTAGAAAATAAAAAACCTTTTAATGATACATTTCTTTTGGTGTAAGTAGTTTTGATGATGTTATTATAAGATGCTAAGAGCTAGTGTTAGGAAGTTTAACACCTCATAATTCTCTCTCTAATATCTATTTGATGTTGCTGTGGAAATATCTTCTTCAGACAACTGGATGTATTCCAATTTCTCACCAAAAACATTTTGACAAGATAACACTTGAAGACATCATGCTAACGTGATAATGTACCTTCACCCAATACTCACTTTTACTGAATAGAGAATGAACACATCATGATGCAACTCAACAGAACCTCCGTAAGTTAGCGGTTAGCTCCGGTGCTGCTAACGTTACTAGCGCTCCTGCTCCTTCAACACAGATTTGTTGAACAGTCACAATGTAGCATTTATCAGAGATCAGCGGCTGGATCGACTACAGTCCGTCACACGGCTAACTGCTATGTGCCAAATGTTTTTAGACCTTAGTTGCAGTAAGCTGGAGTCACATAAAAACGGCAATAGGTACGAACAACACAAAATTAATCTACAGCAGATTCAGTCAATCTTAAATGTCTTCAGTTAATGAGATTCATTTAGTTGCCAATAACAACATGTACTCTAGAGCCATAAAAACATTATTTTTTATTTTTTTTATTTTTTTTACAACCTGGTCTGATATTATTAGTTTTTTTTTACCATTATTACAATAACATAGTACTCCTTTTACAAAAATACGACCCAGGTTGCCAAAAGCAACAGGCCTGTCCCGTTAGCCACATGAAACCCACTGAATATGATACGGTCAGGCATTCCCCCTTCCAGTCACACATATCAGACGCAGCAGATTAGGACAGGCGAAGACGACACAAGGAATAGACCCGAATGCCCCAACATTTATGTTTACCGCAGATCTCTAGCTGATCCCCTCTGTGACCTCCACTAATTACTCAACTAAATGCATCCAATATGTAACGTTGCATTCCCTAATCGGTTACCAAAAACACACTTCTTATGAGAAGGTCTGGTGTTGAACAGAGGCCTGGTGTTGGCAAAGTCAAGATTCAACAGCAAACATCTGTAAAATCATCCATTGTCCACAAAATATATGTTTGAATGAAATGAATCTTGAGATCATGTAAATAACAGCAGGAGAAGTCAGGTTTGACAAATCCGTAAATACCTCATCCTCGTCATCGCAGAGCTGGCAGAGTCGCACCCGGGACTGGTCCAGGCAGAGCACATCGCTGTACCTGTTCTTCATCTGATTGGACAGTTTTCTGCAAAAAGGCAGAATGCGTGAAAGATGGTAAACAGTGGGCTGATGTGTTATCTTTCACATAGTTTTCCTTCGCTGAGACATAAAGCACACAGAAGAAAAACAATATATTTTGTAGGGCTGCAAGAACGAATGGATAAAATCGATAAAATTCGATTATTAAAAGCGTTGGCAACGAATTTCATTATCGATTCGTTGTGTCGCGCGATTATTACGCCACTCAATAAGTCACGGAGATGTTTGAGTATGAAAAGAAAAGTTGAGTTGAGCGCAGAGCAGAGCGGAGGTCGAGGAGAGACCAGCTGAGACCGTAACGTTGACTGAAACACATCGCGGAGGAAGGCCGTTCAACAGGCAGCTAGTAGAGCACTTCCGGTTGAGGCTCCGGTGCTGCGGCTAGTCGGCAGGTTGTGTTCCGTTTGAAGTGAAGACGTAACGTCCCTCCAGCAGCTTTCTGCTGTTTACTCGATATTAGCTTGACAAGTTAGCTCGTAAGAACAATGTGACTGAACAAAGTGAGTGAGTGAGTGAGTGAGTGAGTGAGTGAGTGAGAGAGACTGAGCGTCTGTGAGTGTATGTGTGTGCGTCTGTTAGTGTGTGTGCGCGCGCCTGTGAGTGTGTGTGCGTGTATGTGTGTGCGTCTGTGAGAGTTTGAGTGTGTGTATCTGAGTGTAGTGTAGAGAACCAGTTCTGACGTTCAAACAAATCCTGTTAAGTTTTCTGATTAGTATTTTTCTTTATTTTTTATAAGTTATTTATTGTTCTGACAGCTCAGGTTCCTTTAAACAAAATGTTGTGCAAAATGTTTTGTGCACTTTATTTAATAAAAGCCTATATATTTGGCAGATATAAAGCATACATGTGTATGTTTGTGTTAGTCTATTATTTTTTTTAGTACTTTTTTTAGTTTTTTTTAATTATTATTACTTTAACAGCTCAGGGATGTTCAAGGAGCAACCTGTTTGTGCACTTTCTGAAGATTTCTGCACCGTCAGTTCTGTTTCTGAATAAAGGGTTGGAAAGTAATGCTTTTGTTTTTTATCCGATTCATTGATTAATCGAAAAAATAATCGACAGATTAATCGATTATTAAAATAATCGTTAGTTGCAGCCCTAATATTTTGATCACTTACTTGGAGTAGTCAAAGGTACTGGCCGGTGGCTCCTTCCGGATCTCCTCGTACTCCTGATAAATCCCCTTCTTCTTCTTCCTCTTCACATGCTCCACCAGATCGTGCACCGTCATGCCCCCCTGCTCCGGCACGTGAATAGACGCTTCCACGCAACCGTCCTCGTCATCTGCACCCCACGACGAAGACAGTGGCGGGGACTGGGAGGGCGCCTGGTGTGGCGGGCGAGGCAACGACTTCTGGGGCAACGGAGGCACCCCTTCCACTTCCTCAACGCCATCCTCCTCTTCCTCCTCCTCAAACTCGTCGTCATCATCTTCCTCCTCCTCCTCCTCCTCCTCCTCCCTCACTTCAACACTCTGAGACCCAGGGGTGGAATCCGTTACCTTCCCGTCCACCGCATCCCCCTCGTCTACCTGGGAGAGCGGCGTGTCGGGGGGCGTGTCAGACTGGGGAGGGGCTTGGCAGCCACGGCCGTTCATGTTGGCGTTGGGGCTCGAACCGCTGCCGGTCCCGCTCCCTGCTGAGCCGTTCCAGTGTTGGTGGTTCCCCTGCGACCTGTTGGCGGCGGACTGCGGGCTCGGTTGGTACTGGCCTAGGCCTTGAGTCCTGCCCTCAGACACACTGCAGTGGTTGTGCGAGTTGGCATTGCTGTTGCTGTGGCAGTTCGAGTTAGCCGTGGCTAACTCGGAACCCAACTGCGCGCTGATGTGGCCGTGCGGCTGCGTGCCGCCCGCGTTGCTGCACTCTAAGCTGTAGGAGCGCAGCAGGTTCCCGACGCAGTCGTGCGGATCGTGCTCTCTCGTGTCGCCCGGAACAGTGTTCGTGTTGACGCAGGACTGTATCCAAGCCACGTGACTGTACTGGGACGTCCCATCCAGGTGCTCGGGGAGGGAGGAGACTGGAATGTGACTGGCCAGCTCGTGAGCTTTCACAGTGCACACCTAGCAGATGGGGAAGAGAGAAAACGCCTTTCAAATGACAACCAAACGTCACAATGCAACGCAAACGAAAAAGAAAAACACACACATACCCTCTCTCTCAGCTTCTCGCGCACAAACAGGCGGAGGACGGCAAAAGGGGCTCGGAACCACAGAGGCGATGACACAATGAAGACACATTTTAGACGAGCTGGAAACGCTCCCTAGGAAATACATCAATCATTTCAGAGAAACCGCTTGGACACCGGAAACGTGAAGATCTGAGAGCAACAGTAGCATGTTCCTTGTATTTACCTTCAGCAAATTGAGGATCTTGACGCAGAGCTCGTAGTCAAAGTTGCCATAGCTGGAGTTGGTCATGTCGTAGATGAATATGAGTCCGTCCCTTTGAGTTTGTTCGCTGTTGAGCAATGAACAAGAGTTTTCAAATTAAGAGCAGAGGAAGGGGGTCAAAAGGAGCATGCCATAAGTGATACATATCTATTTCTAGCAAAACAAACGCGCTCTAAATTCCCGCGACGCTGTATCGCAAAAGCCTATCAGCGTTGAGATTCTCCTCCTGACATTGTTGATTCAGAAATGAATGAAGACATGTTGTAGAACCCAGAGCTCTACAAGAGTACTTCATATTTGTGTACAAATGTATGCGTATGAAGCATAGACTGTGGAATAAAAAATAATGTCGCTGCCATATTTGTTACGTTACTACAAGTGTTGGTAGGTGTAAGCATAGCCTGGACCTGATTACTCCAAACTGTAATCCGAAAACAAGCTTTTAAAAAGTTGTTTGCCTGTAGTCTTTTACCCAGACCCAACTAAAGCACGAATTCAGAGTATATACAAATCGGATTCATTACACAGTTAATTCAGCACCATTTATATCTGTTAACTGCAAGGAAACTGCAGTAAAAATTGGTTTATTTTGGGTTGATACCGCTGTAGTAAACCAGCCAACTTGCGGCTTGCAGTGAATACATTATGAATCCAGACAGGACGATGTTTTGGTTTTCTGACGTAGCAGCAAAAGTGGTTATGTCTGTCATGGTGGATGAAACTTTGTTGTCTATGTGGAGGGAAGCCCACTCAAATTGCTTTCTGTTTGGTGTGCACGCGGCATTAGAGATCAGGTGATACTCGGTTGTGTGTATGACGGGTGAGGGCATCACCTCTCTATGGCTTTGTCCAGCTGATAGATGATGGCCTGCAGCACAGCTTTGTGGGTGGTGACATCTGGCCGATGCAGACGAGCCGTGAAGAGCGCTAGAGCGGCACCCTTCGCATCGCGGCCAGGCTGGTGAGGACATGCAACACGTCATCGTACATGCAAATCATCATCAATTGTGCATCCATTCTTTGAAATTGCGAGAAAGCTATACATTCTGATCGCAAACGTGCACATTTTCTGACCAGACACATGTGCAGACCAACACACAAAATGGGCAGCAGGTGTATCATTTTCTGCATTTATCCTGCAGGGTGGCTAACAATTGCTTCCACACTCACCAGGACTGTAAATTTGCCACTCAGCAGCTCGGAGCGTAGGGGCTCCTCGTCAGGGTTGATATTGATGATGCCCTCTTTGATTCTTGTGTTCTGATTTTGATATACGATGAAAGAGACGAGGGAGGGAAGCGGACATTCATTTAAAAAAAAAAAAAAAAGTAAAAGGTAGGTAGGTAGGCAAAAAAAAGAAAAACCATCTAAAAATTGTTAATGATGTGCATCACACTGCCCAAACATGCTGCTTTCCAGTAGACAATAGGAGCCTTGTTATTCAGAACTGAATAACAGGTTATGACCTGCTCTGACGGCATACAGTTATGACTTGCGAGCATGTGTGCTGCTGCAGAGAGCTTTTCGTCATATTATTAACAATCAATATCAATCAGATATCAAAACCTATCTGCGGCTAAAAGCAGCAAGAAACTGCAAATGATCAAATTACTTTTATGAATTTAAACAAGCAAGTTTGTGATTATCGATATGGTTTGAGTTTATACTACACCAACAAATAAGGCTGAAGACATTTTTCGCAATTCAAATCACAATATTCAGAAAAGGGCCAGGTTGGACATATTAAAATGTAGTATCTTTTCTCGATCCTTTGGCCCCAAGGACATGTAGCGTTCTGTTGAAACAGAAAATATTCATCTCAGCTTTGTAACAGATCCAAGCACAGTACCTTGTATGCTTGGAAGAGGTCGATGGCTCTGGAGACATCAAACTTGCGGGCCATAAGAAACTTTACAGCTGTGGGTTGGGACACAAGCCCAGCGCTGTGAGGCTGCTCCCGGCTTCGCACCTCACCCAGGAACTCCTCCACAGCCTGGACACACGAGAGAACGGACAAGGTGGGAGCTGACATTAAAACGGATTGAGAAAAAAAAACTAGTTCTGTAGATGGGGAATAGAGGGGAAACCTATAAAAACAACATCAAAAGCTGGGAATTAGGGCTGTCAAAATTGCTCAAAAATGACGTTCGAATATTCCCTTTAAAAAAACAAACACATATATTCGAACATTCGAAGTTGCGCATTAGGCACGTCAATAACAGGACAAATTAATACAACGAGACATAACTACTTGTATAGGTAATTCTCTCTCTCTCTCTCTCTCTCTCTCTCTCTCTCTCTCTCTCTCTCTCTCTCTCTCTCTCTCTCTCTCTCTCTCTCTCTCTCCCTCTCTCTCTCCCTCTCTCTCTCCCTCTCTCTCTCCCTCTCTCTCTCCCTCTCTCTCTCCCTCTCTCTCTCTCTCTCTCTCTCTCCCTCTCTCTCTCTCCCTCTCTCTCTCTCTCTCTCTCTCTCCCCCTCTCTCCCTCTCTCTCTCCCTCTCTCTCTCTCCCTCTCTCTCTCCCTCTCTCCCTCTCTCCAACTATTCGAATGTATATTCAAATATAGAATATTCGTTGACAGCCCTACTGGGAATTGAGGAGAAAAGGGAAAATAGCAACAAAACAAACAAGAGGGAGAGAAGATAGGCATGGCAACTGACATGACAAAGATAAACGCATGAGTCTCTCAGCCCCCCTCAGCTTTGTAGTTATCTCCCTGCCAAGGTTACACAAAGAAAATGTGTGATACAGATGGAAGCACCAGGCTGTGCCCGTGGACGAGAGCGCCAGAAGACAACAGCCGGCTCGTCGTCACCTCAGTGAGAGCGCATTCATCCTCGCATGTAGCCAGCACAGGGAGAGTCTATCAAATCCAAATTAAGGGGTTTCCCTTTGACTTGTTGGGCAGATGTGACGATGCGGCCCAAACCCTGATGCATCTGGTCTCATGATCAATTTTTTTGATTAGACGAGCAAAAATATCAACACGCACACTTAGAAATATTGCATTTTGGGGAAATTAATAGCAACCTCTGCTCTATTTTTTATTTGTTTAACCTGACTTATTGACTTATTTCATAATAGATTATTTAGCAATATATATTATATGGATTATGATGTCAGAAGTGATGGTACTTACTGTACGTAATGTGGCCCACAACACTGTGAATTCTATGTGTGGAACATGTCATCTGCACAATAATGAGTCTACACAACAACATGTATGTGCGCTCATTTATCCAGTCACAACACCTGGAGGTAGAAATACTTGCAATGTTGTGATTGGACACATGTGAGAGAAACATAACCACGGTTACATCATGGTGTTTCAGTAGTTCGTGATCCAGTAATGCCTGACTTGAAGGAACTCTCTTGCTTTGGACTCTTGTTTCAGGATTGGGGCACTGCAGCCAGTCTGGGAAGGTTATCTTTAAATCACAACCCGACCGTATAAGCTGCTGTTGCCACCACCAGAGAGAGTGCACACACACACACACGGTTGCGAGCCTTAGTCGGGTTAATCTGAGCCAAAGGCAACAAGTAAGTCGCTGAGATCTTAAAAACTACAAAAAGGTTTGGAGTAGCGATCTGGGGAAAGTGCCGTGAGCCATCAAGAAAACACATACAGAAGGCTCATCTGTCGAGTGGTAACAGCCACGAGCGCGTCCTGTAAATAAGTGTACAGATCAGTTAACCTTCGTGGGAGGGAAAATAATTAACTATGCTGTCATCGCGAGCCCCGCGTGACATTGATGTTCGCTATAAAAGTTGAGCCGGACACCCCCCACCCCCCTTTTTTTTGTTTTACTAGAAAGCGACGGCAACAACAATGTCAGGAACCAGGGGCTCGTTTCTGTGAATTCTCGACCGTAAATCTGATAACACCGCGAGCTAACCCGCTGGCTCACAGCAAACACATCCAGTGTGTCCCGTGTCATGGTGCACACCGCTAATAAACGCTTAAGGTTATCAGCGTTTGGTTCTTTTTCATCCTCCGACTTGGACCAATGTGATTTTTAACGCGTGGAAACATAGCTGTCTAGGAGATTCCCTGAAGTCAACAAAAGCTATTTAGCGTTAGCTAGCAGCTAGGTTACATGTGGCAGCTGCACGGCCAACGGTGCCGTAAAGCCGCACGTAAGGCAAACCACCGGTGGCAAAGTATGGCTACTGGACATCTGCGAGACGAACACGTTAGTGTGGTCCGCGCACAGCCGGGTTATCGGGGTAGCGGGTGTTCGCGGCACGCAGCCGGCAAAGTGAGCCTCACCGCTGCTAGCAAACGCCATCATGCTAACACACGCATGCTAGCTGCTGTCAGTCACACCGGAGCCCGTCGGCTACGGGAGAGTGCGAGCGGGCCGGGGCTGTTTACCAGAACGCGTTGTTCCGAGGCTCGTTCGCGGTGACAAAACATATTTTTTTAAAAAGGGAGTTGGAGAAGATAGTGAAGGGGACACGCGTACACGCCCAACGCAAGGCGGGATGAGGGAAAAAGTCCGTAAAGAGACCCTTACCAGCTGCTCCTGAGTTGTCATGGCTTCCGCCATCTTGAAGCCCTCCGCAACGTCGCAGCGGGCGCGCCCACCAGCCGCTCGCTCACGCCCTACACCCCGAGACGCCCCGCCCACTGGCATTCACATGGAGGCAGCGTTTAATAGAGAAAAACAACAATCTGTATTTATCAATGCTGCCACTGACAGTTCATAAACTGCAGCCTCTTTTCCCATTGATATAAACATTTGCAGTTGATAGAGGCTTAAAGAAAAATGTACGGCTGACGGCAATAAATCCAATATATCATTGCATTAACTACACACAGTTCTGAAATCTGTACTGCATTTTAATACTAACCTTTCATAAACTATTTATTATTAGCTTTATTCTAAAATGTGGACATTGTGCATTGTATATATTATCCATACTGTTGGCAGCTCACAAACTATTTTACTATATATGTATACATATATTTTTATATATATATATATATATATATACTTTTTTTATTTTTATATATATATATCTTATGTACTGGTACTTCATGGGAACCTAAACATGCGATGATTGTTTTTTTTTTTCCGTCGGACTGTTTTTAGTGGAGCACCGGGGCGGTTCTCGGCGGACTTTTTGATTTTTCCCTCTTGTTGAACGCTGCCCATCAGAAGGTTAATGTGTTGTTGATACTTCACAACCAAAATAATGAATCCCACGCGGACGTTTGTTTTGGCCTCGCCGCTCCCTTACACGCGCGCTCACACACGCGCACAATGTTAAATTGAGTTTGTGAACTTCGCGTCAAGATTCAAACCGATGTGATGTCAATGAACGTTCACCTAGTCCCCCGCATGACAGAAACAGGAGCGCTTCTTCAGCATGAGCACCTCGGGTCCGCCCTTGAAGAAGAAAAGCTATATGGGGCAGCACCAGATCAAGAAGAAACAATGGTAAGTTCACTGAATCACCAATGTCTAAAGATTCAGAATAATCCCTACCCAATCCCTCCAGTTGCACAGAGACACCCCTCTAGTCTATAGATGAACGCCAGTCTTACTTGTTGTGAACATACTTTTTTTTGTCTGAGCACAGTTTCCAAGCTCCTGATGAGCCACCAGACGAATGCAGAATTTTGCAGAAAACCCAGCACATATTAGGCAAAACCAACAGGAACAAGGACTTTAGTAGCCTAGTGGTGAGTGGTACAGAGAGAGATGTCCTCCTACTCTTATTGTCACCTCTGAGTCTCTTCCACTTCCACCTGGATGTCAAATGACATGGGTTAATCTCCAATTTCAGGATGGAGGTGCAGTGTGTCCAGCCGGAGAATCCACATTGGCTCTTGATGAAGAAATGCTGCAGATGTTGGACGCTGTGGACCCAGTGAGGCCTGCAGCCGACGATGTGCACCCAACGGTGGCAAACATGGGTGCACGGAGAGCGGCGGCTTCATCGGCTGTCTTTGACGGAGCCCTCGGCGCCCGGGGTAGCGGTGGCGATTGTGAGCGACCAGGGTGGCGAGCCGACTGCAAGGACGTTGCACAGAGGCTCCTCTTCGGTGAGGACTCTGGGGAAGCGGATCGAGATCGGAGGGGCCCTGAGAACATCCAGCCCTCGGCGGCTTCCTCCGGCATCAATGCACTATCCTGTCAGGACATGAAAAACGGTCTCCAAGGAGGCGGCTCCAACAAGTGAGTCTTAACTTCCACATTACCGCTCAGTTTTTCTTCTGTAACTCTTCTGACAAAATGTTTTGTCTTACTTTGTGCGTCTCAGGAGGCAGATGCTTCCACCCGAACGAAAAAGCTCTCCACGTGGCGAGGACAAAGGTGGGTCAAGCGTGAGAGGTGATCCACCTCTGGATGTATCCAGGGACTACATCTTGTTCAGCCCCAACCGCCTCGCAGCCGCCACAAAGAGGGCCAGACTCCAGCCGTCGCTCCAGAACCAGTCCGTGCTCGCAGTCCCCAGCGGTCTAGACCTGAGTGCTCTCAGCGACACTCTGCCTCAGCAAGGTGAAGTCCATTTGTGGAAACCCCCTTTTTACATTCAACATTTCTGTTAAGGTTTTTAAGAATGAAGCTTTGCTTGTCTGTTGTCCTATTATAGGATGTCATCACCTTGGAAAATGGGAGAGAGTATTATTTTTGAGTTATTGTAGACATATTAATGCCATTTATGCGGCTGTTAGATTGCTGCTAGATTGGTCCGGTAAGTCAGAGTTCAGTAATTCAAAGATATTTACTTAATTTAGTTTTTGAAAGGCTAAACGCCAACAATTATGTATTGAAGCAGAATAGTTTGCTTGATTAGAACGTGTTGTGCACTTTTTTTTTACTAAATT
Source organism: Cottus gobio (assembly GCA_023566465.1). Taxonomy (NCBI): domain Eukaryota; kingdom Metazoa; phylum Chordata; class Actinopteri; order Perciformes; family Cottidae; genus Cottus; species Cottus gobio. The sequence continues at coordinate 4,850,697 of CM042219.1, forward strand.
TAGATTTTTGGACTGAGGACAGTTTATTACAGGGACAAGGAACCCCACTTGGGCCATACATTTGATTTGGTTATTTATAAACAAATTTAATTTGGGAATTTGCAACATATGAGCACAAAACTGAAATGGCAAAGATTTTAAAATTCCACTTGATACAAGGAGAAAAAAGTTGGTGCAAGATTTGAAAGAAGCCTGGAGCTTTTCAGGCCCCTGGGCAGTCGTGCAGCCTGTAACCTTGTATGAACATATCTCTTGTCTCGGTATGTTTAAGTTACTGATTTACATTTAGATCTCTGATGTACTCCCTAAACAAGATCTCTCTTTCCCATATCAAATCCACTTTGCTGTGGATGTCACAGTACTGACTCCTCCCACCAGTCTGACTTAATACCAGGTGTAAGGGAGGTTCTCTTTATTATTTCTACTGTAGGCTTTGCCTTGTGTGCTCCCGCGGGTCAAGCCGACAAGCTGCTGCTAAGCAACTGGGGCTTACCAAAACCCGTCCTGGAGAGCTACCACAAACATGGCGTCACCCACATGTTCGAATGGCAGGCTCAGTGCCTCGCTGTCGGACAGGCGCTGCAGGGAGGTAACCTGGTGTACTCTGGTAAGAAGCCCAAAAGCCTCTCTACAAAGTGATTCCCAGAGTCGGTCGCTGTTTTCGCCTTTTTAGAAGTCCTTTTTATTTCAGCCCCCACGAGTGCTGGAAAAACTCTGGTGTCGGAGCTGCTGATGTTGAAGCGTGTGTTGGAGACTAAAAGAAAAGCCCTCTTCATCCTGCCGTTTGTCTCCGTGGCCAAAGAGAAGATGCATTACCTTCGGGTGAGGGAGAGAGCGGTACATGCACCTTGTTCTGGGTGTTGTCCGTCTGCGTACGTGTCTCTGTGTAACCGACGTGTATCTGTGAACCCTGCAGAGTGTATTTGAAGAGGCAGGCGTTCGCGTGGAGGGATATATGGGCAGCACCTCGGCCGCTGGAGGGTTCACAGCGCTGGATGTGGCTGTGTGCACCATAGAAAAAGCCAACTCACTCATAAACCGACTCATTGAGGAGGACAGCATGGGTCTACTAGGTAACACACCGTGGATAACAGTGGGTTTTTCTTAACCCTTGGAACCGAGAGTTTTAGTTTTTTTTGTACTTCTAGGTATGGTGGTGGTGGATGAGTTACATATGGTTGGTGATTCGGGAAGAGGATACCTACTAGAACTGCTCTTAACCAAAATCCGCTACATTGCGCAGAAGCAGAACTCCACTGGGTTCGTGTCCGTTTGTCTTTTATTTTTACTTTTATTTTGTGTAACAGCTAGTGTTTTGAAAATCCTGTCCTCCTTCCACGACACGTGTCAAGAAGTCTGTCTGTGCAACAACCCCTGGCTTTCTGCAGGTCTCTCTCCGAGGGCGTACAGATCATTGGTATGAGCGCCACCTTGCCCAACCTCACCCTCCTGGCCGGCTGGTTGGGTGCAGAGCTTTACCAGACGGACTACCGGCCCGTGCCCCTGCATGAGCACCTCAAGGTGGGCTGCAACATCTACGACAAGAGCCTCGCTGTGGTCCGGCAGTTTGCTCCGGCGCTCCACGTTAAGGTAACTGCGATAGTGGGAATGTCGTCCAATGTGTGTAATTGTACCTTCAGACAAGTGATGTAATCATGTGTGATCCATGTGGTGACTTTTAAAGGGCGACGATGACCACATTGTGAGCTTGTGCTACGAGACCGTGAGGGAGGGCCGCTCTGTGCTGCTGTTCTGCCCCTCGAAGAACTGGTGTGAGAAGCTGGTAGACGGCATTGCCAGAGAATTCTACAACCTCGGACATACCGGTACGTAATGTTTTTTTGTTTTTTTTGTTTTGAGCACTCACTACATTTCAACAGTGAGGTCAAGTCCCAACTGTAGTGCGTTGTGAGGAGTGATGTAAATCCTGGCCTTATCCTTTCAGACCGTCAGGGCGAAGCAGAGCCTAAGCCGGTGTCTCTGGATCGGGATGGACTTGTGGACGTCGTTGCCCAATTAAGACGAACTCCAGCTGGTTTGGACCCCATCCTCAAGCGAACTGTGCCATGGGGGGTGGCCTTCCACCACGCCGGTGAACACACTTGCACAACTTCGGCGACCTGAATGGTTCTTTTATTTTTTTCTTTTGTGGGCATGTGAATAAGCTAAAGTTCCTCTCTGCAGGTTTGACATTTGACGAGCGCGACGTGTTGGAGGGAGCCTTTCGTCAGGGCACCATCAGAGTCCTGGCCGCCACCTCGACCCTCTCCTCGGGGGTTAATCTCCCGGCTCGCAGGGTCATCATTCGAACCCCTACCTTCAATGGACACCTGTTGGACCCGCTCACATACAAACAGATGGCAGGACGAGCGGGGAGAAAAGGAGTGGACACTATAGGTATGGATGGAAGAAGTGGGCAAAGCGTTTGGTGTCGTCTGTTCATTTTATTTTTGCTTGGAAACAAAACGTGATCCACAGTCTTCTGTGATAATACTCAAGCACATTTAAACATCTCTCTTTTTGGCCTCAAGTCATTTTGTTCGCCCTCTTCTCAGGTGAGAGTGTGCTGGTGTGTAAGGAGTCGGAGCGTCAGAAAGGTATCAGTCT
>CM042219.1:4858303-5160803 GCA_023566465.1 Cottus gobio
GGAAACATAACTTGGAACACAGCTTCCTATATAATTGCTCGATACCTAATATTATCGCTTACATTATGAACCCGGACACGGGGGCGTTTTATGGTCCGACATTAGAGGGACTTCCACAAGAAGTTTAAAGCTTGGGATAGCCTTCTGTTCATTTTGTACTATAGGCTTGACATAATCTGCAGAGGATAAAATAAAATCTGCCTCCAAATTAATTGCACTTTCATGGAGACCAAATCTAAGAAGTATCGGTATCGGTATCGGCAAGTACACAAATAAAAATACTCGTATCGGTTTGTAAAAAATGGTATCGTTGCATCCCTAATGCAGGTACATTGCCACAAACTCCTCTTAAACAAACTGCAGATGTGCAACTGTAGCATCAGCACACCAAGCCATAATCTCCCCTGAAACATGACTCCAGACATAAAGCCAATGATGCCCTTGTCTGTCTGTCTCAGCTCGAAGCGCGCAGTGGACGAGAGCGAGCTGGAGGCGGCCGAGAGGCGGAGCCTCCGCTGCGTCTGGGTCACCGGTGGCCGGGCCCTGACGGAGCAGGAGGCCGCCGTCGAGATCGTGTCTGAGGCGAGGCTCCTCCTCCGGGAAGACCTGGCCAAGTTAGGAGTTTGGTGGGACCCGGCAACCCTTGCGCCGGAGGCTCCTGCTGCGAACAGCCCCGACGGTTCAGACACCTCATCAGCATCACATCTCGGCTCACAAGGAGCACGGGGAGGCAGCAAAGAAGATCACCAGGAAGGAGACGGGCTCAAGGAAAGCGAGGGCAGAGATACTGGCAGACATGGGGAGGGGGAGGAGAATGAGGAAGAAGATAGACCGGAGAAAGGGATGTCTGACAGGAAAATTGAGAAAGCAGCAGGAGACGCCAACAGAGGCCGAGGGAACTTCAGAAAGGGAGACAGGACGGAGCCAGAAATCAGACAGACGGGAAGTTTAGCTCAAGTGGAGAGAAGCAAAGAAATAAAACAGTCCGAGCCAAATACAAAATCATTAATAGCAAATGACTCAGAAGAGCCAGATAAAAAAAGAGAAGAGCACCTAAAGCATGGAGGAGTTGAGTGCGAGAAAGCTGAGTCGGAAGAAGGGGAGACGAGTAGAGGGGTCAGACCGGGGACGAGTAAAGGGGTCGGACCGGAGACGAGTAAAGGGGTCAGACCGGGGACGAGTAAAGGGGTCGGACCGGAGACGAGTAAAGGGGTCGGACCGGAAACGAGTAAAGGGGTCGGACCGGGGACGAGTAAAGGGGTCAGACCGGAGACTCGCCGGGCGAATCGCCCTGTTCCTGAACGGAGCCTGACCCAGGAGTTGGCTGAGATTGTGTCCAGCCCCCTGTTTCGACCAATGACGCATCCCCAGCCCTCTCCTCCCCCAATGCCTCCCCCCCGCTTTAGAGCTCCATCATCCCGAGCAGAAGAACAACACCGAGCTCCTTCAGGGACATCGGATGTAGATGGTGCCACAGGGGTTGCTCAGTCTCCCGTGCAACCGGGAAGGCTGAAGCACTCAAGAGCCTTAAGCAAAGTCCTTCACTCCATACAAACTGAGAAAAGCTTACAAGATCACGTAGAACCCATGGTGGTTCCCTCAGTCCAAAGTCCAGCACCTGCAGGCCGGGTGCCTTCCACCGTTCAAGCTCCTGAAGAAACCCCTCCTGGTGTTTCCGCGCCTACAGATGCAGATATGTTGCACTCCTCCTGGCCCGCCACTCCTGCCTCCGTTCCATTGTTCTCGCCCGAGGCGAAGCGGCGGAGGATAGACGTCAGAGAGGCCGATAAGTTCTCGTCTCCCGAGCTGTATGCAGGAGAAGAAGAAGAAGACGAGGGACGTGTTAAAAGAGGAAGAGAGAGTTTCGGCGACAGCTTGGAATTGGACACCCAGACAGAGAGACTCATGGTTCAGCAGGCAAGCCAACGCAGAGATGCGGCCAATCCGTTGGTGGAAACGGAGAAGAACAGAGAGGAGGGAATGGTAGACGCAGCTGTGGAGAAGGACACACAGGAGGGAAGTAAGGCATGTACCCGATTCAATATTTCTCTCACAGACAGCCAGATGGAGCTCATCCTCGACACCAGCCACCCGGTGAGTAACCAGAAGTAACCGTTGTGTTCTGATTATAAACATTTGTTCAAACAGTTTGCCTCTTTAAAGTCAAAATTATTTTCAGATTTCTCCAGGTCCCGGTGGGGATAACGTAGTTGAGGGTGGTGATGACGACGACGACGGCAACCCGGCTACCTCTGAGAGCATCAACAGAAGCAGCAGCTTCCTGTTCGACAGCCTGTACGAGAGCCCGCCGCAGCTCCCCGGCCAATCGGATGACAAGGAGGAGGAGCCCGTCGGCCAGGAGGTCGGAGGCCCTATTCTGTCGACCCAGGAGCGAAGACGCAGTGAGCTACTCGCCAACCAGGAGGCAGAGAAGCAGGAGGCCGTCCAGTGGGGCGAGTCCTCCTTCAACCTGTCCGAGTGGGGCGACTCGCTGATGGTGGGCGAGCACTTTCTGGAGAGGCAGAGCTTGCTCAGACACGCAGAGAGAACTTATGAAGCTCAGCGGCCCACCGCCGAGGAACCACCCAAACCCAGTCAGATACAGCCACAACCCACAAGTACAACCACTACGCCAAATGAGTACAATGAGGACAAAGCCGGCAAGAATCGAGACATTACTAAACGGCACTGTAACGATCAAAATGTCAGGGAACCCGCCGGGAGACAGGAAACGATGAATGAAGAGGGTGAAAATGGGAAGCAAGTAGAGACAAAAGAGGAAATTAATGCTTTGCTGTCAGTAAATGCAGTTTTAAGACATCCGCAAGTCCAGAACGCACCCGAAAGCTCTTTTTATTGCAGCCCCGGGTTGCAAGAGATCTTCGACCGCTGGCCTAGTATGTCCGACCAGCCACCAACGGGCCTCGGGGCCTGCAAAAACGCTGCAAATACAGCAGACGTCCCAGATCGACCTCAGCCCTCGATGCTGGTGGACAGAGATGGGGCGAGGTCGGACACGCAGGAGTTCGCTGCGGGGAGTGATCCTCCAGAGGACCAACACAACCCCGAGATTGTAACGGAGAGACCCGGCTCTGCTGGCGACCTCATTCCCCCGACTCAGGAAACGCCGCCCGTCACCCCCCGAGTAAAACTGACCACCTCATCCGTCCAGTCGCCGCTCATCGCTCAGCCACTCGACCGGTCGACTCCCTCTGCCCTCGTGCAGCGGAAACCCCCGATCACGAAATGCCCCGGATCTCGCACAGGACGGAGTTCTCTATCAGAAGCTGCCGCTCACACCAAGCAGTCGGATTCCACGTCCGATCGCAGCCACGAACACCAGCCCAGTTCAGAACCGAAACCCCCGGCGCACGCCCGCCGGAGCCTCAACCCTCCCGAAGGCCGAGCCTCTCCGTCCTCCCCCCGGCAGAAACTTCCCTCTGATGCGGAATCGCCCTCCGCTGACGGAGTATTTACTCTTCAGCTGTCCCAGGAGGCATCGCTCCCTTCCAGCAGCTCGGGGACGTTCTCCATCATAGACGTGGCGAGTGACAGGCGCCTCTTCGGCGCTTTCATTAACGAGTGGAGGACGAAGGAGCGCTACTCTCTGGCCTTAGCCTGTGAAAAGAGGGAGCACAGGCAGCAGCCGGTGGAGCAAGTAGGAGGGAAACAGAAGAGAGGTAATAAACATGACACATTATAAGCAAAGCCTGAGTTGTATGCAGCCCCCTCTCTCATGCATGTGGTTTCCGTGCAGAGTCCGCAGCTCACCAACCGCTCCACAGGGCTGACGGTTTTCCAGTAAGAGACAGCGATGGACTGGTGTTGATCGGGCTGTCTGTCTGCTGGGGGGCAAGAGACGCGTACTACATGTCTCTGCAGCAGGAGCAGAGCAAAGGTACGGACAGATGCACGCATGCACCGCAACACACCACACAAGCTGACTCCAAGAAGTGTTACCCCCTCAGGTTTGAGCTCCAGTCTGGCCCCTCCCCCGCTGGACGACGACTTACCAGTGAGCGAGAGGCTGCGGCAGGCGACGACCTGTCTGACGGGACCAGTGGCCGCCACCGGTGCCGCTTACGGAGGGGGCGTGGCTGTCGTGTATGACATCATCGAGGTGTACAAGAGGCTAGTGCTGAGCTGCGGTGTCAGCCTGGAGGGAAACTGCGAGGATCCCAAGGTGAGAGAAACCATGCGTGTGTTCTCGGATAGAAACTAATTATGAGCAAGCAGCTGCTGGCATTCACACACATTTATCTTTTCTACAAAACTGTTCACCATCAGAATAACTTAAATGGTGCCAAATTCGGTCCCAAATCCACACATAGGGGCTTTAAAACAGAAATGGACACAATAAGTAATTCTTTACCAGGAAAATGTTAAACAGACCCGATGAGGCAGCTACGCGACTCTGCGTTGAATCCCCCGCCGTAGGTTGCGTGCTGGCTGGTGGACCCCGGCAGCGAGGGGAGGACTCTGCCCAACATGGTGACTGTCTACTGTCCCGAAGAGTTGCCTCTGCTGGACGGACTTGGGAACGCGCTCGCACACTGCCCGCGTGTAAGGGCGGCGACCAAGAGCGTGCTCGTGCACGCCGTCATGAAGCACCTCGCTGGCCTGCTGGAGAAGGACGGCATGCTCGGTAAAACGGACGTTCATAGAATATCCCCACAGTGGTGAGCGCTGTGGTCAACATGATGATGATGATGGTGATGGTGGTGGTAACGGGTTTGCATGCATGTGTCAGGTGTATTCCGGAGCGTGGAGATGCCCTCCCAGCTGTCTTTGGCGGTGTTGGAGTTGAACGGGTTGGGCTTCAGCGTCCGAGAGAGCGAAAGGCAAAAACACGTGATGCAGGCCAAGCTCGCGGCGCTGGAGTCCCAGGCGTACGACCTGGCGGGACACAGCTTCTCCCTCACCAGCGTCGACGACATAGCACAGGTATGACCACATTTCCACTTCCAAATTCCCCAGAAAGATATCCAGACGTGCTATTTAAAAGTCTCACGTGCGCTCGCACTGTGCTGCAGGTGTTGTTCTTAGAGCTACACCTGCCTCCAAACGGTGACGTGGGCGGACCGAAAAGTAAGAAGACTCTCGGCTACACCAGGAGAGGAGCGGGCGGCCGGGTACGGCTCGGCAAGCAGTTCAGCACCACCAAGGTAAAGCTACTTTGCGTTGCATGTCTTTCGATGGTATCGCATCACTATTGAATCACATATTAAGATGTCGTAATAGATGTCGTCACAAATGCATCAGGAGATTTATAATAATGAAGCCACAATCACTGAAATGTCTCAAAAAAATCTAATGGGACATATTTTGTTGGAAGATCCATGTGCTTAACAAACAGGTCTCTAGCTGGCAGCCTTCAAGGCACAAGCATCTCCAACCTTTAGGCTTCATTACCACACAATAGTGCATACACATCAGCACAGGGTTCTCTCTGCAGAAAGTTTAAAGGTCCGTTTGAAACCAAATGCCGATTAAAATAGATGAGATGTGGGAAGCATTTTCTTTCTCCATTCATTCATTCAGCTTTGCCTGTGTGCCTACACCCGAAAAATGTGTTCATCAGAAAACCCCTGTGTTATTAAATCAAACTTTATCACATGACTCTGTGTGCATGCATGTAGCTGGAAGTATTTATTAAGTTTTCTCTGTAATTTCCCTTGATACGGTTTGTTTTGCACAGTTCTTAGTCAAATGAGAAAAGTCACATTTTTCATACATGTCAAGTATTTAATTCCTTTTACCAAAAGGATGTGTATTCATTATGACCCTATATTGTGATGTATATCGTTGTCGAGATATGATATTGCCTGTAGTGGGAGAGAAGACTTTTGGGCCACATCGCCCAGCACTACTGTTGGGGTAAACAAATGGTCATATTTGTGCGATGAAGTGTTCGCTGTGTTTCAACTGAGGCGCAATGACGTCTGGCAGGATGTTCTGGAGAAGCTCCGCCCCCTGCACCCGCTGCCAGGGGTTATTCTGGAGTGGAGGCGGATCACAAACGCCTTGACCAAAGTGGTGTTCCCCCTGCAGAGGGAGAAGCGATACCACACCACACTGGCCATGGACAGAATATATCCCATTGCCCAGACGCACACAGCCACAGGTAACACACGCACGCACACACAGCCACTGTTAACGCACACACACACACACACACACACACACACACACACACACACACACACACACCTCTGTCTGTAATTCCCAGAGCATGCAGTGACGCCACTCTTTCTGTTGTCCAGGTAGAGTGAGCTTCACTGAGCCCAACGTACAGAATGTCCCCAAAGACTTTGAGATTCTCATGCCCACGGTGGTGGGGGAGAGCCCGCCGTCACAGGACAGCTGTCGCATGACCGCCAGGTCGGGGTAGGTCAAGCTCAGAGTTCACTGCACCTGATGCATTTAGTGTCACTTTAGTGTACTATTGTACTCATAACTTAGTTGTTTCTAACTTCATTGGATAAACTTTGTGTTGATTTTGGCGGTCCCTGTGGACAAAAGTGGCACCAGAGTCCCTGAAGAAAAGTCGGCTGCAGCGGGGTCAGCGGGCCCTCTGCATGGAGGTCATATAGCAGTGTACTGCATACCAGTATTGCATCTGAGATTGTTTCATGACCAGTTAAACAGTAGAAAAAGTCTGTAGCTGTTAAAATATTTAATTATCTTTTTTTTTTGTTGCAAAAATCTGAATAACATTTCATTAGAAAGATTTAAGATATAACGATTATGTGAATATCAAAGATAACTTGTGCTGAGGCTACTATACCTTTTTGTTTGTGGTATGACAGTCTCACTGTAATATTCATAATATAAGCTACATACACGTTGTGTAATATGTTAAGATACCATCAATCTTTATTTGTATAGCACCTGTCATACAGGTTAATCCAAAAGTGCTTCACAGATGACTGACAAGACAAAAAAATAAGACAGAACTTCATTCAGCAAGTAAACAATCCAACAATTTGAGACCATGCAGGCAAGACAATAAAATAAAAACATTAATAGTAGTAAAAAGCATGTAATAAAAACTGGATTATTAAAATATATTATTATACAACTTAAATACAGTAGAATAAGGGATAAATAAAATAGCAATAATATTTTACAATGATACAACTTAAATATAACAATAGAAATGATCATTAAAAATTGTCAGCTTAATCATCATAATGTATCAAATCAAATGAAAGCCAAGTGGTCGTGCTCATCCTGACTCCTCACAGGAAGAAGAGACGTTCAGTGGCGCCTCCAGCGGCCGCTGGCCGCACAGAACCCGGCCCGGTCTTCTCTGTCAGCATGAGACACGCCTTCGTACCGTTTTCAGGTAGCTATGAATATATCTATATATCTTTATGTTGCATCACTTTTTCTGTCTCGGACTGCTCTGCTAGCTGTCTTTCTGCCTCTGTGCTGCAGGCGGGATGATATTGGCGGCCGACTACTCTCAGCTGGAGCTGCGGGTGTTGGCCCACCTCTCCAAGGACCAGCGTCTTCTGCAGGTCCGCGCGTCGCCAGGAAACATCACGCGGCGGTCACCGGCGCGCAGGTGAACTAAAGTGATGAACTGTGTGTTTTGCGGCCGCCAGGTGCTGAACGGAGGAGCTGACGTGTTCCGCTGCATCGCCGCCGAGTGGAAAAGCGTTGAGCAGGAGTCCGTGAACGACACCCTCCGGCAACAGGCGAAGCAGGTGCAGCTGGGCAGGACGGGATGATGAGGGTCGATGGCGCCGTCATCGCTTGCAAACACTCACTCTTTGTCTCTTTCAGATTTGCTACGGCATTATCTACGGGATGGGAGCCAAGTCTTTGGGGGAGCAGATGGGAGTGGAGGAGGAGGACGCGGCCTGCTACATCGAGAGTTTCAAGGCCAGATACAAAGGTATTCGCACTCTCATCTTTTGCCAAGGAAGTCGTGAATGTACAAAAAGTGTTCATCCGTGCCCTGTCTTGTGTCTCAGGGATCAACGCTTTTCTTAAAGAAACCGTGAAGAAGTGTGTGAAGAACGGCTATGTCCAGACTCTGATGGGCCGCCGGAGATACCTGCCGGGCATCGCCAATGCCAACACGCACGCCAAAGCACATGTAAGCGTGCATGGTCAACGGAAAAGTGTTTTGTATTTTATTTTCTCCAGCATTCATTCATTCCCTGTAACGTCTCACCGTCCCCCCTCAGGCAGAGCGCCAGGCGGTGAACACAACGGTACAGGGCTCGGCTGCGGACATTGTTAAACTCGCCACGGTGAACATCCAGAAACGACTGCGGAAAACGTATCCCGACGCTCCGTTCTCTCACCAGCACGCGCGCCCAGGTGACTTCTCCCCCCCATACTGTGTGTACATTAAATAAGTGCATAAATGACCCGTGTGTGATGGCGTCCGTTCCACAGCCGGCGGTCGCCGCGGGGTCGGGACGTCCCGACTCGGAGGGGCCTACTTTGTCCTGCAGCTGCACGACGAGCTCATCTATGAAACCACGGAGGAAGACCTCATACAGGTACGAACGTCCTTCAGTATTCTGTACATATTGCGGCAAGTTTACAGAGCACACTTGTCATTGATTTATTTCCTGTTATGTATTGATGAATCTCACTCAGCGCTGAGAAGAAGCAGAGCCTCGTTAAAGACCCGCGATGAGAACCTTAAGACGGACTGTTATGTCTCCATAACTCTTTGTCTCTCGTCAGGTTGCTCAGATAGTGAAGAGGGAGATGGAGTCTGCGGTAAAACTGTATGTGAAGCTGAAGGCCAAAGTCAAGGCGGGACCGAGCTGGGGCGACTTGCAGGACCTGGACATATAATGTGAATGCTGCCACGTCGACATGAAATACACATTTTCCCTCCTCAGTGGGGACAAATAGTCCCATTGTATTGGAGAGAAGGACGATATCTGCTAAATTGAGAGATAGCACTAAAGAGGATACATATGAAGTTTAGATTTGTTTGGAGAGATGAACTGTACCACACAAGAGAATCTATATTTTTTTAATTACATTAACAATGAAATGCAAAATGCATATATGAACTGTTGAATGTATTTATAACTTTAGTATATTATGATAAAGTAGATTTTTATTTACCGATACCCCCCAATACTTGTCATGAGACTTTTATGCACATTGATAATCTATGTAATATAATACCTTGAACTTGTTCACGTCGATTTCCTTTCTCTATTTTGAAATCGTGTGGCTGTGATTTGTGAAATGTTTTGTGGTTATCATGTTTTATGAAATGTAAACCACAACTTCCCAGAGCCAATGGTGATGTGTGCAAATGTCTTAAGAAAACCCTAACTTAAAGATATTCAGTTTACAATGACTTATGTAAAGGAAAAGCAGCACACCTGCTCCTCAGATGATGAAGTGGAGAATGTTTGGGCCTTTTCTTTGTCAATAAATCAGAAACCGTCATACCCACCGTGGTGCATTCAGGACAAAAAGACGCGGCAGCCATGGTCTTGAGGACATCCTGAAAATCTCACATTTTATTGGGCCATTGGTTGAGTTGTCTGTCACAGGAACATACATCGTTGTCATCGTCACACATTGACACTGTTTTAGTTTTACACTCATGACATTCACTCTCAGTGAAAAAGCCAAATTCATCACCTCGTTACGGGGGAAATAAACGTGGTCGAGGAAGCATTCCACGTGGCTTTAGTCTGGATTGTATTCAGAATTAATTATGATTCCACTCAAAACTACATTGACTTATTGCCAATATAAACAGATGCAGATTTTTTTCTAAGACCCCTTTTCACATGCGTCAACTGGAACTACACAGAAGGATGATTTACTTAAACGCTTTTAGTTTTGGCTTGTTTGTTGTTTCACAATAAACCAGTGCACTGCTACTCCACAGAGCTCAACAACACAGGCTCAGTTTGACAAATAAAATGAGTAACGAGTAAATAAATACGTGTCACGGACACACCCATAAACAAATGCAACAGCACAGATTGTTTAAAAAAAAAAAAACAGGAGTGTGATCCCAGATACAGATGTTTCATCAGTCCCAAAAAATAAAAGCCTGTGCGTGTGAAATAATTTAAGTCATGCTATAACTTAATCTAATGAGGACCATGTGTGAACTGGTGTCAATACTGTCATTACCAAAGTGTTTAACATGATGGGTAGGAGTTGCAGCTTCAACTAGTGGAGGCTTTTACCCGTGCAGTGCACATCTGCTCCGTAACGTTCGAGTGGTTTGGGCAAATCCAATGAACGGATGAAGAAGAAGGTGAAGCCTAACAGCTACACTTCACCCCCCTATCCTTTTTTTGGGCCCAGTGGACTTAAAACACAAATGAGACTAAACAGGTTGGGTGTGTTTGGGAGATTGCAGGTTTCTGTAAACACAGTTTTTAGTTAAACTCACTGCGACAAACAAAAAAGATTAATAATTAATTAATAATCAATTAAGGCATCAACACCGGCCGGAGCTGTACATTTTCTTTTTACCAGAGTAGAAAACAGAACAGGAAATATATGTACAAAGGTACAGTTAAGTGCTACTCAAGCAGACTCGTGTTGGCTAGATCTGGGGCAAGAAAAACTGGGACCAGGACTGGCCTTTTCTTGTTCCATTACGTGGAGGGGGAGAGGGGGGGGCTGGTGTTGGGGCCAGGGGCTTTGAGGAAAGCTCCAGGCTTAGGTCTAGCCCATGTTATTGGGGGACAACAATTTAAATGAAAGGAGGGAGGCGTAAGGACACAGGAGGCATCAGGGCGTCTCTCCGTTGCGGCTGAAGAAGTACCTGATGGGCGGGCCGGGCAGGTCGTCGTCTCCGTCCGCCTCTGGGGCAAATGACACTGTGAGGTCGACGTAGCGGCGGTCCACGGATGGCTTGATCAGCTTCTGCATCCTGATGAGAGGCAGAGGCGAGGTTCAGAGAGGGGTCAAAAAGAATAGAGTATCATAAGAAAATAAAAACACTTACGTGAGCTTGAGTCTCTTCGAGTGTCCAGGCATCACAGGCACATAGAGCATCTTCACACCATGGACGACCATAGTGGGTTCGATTCCATACTTTTCCTGGAAGACAGCCACAATTGATAAATAAACACATTAAAAACAGCCCAAAGCCCAAGACACTACACAAAAAAGCAATTACAAACCTCAGGGGGGAAATTCATTCATCTGAATACAAAATGGTATCTCACCCTCACTGCGTTTATGAAGTCAGAGAGGGTGAAGTCCTCGTGGCCAAAGATAGTCCAACAGTCCCAGATGGAGAAGTAAATGTTGTCCCTGGGAAAGACGTCCGACGGCATCATTGAGTGAGTGGGGGTCAAAACCTAACGTGTGTTTTATCGCTTTCAAGGAACCGTGCGCTTACCTGATGAGTGACTGTTTAACTTGGGCAGGCTCGGTGAGCACCACTACAGGGATGGCCAAGTTAAAGAAGCAGTTTTTGAAGGACTCAAACTCGTAGCCTCCGACCACCTTGACCAACTCCAGGGCAACCTGAACGCGTCACATATAAATTAAAAAAACGCATCGTTATTGATGTTGAACAAGGGGGTGCGTTACTCGACAATCCACACTCCTCCTAAATAAATGGGTCCACCATCATCGGGGGTTGGCTGCATTGTGAAAGTTTAAATAGGATAAAAATACAGACAATCATATAATGAACTTTTCTCTGGGTGTTTCAAAACAAATGGCGCCTGGTTTAACCATCGCATCATTTCAAAGCGGTTCTCACCAGTCCGGCCACGGCGGCAGTCGCCGTGGCGATGGCGGGGATGATCTTGCCGGCGATCCGCTTGGTCTTGAGTCGGTCGGCCGGCTCGATGGCGTACATCCTGGCTCTCAGGGCGGACGCTGCCGTCACAAAGTCCATGTGGCCGTTGCCGTCATCGTCCTTCTCAAACTGCAGCGGGCTCACCTGTAACCTCTCTGCATCCGAAACACAAGGACAGCGCCCCCAGTGGTTAGAAGAGGATTTACAGTACTCTTTGGTATTTGTTGTGGGTTTTATTCTGTAGTTGTGCACCTGCGGTGACGTTGTCGGAAGCAATGGCCTGCTCCAGCTGTGCGATGGCCTCCCTCTCTTCCTCGCTGCTCAGAGGCAACTTAATTGAATCTGGCTTCTTTGCCGACTCGTCGGTCTCTATACTCTGGAAGGGACAGATCAATCAAACAAGATTATGGGATTTATTGTCAGTTTCACAGTACGATAGAACCCTCAAGGACCAGCTGAGTGGCGACGCTCACTTTCTCTGAGGGCCTGTACTCTGGAATCTTGACCTCTGAGAGAAGCCTGGTCACCTCCTCTTCGGTGACATCCTGATAAAGAAGGAAAAGTCCAGTCAGAGTGTGTGCGTGCGTGCGTGCGTGCGTGTGTGTGTGTGTGTGTGTGTGTGTGTGTGTGTGTGTGTGTGTGTGTGAGAGAGAGCGTACACAACCTACCTTTTGTGAGTAAGGGATGTTGTAAATCCCTGCGAAGAGCCGGGCAGTGCTGACGATGAAACCAAAGTGCCTGACGGGGAAACGAGGAGGGTCCGTCAAGCTTAGATGTGAAACGTACGACACAAGACGATGTGAACTGCAGCGCGAGAACGCATACTCACAAAGAATCATTCAAGTCAAAATCAACCGGACCTGGAGGTCTTTTTGGGGACTGCCAAAACAAACCTGAGGAAGGGAAGAACAATCCGCTGTATTCTTTGCTCTTAAATACAATGTATATTGAAATAAACTTTAGGAGGTATACGTGTGTCAGAGACCAAACATAACAATAACTTACTTCCATCTTTTAACCTTGTGTCCAGAGGGAAAGAGTGCAACAGTTGTAGGGCCTACAGACAGAAACAAAATTATTGTGGAGCTGGCACCAACACACGTGTACATGACATCTATTAAATTAATGTGATTTGTTACCTTTCTCTTGAAGTACTTTTCAAATTTCAGACGGGCGAAAGTGACGCACTGGTCCCACCGGCTGGGCCGTTTGCTTAGCAGCTTAATGACCTGGAATGCCCCCTCCAGACTTTCCCCTATCTGCATCCTCTACACCGACACACACACATAACATATTTCTTAAAAACTGGGTTTTACACATCCCTGGCAAGTCGCAACAACACAGCAGCCATACAAAGTCTGACCTGTAGCACCACTTCGGCAGAGGGGTGCGTCTGCCAGAACGAGTTGTACATGGAGGGCTTGTGTGCAAACAGATTCTCAAACTAGACAAACCCAAAGTAAATGTTTAGAATTAGCACACGCACGTGTACGGTCAAAAAAAACAAAGAAGATAACTTGTTGCATTTTGAGCTGGCTGACCTTGTCTCTGGCCCACTGAATGGTGTGCTCGATGACAGAAGGGAAAGACTTGAGAGTGCAGAATGGGATCTCTTCTTCTGGGGGGTCCCTCTGGTGAGCAAAGCAGATGATCACTGTAAAGACTGTACACAAAAAACACAAAGCTGGTCTCACACACACACACACACACACACACACACACACACATACTTACATGGCTATTGTAGGACTCTGTCAAATTTGGCACTATGATTTCTGTGTGTCCTTTAGTTCCCATGGTGCCGGAGTCCAGGAGGGCTCTCTGATTGGATAAACAGCGGCTGAAAAGGAAACACACGCACATACACAATATCACTTGATGGCCAAACTAGTAAACAAAACTCCCCCTCCAATTCAGGCCATAGGCGTGCTCTTTGTGGGTTGATGGCGAGATACAGGCTCAGTCAGTGAATAAAAAACAAGTCACTATAAATGTTTGCGCCGACCTGTCCACGTATCTGCGGGCCTCCACGTTGTCCAGCGCGGTGACCACCAGGTTCAGGCGGGAGTAGAAGGCGTCGTTGTAGACGCTCTCGGTAGCAGGACACACCTTGTGGAGGTGAGCGTCCACCTGCAGGTCTGGGTTGATTTCCAGAGTGGCTTCTGCTGCCGTGGTGCTTTTCGGTTTCTGAGAAGCCGGGAGAAATAAAAAACGTACCGTGTGTGGTGGATTCTGATCACGCTTCTGAATGCATAATTAATATTGCATTGAAAAAGGTTCACCTGTATGTGATGTGGTCTAAAGAGAAACTGCCGATTGAGGTTGGACTTTTCTATGAGGTCGGGGTCTGTGATGGACACCTGAGAAGACGCAGAGTACAAATATTCACTAAACGCACAACGACGTGCACAATGACCGCTGAGAGGAAAGTGCAGCAAGAAACGCCCACCTCTCCTGAGCTGCTGGCCAATCCCACCCCAAGCAGGGCGAAGTTTTTCAGCATTTCACAGCCGATGGCCCCACAGCCGACCTGGAGGAGGAGACATTGCAGTGTGTTTTTTGAGGACAAGAACCTTAAAAATAATTCAGCGTATACGTGCGGCGCAACCCTCACCATGAAGACCCTGAGCTTGTGCAGCTCCAGGCACATCGATTCACCGATGCAGGCTCGCAACCCATCGTAGCGATCGCCCCTCGGGAAAAAATCCTCTGCGGCGACGGACTGAAGCGGCCGGACTACCTCGATGGCGTCGAGGTAAAACTAAACGCAGAAGAAGCAGAGAAGGAGATGTAAGTAACTTTCATTCTTTTTTTAAAGGATGGACAAATTCAGGAAACACGATTAAAGCCAATTGTTTAACAGGGAAGGAAAGAAAGGAGGAGCTTGGCGGTCAAATTGAGGGACCCACCCATTGCTGCAGCGGCGCAAACTTCCCCGTGATGGCCTTAAGGACTTCCTGGCTGGCTAGACCTCCCACAGCCGCAGCTAACGGAGGGAGAGTTCCCCTCGCTGTTCTCGACAGACAGCGCACCAACTCGGCGTTCATGGAAGCCTGGAAAAGAAAGAGAGACGTTGAGGCTTCTGAGTGCATCTCTGCAGGTTCAAGAAAATCTAAGCATGAGGGAAATAAAGAAAAAGCACTCACTTTGTTCTTGAGAGTTCCATTCACTTCCTCTGTTAGCTTCAGTAAAACCTCAGCATCCTGTGAGCACCTGATGCCATGAAAAGTTAAAAAAAATGCTCACATTCCAACAACTTCACACACTGAAGTCCACGGCCAGGACTAGTGGTATGAAATGTTGAGTTTACCAGACGTTGGGGAGTCTGCTGTGCTGCTCCTGGAAGGTGTCCAGAGCCATCATGGCTGCATGGATCTGTAGTGGTGCCTGATGGGTAGATTTAAATAAAATAAAGAAATGGGGGACTCGTGTGGAAACTGCGTGGTTAAACTCAAACATCATAAGCCATTTGTAAATACAGCGGTTAGGCTCACTTATTAAGACTGGAAAAAGAATAACAACGTAAATTAAGTTTACTTAGAGGCCATGTGACTCGACTGGTTTGCACACACAATCCAATCCAAACTTTTTTACACGGCCTATGCTTTTGGGCCAAGTGTCTCTGTGAAGTGCGCTAGCTTTGCCGTAGCCCTGGGTTAAGCCGAACGTTAGCTGGCTCACCGGCCCTTTAAACCTCACTTTGCCACACAGTAACCCGAAAACATCTCTCACCTCTGGTTTACTGAAGTCTGGTGTCAGGACCTGAGGATCACACAACTGTCTCTCTAATGTCTCCTAAAAACACAGCAGGGACACACACAAACACAGAATATGTTTATGTAAACATAAATCATATTTTTTGGTTCATCTGTGATATTTCTGGCAACTACTTACAAATCTGTACGTCTTGGGGGTTTTCACCAGAACAAAGAAGCCTCCGTGTGCATATCGATGTAGTTGGGATGTGTCGCCTATTGCAAAGCTGTGAGGGGAAAGGACTACACACACACACACACACACACACACACACACACACACACACACACACACACACACACACACACACACACACACACACACACACACACACACACACACACACACACACACACACACACACACACACACACACACACACACACACACACACACACACCTTAGATTAATGCGCTCTTATGTCACTTTATTCAGAAATTAAGCTAATTAAAAGTGCTTATTGAAATTGTTCTAAATGTGACAAAAATTAACAGAGTGTATGTTATCACATACACATTATTAACCATATTGTAAATGTTGTGTAAATCTGTGATTCGTCTGTAAGTCCCAACTGCAATAATAAAACCATACAGTAAAAACACTGACGTCATCATCGTCAATGTAGAAATAATACCTGAAACGGGCCGGGCGGTGCCATTGACTTCCACCATGCCGTTGACCTCTCTGAAGACAACACTCTGGCCCGTCTGGAGGCCGTGGGGCTGGTTGTCCATGCAGGTCACCACTCCAGGACTGTCCTAAAGGGGAGATCAAATATAGCTCCTTTCACGTGTCACAATTAAAAACAATTGTCTGACAGGAAGAAGATAGATAGATGGTCGACTTCAAGCTACCTGAGTGATACTTTGGATGAAAATCTCCTTGGCTTCCTCGCCGGTGGGATCTGACACCTCAAACTCTTCTCCGAAATCACAAAACACCCGCACGCAGATGCCGTACGCGTCACAGCCGATGAACTGTTAAGGACGAGGCGGAAAAAAAGGTTTGACTCGCGGTTGACTTGTTTGTGCTAGTTGCTCTGCGGGGGACAGTAGACTTACTCTGATGGGGGGTTGATGGGAGTGGCAGAAGTCGTTCACTCTCTTCTGGAGGCTCAATCGGGCTTCAGTCAGAATCACACACTGCAGGAGAGAGCAGAGGACAATGCAGTTTGGAACAAGTGGGCGCTTTGGGACGACGGCTGTGAGGGGGATCAAGTTGAAGGAGCGTTGAAAAAAATAAAATAAAATAAAAACTATTCTAACCGCTAACAATCACAGCCTCCATTCTCGGTGAAAGAACAAAGCTACAGGTTCTAAAAAGAGGACCCTTGCCTGGTACTTTCCGAGGAAGCCAAGGTCGGTGTTGTCGTCCAGAGCCGAGGAGGACACATCGACGTGGACGTACGGGTTCAGCTCTGCGACCCGGGGGCACACCGCCTCCACCCTGCGGCGCAATGGGGAAAGAGATGGCTCAGATGGCTCAAATCGGGAGGTGAAGAGGGGGGGAGCTGCCCAACGCTGTGCGTCTTACCTGCTCTTCTGGCCCAACACATCCTCTTTGTGGATGAAGAAGTTGGAGCCCAGATCCCAGGTTTCGCACTGCTTCGTGTCGTGAAGGGTGACTGCCTGCACACAGATAGAAAAAAAAACAATGATGACGACTTAAGAACGACTTAAGACACTGTGTTGAAACAGAAAACACTGCTTACCTTCACGCCGGCCAGGACGATGTTCTTTGCTGCGGAACAAAAAAAGTGTGTCAAACCACAATTGAGGGATGACCATCAGAGAATAGCTCACAGCAGTGCAGTCGTGCAATATTATGACATGTATCTCAACGTTACCTATCTCGATTCCCAGTCCTCCCATTCCACTGAGAAAGACTGAGGACTGGGCCATCTGGTGCATGGCGCTGTCTCCCAGCACATATCGCTGGCGGCTGGAGAAAGAGAGAGGCAGGAAGAGGAAGTGTCAGGGAGCAAGAGAGGGCTGTAGTACTGTGGTACGCAGCACTGTCAAAAGGTGACAGCGGTTAACTGGACTTGCCTGTAAAGAGAGTCGTCAATCTCCATCGAGTCTGCAGCCATGCCGGGAGGGGAAGAGGGGGGAATTCAACTGTCAGAGACAACGGCTCTACCTGAAGAATGACACAAGAAGTACACGCAGTGATGAATAAAGCTAAACAAATAACCGTGCGGGTTGTCACCGGTGTTAACCCTAAAACCAACGCCCTGTTGTGGGTTAGCTAAACGGCTAACTTCACTCACACACACACCTGCTGACTCTTAACATTAGTTTGTCGCCAATGTTGTTAAACCCGGCGGCTGGCAGTCGCGCGCGTAAATGCAAACGGACTGTCTCGAGCCAACGCGGTGACGTCTTTCAACGAGTCAAACGGTGCAGCGGTTCAGTTAGCTACCGTGTAACCCGCGGGCTGAGCGCTGGCGTTAGCTGCTACGGCTAGCTAGCGCCGAGTGCTACAGCTGCCTGGTGCCGGTGGCGAGGACACTTTGTAGTGAACTCGTCAAAAGTGATGACGCGCACGGCGGGCTCCGGGTAACAGCCCAGGGGTCGACAGCGGCTTTAGGTGTTTATGTCGTCCTACCGATCCGCGTGAAAGAGGCCCCGTGAATGTTGTTAAAATGAGACAAATAATCGCACGTAGCTACCTGTCAGTATGCGCGACGGGCTAAAGGGAATGAATGGTTGTGACTGGTTAAAAACTTGGGAGTTGTTCCGGGTTACTGAAATCACGTGACCAAGGTCATCCAATAGGTGTACAGTATTTTTACAGGACTAGTTTGCGGTTCAAAACTGACTACATCCGATCCGAAATACAGCCAATATTCTCTTCTATTATAATTTTTTAGTGTACAAAATGTAAGGCCCAGGACAAAAATACTGAATATGGGTATTATTATAATATATTAAGAACAGAATTAAAGGAAACAAATACAAAATTGTGAGGGGTATATTGCAATATACAAATTAATGATAATGATAATAATTTGGGCTGTGACATCACCTTTTCAAACTAGCATTTGAGGTAGTGTCACAGTATTTTCAATCTGAGCAACATCAGTTGTCGAGCGAGCGTTGTCTCCTCTTTTTTCATGACAACATAGACAAAGACTACTGTTTGATTACCAATGTATTCTATTGATATGTATTGTTTTAAAGAATGATTAAAAACTTATTTTTAAGCGGAAAAATGCCAGAATCAAGAATACTCCAACCTTATTTCAACCAAAAAAAGAAAAGAAAACTCAAAAATGTTTGTAACTTTATTAATGTTTCTTTTGAATTATTTCATTGTGCATGTGAATCTCAGCTCCAGTTGAGAAAGTAAGGAGGACAGATTGCTGAACCGGTCCCAGCCAGAGAGGCAGACCAGATAACCCAACACAGCCTTTGGGTCTTCCACTGTGTAAAGAAACAAAGGTCGACAGCAAGGGTGAAACATTGACGCACCGACTCCCATTCTGGGAGATGATTTAAGAGGAAAACAAGTCTAATGCTGTTTTTAATATATTATGTAATTGTGTGTGTGTATGAGGGGGGAGAGAAAACTAAGTGTATGTGGGGTTTTTTAGCTTCTGTGTTGTAAAACACTGTATGGCCTAAAGTAAAAATTATCTCTGGGCAAAGATTTGACTGTGATTGTGTTTAGTTTGTCTCTGTCAGACAGTATCCGTCAACGTCATGACTTCAGAGACCCTCCCTCGAATCATATTGGTCAGGGACACGCACACACAGGGACCTCCCCTCTCTGAACAGGAGCCAAAATCACGCACATGCACACAACAGGACTTTCTGAACTCCAAAGTGCCACCGGTCACCCCTGGGACCTCTTGATTTACTCTCTCTCCTGGCAATGTGGTCCAGTCGTATGGCACTGCGTCAGCTCCAGCGGATCGCTGCTACTGCTGCTGCTGCTCCACCACCGACTGGGGGTCTGACAAGTCACGTGCGGCGGGAGATGTCAACCCTGCAACGGGTGTATGTCACCCGACAGATTCCCCCCGAGGGCCTGAAGATCCTCCGGAATTCTGGACAGTAAGTGTCCCGTTCGGTCACTTCAAAAATCTTGGAGTGGATTGCGTCATTTGTAAAGCTGACTGTGATGCCCCCTTTAGATAGGCCTGCTTTGTGGAGTTTCATCATTTACTCAAGGCTGATAATGTTTGCCTTTGGGTTGGTCAGATAAGACTGGGGGTCGAAAGGGTTGCCCCCACAGCAGAGCTGGAGAAACCTCTATCCTGTACCTTAACGGTCCCAGTATTTCAGTGAAACCGACAGCTCGAGATGCCTTTTAGTAGTAGGAACATCAACGAAAGGCTTGACCACCTGATGCCATTTCTTCTGTGGACGAGAATGAAATGCATTTGAACTGGATCTTGTTTCTGTTTCCCCTCCAGGGTGCAGATGGACCTGTGGGACTCCGACGACGTCCCCGTGCCCAGGGAGGAGCTCCTGCGGCAGGTCAGAGGTGTGGACGGTCTGGTCTGCGTGCTGACGGAGAAGATCGATGCAGAGCTGCTGGACGCTGCAGGTTGGGGGAGGGTGTCTCTGTGTGTGTGTGTGTGTGTGTGTGTGTGTGGGGAGACGGCCTTCGTAGTCAGTTGAGTGACGAATGCAATAAAAAGCCCTTTGTTTATTTCATAAATGTTTTGGGGTGTACTCTCGCAGGTCCAAACCTGAAGGTCCTCAGCACCATGTCGGTGGGATTCGACCATCTGTCTTTGGAGGAACTGAAGAAAAGGTGACTCTCATCTTTCCATCTCCTTGAGACACATCAAAGTCGGAGGTGGGGATTTATTCCATGTGTGTGTGTTTGTGCCCCCCCAGAGGGATCCGTGTGGGCTACACCCCGGATGTCCTGACCGACTCTGTGGCTGAGCTGACTGTGGCTTTGCTGCTCACCACCTCCAGGAGGCTCATAGAGGCCACACATGAAGCCAAGACGTGACTAATCACACACGCTCAGATCCACCCATGTGAAGAGAATATTTTTTGGGGGTGTAGGGTGAAAGGTTAAACTCTCTCTCTCCTTCTCCTGTCAGTGGGGGCTGGGGCACATGGAGAACCCTGTGGCTGTGTGGACACGAGCTGGCCAACAGCACCGTGGGGATCCTGGGCCTGGGGAGGATCGGTGAGCACATGCACACACTCGTCAATCAAACTGCTGTTCCCGTAAAAAAAAAAAAAAACACAATACTTTTCACTTTGTGCTCGAAGGTGTGGCCATCGCTGAGCGCCTGGCCCCTTTCAAGGTCAAGAAGTTTATCTATGCAGACGTGGCCCCCAGGCCCGAGCTGGCCAGCATCATCAACGCAGAGTACGGTAAGGATTGTTGAGAAGTACTTACTGCCTTCACAGCCCGATCTCACAGGTCTGAGCAAATCAAATGACATGTCAGGCCTTTGATTTTGATATTGCGATGGGCACGTCTCCCCGGGGGCCCCAGTTTCCTTCGACGAGATGGCGGAGCGGTCGGATTTCCTGGCCGTGTGCTGCGCTTTGACGCCGGAGACCAAGGAGATCTGCAACAAGCGCCTCTTCTCCAAGATGAAGAACACCTCCATCTTCATCAACACAAGCAGGTGCACGGACGCACACAGCCGAATCACTTCTGACCCCACTACTTGTCATGAAATACGCGACTGTACAGCGCCCCGTCAAGTCTCTCTAATACCGGTCTTTCTGCTGCCTTAAGGGGTGGCGTGGTGAACCAGGAGGACCTGTATGAGGCTCTGTCCACGGGCCAGATCGCAGGAGCTGGGCTGGATGTGACTGTCCCGGAGCCCCTGCCCACAGACCACCCGCTCTTCACCCTCAAAAACTGCGGTGATTATGAGAGTTATCGGTTTTTCAGAGCCCCCCCAAAAACCTTTTCTCTCTTCCCTGTTGTGCCATTTATCAATCTGCATTGTTTTGGTGGGAGTGGCCTAACGGGACTGTACTATTTTCTTGCGACCATTGTTTGAGTTTTTCCCAAATGCAATTTAATTTTTTGGGGCTTTGAGCACCACACGCCACGATTGTCCTAGAGTCACATTTTATTGGAGAGAAGGCCGGTAGAGCAGGGTTGTCCTACAAATCAGAGGATCGGTGGTTCGATCCCCGGCTCTGCTGGTCCACGTCAATGTGTCCTTGGGCAAGACACTTAACCCAAAGTGGCTGCCGTAGCTGTGCTGTTTGAATGGCTATAGTCCTGATGGACAGGTGTCACCTTGCATGGTAGCTCCTCCTATCAGCGTATGAATGGGAGAAAAGCACATTACAGTCCATTGACCATGTCCAAAACTTGGCATCTCACACCAAAACAGTCTAGATTGATAAAAAGTGATGGAGGTAAGAGGAAGAAAATGCCGCTTTGATTCGGGGTGATGAGTTATTTTTGACCTTCTCACCAATGGGCCTCATCATCTGTCTAAATCCTCCTCCCACAGTGATTCTCCCGCACATTGCCAGTGCCTCTTTCACCACCCGCAACGCCATGTCTACCATGGCGGTAAACAACCTCCTGCAGGGCCTGCGGGGCGAGCCGATGATCAAAGAGCTCCAGCTGTAAAGACGGAGGGGAACCAGCAGCTCAACTCGTGTGCCAGTTTAGTCATTTTCAAAGGATTCTAAATAAAATCACCGCTTAAACTTTATAACGCTTCACGTTTTGATCTTCTGTCAGCTCAACATGTAAAATAACCGTCTGTTTCTTGTGTGTGTACTTCAGCTCGTCTCCCCCCGAAAGAAAATCTCAAGCAACAAAACTGAATTTCCTCATTTTTATTCAGTCTATACACCAACTGAACGTACTGTACAATTTTCATAGCCTTCAACAGCAAAGAGACACACATGTAGTCCTCCCGTGGTTACGTTATTTTAAGTATACAGAAAACACACATACACAGGAATAATTCAGATTTGGCATATTAACAAAAAGCCCAGCTTTTCAAGCGAGGGATAAGGCAGTGACTTTCATAAAACATTTTTATGCATATGAACATTTTGGCATATTCATACAGGAAAATGGGGGTTCGGGGGAGGGGCAGTACAGTCAGTGCATTTTTCAGAGGTTCACATTAACCGTTTACAGCTTTGAGAAGACAGCACCATAATGGTCCTCCATTGTTGGGAGGACTCGCCTTCTGCACTCAAGAGCACCGTCACGACGTCACCACTGATTCCACGGCGTGAAGGCAACCTTTCTTAAAATATACAAAAAAGTCAAGGTGCCTCAAGTTAAAAAATGTCACTTGGTAACAGTGTTATGACTCATTAAAAAAAAAAAAAAAGTAGCATAAGGTGCAGGACTAGGAATGGAGACACGAGACAGCAAGCGATCAAGAGAACAAAAAGGCAAACGTAGTTTCTTTTCTTTTTTTCGTTTCACCTCAACAAGTCGACGACACGCCATGAACACTGACTTCAATGGAACAACCGTCTGCCCAATGCACGCCTGTTCTTTTTCCATCCTACGCCACGACGTATGTGAATGGATTCGCAGTAACAGGCAGACATTCAAAGTACACACATTTAAAAAACAAAAAACAGCAAAAATTAAAACATTAAAAACAAAACAAAAAAAGACAGAATTCTTGTGTTTGATTTCACAAACTGTGAATGTTGTGATTTATAGATCACCCGCTACAACCGTTAGCTTGAACCCTCCCTCCCCCTTTGAGGTTGGATAATTACAATACTTTTTTTTACAGAAAGAGGCAATAATGATTTGAAGTGCTTCACTAAAGGTGTATAAAGACGCGTGAGTATAAAGCACTATCAAGTACAGTAGCCAAAAAGAAAAAAGACAAACTCAAAACAGACCATGAATGTGCAATATTTACATTTCTAAAGCCCTTTTTTTTTTTTAAACACGTGCTGAACCTCAGCAAATCCTTCAGTACTTCATTACCCTTTGAATAAACAGACACAAACACACTGTACACACGAGAACACTTGGCCCACGTGAGTGGACGGTCTGTGACACAGCTGAGACGCTTGTGGCGACTCCCAGTCAGTAACCAATAAGGAGGGAAAATGCCATAATTAATATAATTGCAAAAACAAAATACAAATTGTGCCACGCAACGACACAAAATAAGGTGCGTTTATAGGCATTATTAGTTTTTCTCAAAATGAGACTGCAGTAGACCCAGTAAATGGAGCCTTTTTTTCTTCTATGATTGCCTCGAGTTTTATCACTTCGGTAATAAAAAAAGAATACATTTGTTTTGTCAAGTCGACAAAAACACTCAATTCTCCGTCATCTTTCCCGCCGGTTGAACTTGAATCAGACTCGATGCGTTTCACAGCGCAGCACCAAGGAGCATGTGACCGGACGGGTCTTAATGCTCGCAGGCGTCCCATCTGGCACACGGACTGAATCAGCCGTGTGTACGACTAACCTTACGCAGAACAAGGCACAGCCAATATGCAGGAGTGCGGTCTGATGCGGGCCGCCGCCGCGACACGTTTTACTAACGTGAGCGGAATATTTGTACATATTTGTTCTTGGTGTTGGCGCTTAAACAGATGCCCTTGTCTCACACACACGGACTGTAGACGCTCAGCATGAAAAGGGATCACCTCAACAGGTCTACATCTCACGAACATGGCACCTTTAACAAAGACAACATAGAGAACAGTGTGGCAGCTCCAACACAAAAACCTCAAGACTGGCCTGAAACCCTCCGTTGAGTATACGCTGTAGAGCTGTAGTTTCTCTACCATGATCCAGACACACGTGGCACCTTTGCATCCCTGTAGTCCTCCTACGACGAAAACGGGTTCACAATGACTTCTCGAAAACAAATGACATTATCGTCCCTATCTTTGGTCTGTCGTCAGGACGGAACATCCGCCTGCTCAGCCACAGCTTCAGAAAACCTTTTTTGTTTCGTTTTGGGGTGGGGACTTTTAATCCAGCCCGTCACGGGTCCCACCCAGAGGCAGCAGCGGTCCTACAGCAGGGCGTTGGACATGTTGCTGTTCTGCCAGCGCAGGCAGGTGGTCTTGCAGTGCTTGTACAAGTGCGAGGACTGGCTGAAGCGCTTGCCGCACTTGAGACAAGCGTAGGGTTTCTCCCCCGTGTGCACACGGATGTGTTTCTTGCAGTCGGTCAGCGTGAGGAAGGTCTTGCAGCAGATTTTGCACGCGTACTTGCGAGCCCCCTCGACCACCAGGACGTTGTGCTCCGACAGCGCCTTCTTGCACTTGGACAGGACGTCCGCCGAGGCGCGGGTCAGCTGCGGGGGGAAGGAG
The DNA here is from genome assembly GCA_023566465.1 of Cottus gobio. NCBI lineage: Eukaryota > Metazoa > Chordata > Actinopteri > Perciformes > Cottidae > Cottus > Cottus gobio. Next base: position 4,883,096 of record CM042219.1, read on the forward strand.
GTGGGCCGGCCGCCGCTCATGTCGTAGCCGCTGCTCTCGTTCAGCAGCATGGGACCCGCCAGGCTTGAGGACGACGACGACGAGGCGGCGTCCTGGAGGACCCCAACCACTCCTTCGTCTCCTCCCGCGCCGGCGTTCATTTTAGGAGCGATGCGCCTGTAACCTGGGTAACCCAGGGAGGCAGCAGTCGCCGCCGCTGCTCGCCCCAGGGAGTGGAGGCCCAGACTGGAGCGCTGGAAGTCCAAACCAAACAGATCTCCCCCGCCACGCCCCCCGCTGCCGATTCCGTCACCTCCTCTGGGGTTCCCCAAACCGTCGTGCAGGGGGCGGAGGAACAAAGACTCAGCTTGAAGGTTGTCTCCGAAACCGTTGCAACTCTCGCCGCCAAGCGAACCCGACTGCAGAAGGGAGGACGAAGCCGAGCCGGACGGCCTGCCAGCTTCCTGCCTGAGCAGGAAATGGTGCGCAACAGCGTCGCCAGTCGTCGTGTTGGGGAGGTCGTCTTCTCCGGTGTCCAACCCCGCCCCGCCACTCCCGAAATCCTTGGGCCCGAGGAAGCTGGAGATATTGAAACCGGGTTTGTCACCCAGCCCACTACTACAGCCGAAGCCTCCCCCGGCGCCTCCTGCCATGCCGCTCTTCAGGAGCAGCTGGGAGCCGGGCGGCAGCAGGGACTCGGAGCTCGGCTGGGGCTCCGAGGTGAAGCTGCGGTCGCTGCTCTCCGGGCTCAGCTCCACCTTCTCCTCCTCCTCCTGGCCGACGGGCCCGGCTTGCGATATTACGTCTGCAATTTCGTACACTGGTTCCGGCGAGCTCAGCGGCTCTCGTTTAACCACCACCTGCGTGAAGCAAAGGAGGAGTTTCATCTTATGTTTTTATGTTTCTTACACAGCAGCAGATAATTTTTTTAATAAATTGCACATAAAATAAATATTTAGTTAGGAAGCTTCAAAATAGCTTCACTTACATTTTTTCTGTTTGGATTATGATTTCAATTTAGTTTCTTATTATCCACCCAAAATCTTCTTTTTATTTTATTATGTAATATCAGTAGTTGGGTTCATTTTGTAGAAAATAAATAAATTTAAAATTAAATTTAAGAAAAGAAAAGAATAAAATAAATAAATAAATAAATAAATATTGTAAGACTTTCATTTCCATGTTCAAGTGTTAATGTGTACAAAAATAAATCGTACAGATGTCATGACTAGATGTCGGCTTTAGAGTTCCTCACAACAACATCTTTACCTTCTGTTCCTGTTCTTCTGCCTCCTCTGCCCCTGATTTGATCTTCACCCCGGCTCTGTTGACCTGGTGGTCCTGCTCCTCCATGTCCTCCTCCTTCCTCACCCCGCCCTGCATCCTCCCTGAGTCCCCTCCCGCGCAGTGTCCGCTATCCGACTGGCTGGGCATCTGAAGGTCATCCTGGGGTGCCCCTACTTGGCCGGCGCTCTCCAGTTTGGATTCGTCGCCCATCTTGCGGGAGTCTGGGGAGAGCAGCGCTCTCTCCTCCCGCTCCGCGTTCGCCCCCTCGTCTCCCAGCAGGCTCAGGCCCGGGCCGGAGGCGCGCTGCCTCTGCCGGGGCCTCTCTTCCGACAGGCCCATGGCCAGAGAGGGTTTGCGTTTGTGGAGGCGTCGGATCGGGAAGGAGGCCCTCTGTTCCACCAACCGACCGCCGGCCACGCTCCCAACTCCGTCCTCCTCCATCCCGCCCAGAGCCGAGCTCACCAGGCTGAGCCCCAGCTGCTGCAGCAGGAAAGAGCGCTGCAGCTTGGACGCGGCGGCGTTTGCTGCGAGGTTAGCGCTGGCTGCAAGAGGGGAGTTCGCCGCTGCATCCGCGACCTGCTGCTGCTGCCTGTGCCTCTGCTGCTCCTGCTGCGGGGGGTTGAGGTGGTGGTGCTGGTGGGTGGTGGGTCTGTCGGACGAGGGAGACATGGGCAGGGTGCGCGTAGTCAGGTAGTGTTTGCAGGCCTTGACTACATTGTTGAGGTGCAGATGCGAGGCCGCGAGGAGGACATCCATCACGTTGCTCTCCCCCAGCATCAGTGTTGAGGTATACATCATGTCCACCAAGGCGGCGAAGGCCTCAGCGGTCACCACCTGCAAGCACACAGGAAGTTCATTGTTTGTCTCTCTCTATGTTTGTCCGTCTGTCTATCTCTCACACACTCACACCAAGGTTCTTATGGAAAAACCTCCCCATAGACATCAGATAGTGTCCTGCCCCAACTACTACCAGTACCAGTAACTACTGCCCTCTTTTACACGACTACACTAATAAGAGCCACACCTCACTGTCCAGCTGGATCATGTTCATGCTCGAATCTCCCTCTGCGACCGTGAACAGGGCGCGGAAGTGCGTGCTGCAGGCGGCCAGCACCGAGCGGTGGGCCTTGAAGTGTCTGCTGCCCACCACGATGATGCAGTCGCACAGCTGACCATGGACGCGCTGGTAGTTAAGCTGCTGGAAGAGCTGCTCGAAGTGGCCCGGGAAGTCCATGGCCCTGGAGGACGAAGGCAGGTGAAAAGGTTGATTAGTTGATCCATTTCACATCCATCAACAGCAGTTTTGATAATTGTTTGAATTAAAAAAAGAGACAAACATGTGTTGCTTCCATTGGAGCATTTCTTCTCTATTTTCTTATATTTCATAAACTATATGATCAAAGCATTATTTGGGTTATCTACCATCCTCAGATCCACTGAGTATGAACTGATGAGTGTAAAAAGACTAAATGAGGGTACGTGCAGGATACGCAAACTTAGAGATACTTTTTACACGGACCAAGATGTTTTCATGTCACAGTTGTCTGTGATGATGATGACGTCAAGAGACAAAATAATACCCCTTGTGATGAGGTGAAAGGGCTTCTGTTTACATTCCTTAAGATGCAAATGCAATGTTGTGTTACTATTGGGCCCGTCTGAATGGTCGTTGTGCATCCCAGTGTTTGCACAATAACAATAACTGGTCCTTTACTCTGCGGACCTACAACACATTCCAGTGACATTGTTAACGGATGTGCACAGTGGGCTTTAACTAACATATTATTACGAGATATGATCTATGAAATAACTTGGGGATTTAGCCCGGGTAACGTTAATCAGGGCTGACGTGACGTAACGCAATGCAATTAAAACACAGCAGCTACAGAAAGCATAGCAGTAGTTACATGTTTGAGGGCTAGCACAGGTTAACGCGTGACATGTTAGGGTTAGCTGGTTAAAGACACTGCGTCCCGGTGTTACGGCGTGAGACGGTAACAACTTTACCTGGAATCCCCCGGAGCGTCGGTGACGAGAGGCCCTGGCCAAGAAACGGACACGGCTAAAGCTAGCTGGCTTGTTGACCAGCGAGTTGCCTGCTAGCTCCCACAGAAGCGGCACGTTAGCATCCGGTCCCTCGGCTGGGCCGCTCGTTGGTGTCGAAGCAGCTCTCCGCCTCCATCAGCTGTAGCCACAGCTAGTTAGTTAGTTAACGTGTCTGTTGGCGCGTCCCACGTCGCCCATGCGGTCCCACCACCTGACACTTTACTCGCAATGATTTGTTTTGGATGAGGTGGGGGTGGGTGCGAAAGCCGCCAGTCCGCCAGTGGTGTGCGCTCACAGCGACTGTTCGTCTCGAGCGGCTGGACCCACGAGCCAGACCTTTTTAATATTGGGACCACCACTGCTTGTTTCCAGGAGCTAGGAAGAGTTCCCTCTTGCCATATGCAATTTATCAACGCCAGGTATTCCTCCAGCACTAGCTCACTCAGATTATTAACAAGATCATAGCTAATGCCATCCTTTCCTGGAGCTGTTGATCTCCCTTTTCCTATTGCTCTGCGCAGTTCTTCTAGTGAAAAAAATACATTAAAGACATCTGAATTATCTTCATTTACCTCTAGTTTAAATCTGCTTGGCTCTAATGTCTCATTTCTTTTCCTTATACCTTCCTCACCAATGTTAGCTCCACTGTGAACAGCTTTAAATTTATTTTCACACATTTTAGCTTTATCCAAATCACTTGTAGCTACCATGCCCTCCTCCTCTAACACTGGCATTTTCTTTTTCCTTATAATTCCTGACATACATGCACTACCCTCCATATGTCCGTTACTGACGTTTCCGCCCCTAGTTTGCTACAGTATTTCCTCCAGCACTCTTTTTTTGCAATCTTTATCACTCTTCTTGCCTTAGCCCTAGATCTTTTATATTCTATTGCGTTATACTCTGTTGGATACCTTCTTAATTTCCTGTAAGCACAGTTCCTATCCCTCACTACTATCCCTCACTACTTTTATTTCATCTCAGCTTGATTACTGCAACTCTATTTTCACCTGTCTCAGCAAGTCGTCCCAGGACCGTCTGCAACTAGTCCAGAACTCTGCTGCAAGGCTGCTGACTAGGTCTAGCAGGTTGTCGCACATCACTCCGATTTTATACTCATTACATTGGCTTCCGATCAATTTCAGGATCAAATTCAAAGTTTTGGTTCTAACTTATAAAGCATTGCATGGTCAAGCACCTGCTTATATATCTGACCTGCTCCATCCGTACACTACAACCAGGCCCCTCAGGTCTTCTAACCAGGGATTACTGGCTGTCCCACGCACTCGCTTAAAAACTAGAGGTGACCGCTCTTTTGAAGCGGTGGCTCCAAACCTGTGGAATGCCCTTCCGATTGTCTTGCGTTCAGCAGTCTCGCTTGAAGCTTTTAAAAAGCAGCTGAAGACGCACTTGTTTACATTTGCTTTTGATTGATGTATGTAATTTTTTGGTGTCATGCTGAAATTGTTGTAATGATTGTTTTTAGTCTTTTTGGTTTTATAACTTAACATGTTTTGTTCAAATGTTTACCAATGTGAAGCACTTTGTGACTTTGTCTGTGAAAGGTGCTATAACAAATAAACTTATTATTATTATTTATCACATTCCCTATTCCACCACGGGACACTCACTTTCACTTTACGGCTTTTCTTTAAAGGAATGCATTCATATGCTTTACCTAAAATCATTGACACTAAACTGTTATTCCACTCATCTATTGTTCCCTCCCCATTTACACTATCAAGGCCACTATCACATGTGCTAGAGAATTTCCCCCAGTCCGCCTTGTTATAATTCAGATATTCTGGTCTTGCTTGCTCTTCAGTCAACAAAGTTTTCCCAAACCTCAAAAGTATTGGAAAGTGATCACTGCCCATTGTGTACCTATCGAATCCCATTCTCCTATCCTCGCCCATTCACTTGACGCCATTGCTAAATCTATACATGAAACTTCCCCCGTCTTAATTTCAAACCTAGTTGGTCTGCCATCATTCACACAAACCAAACCATGCCTGTCCATAAAATCCTCCACTGTTCTCCCATTTTTATCTTTCATTCTACTGCCCCAAAGAGGATTATGTGCATTAAAATCGCCTACCCATACAACTGGAGCCCCTATTTGTCTCATGACCTCCTCCAGATCTACCATCCTGATTTGCAAGCAAGGATTATAAAAGTTTACTATATTTACCCACCTATGCTTTCCCCATACCCTCACCACCACACACTCTAGAGAAGACTCAATTTCCACCCTCTGGTACTGCACATCAGATCTTACAAATGTTGCACACCCTCCTCCTGATTTTTCCTTTCGATCCTGTCTACACGTTTCATACCCTGGCACCACAAAGTCTAAGCAAGGTTTGAGCCATGTTTCCTGAACACACAATACAGCTGGTTTATACTCTCCTTTAAATACACCCACAAATCTTTTAAACTCCTGCCCATTTGCAATTAGACTCCTTGCGTTCCATTGCAGTATGTAAAACATCCACAGACTAATTATCATCATGTTCATTCACATTCATTTCCACCTCATTACCACTTTCCTCACTCCTACCTATGGGCCTCCTTTCTCTCTCCCTCCCTCTCTCCTGCTTCTCCATCTTCTGTCTCATGAACATGTGCAACTCCTCTGGGCCTAGTTCTACCTCCACAAGAAACCTTTCAGCAGCATCTACCACAATCTTAATAGCATCTGATCTTTTGGTTATATTTCTAGCTGCCCATATCACATCTACCATAAATGCAAGAAGTGATTTCTTTTCCTGTATCTGCATTATACCCCCTTTTTCCGGCAATACATGAACACTGGTCCCCACACTGGCCCCCTCTGGCCTGTTAGCTTCCCCTGAGCCCTTCACTTTCCTTACTGCCTCTGCATAAGATATGTTCTCTCCAGCTCTTACCTTTTCCACTTCCACAGCTGTTATATGGTACCCACACCCCTTGAATGATGTTATGTGGTTCCCACCACAATTGCAACACTTTGTTTCCACAACCTGGCACTGCGCCAAGTCATGCTCCCCCCCACACTTTCCACATCTCCTATTCCCTCTGCATGCAGCTGCCACATGTCCAAACCGCTGACACTTGTAGCATCTCAGCGGAGGACGTCTGTACTCTCTCACTGGGAAACTCATATACCCCATGTATACTCTTGTTGGCACCGTTTCTTGTTTAAAGATAAGCAACACAGCTGGACCATCTTTTTTAAACCTACGGGCAGACTCAATCTCAGCTCCCTGTAAATGTTTAATTATGTCACTATCAGAAATGTCAGGGCTAATGTATATTACTCCCTTAACTTCTCTACCTGCAGGAACAAAGCATTCAATTGGCCTGTTCATTAGGTAGCGGACTTTCATAGCACTCAGTTTTTGGCCTTCTGTTTTGCAAAATATCAGAAAATTACCATTTCTCAACATTCTTACATTAAGTATACTTCCCATTTTATCCTTTATTTCATCAGACAGCCTGAGGGGGTTTACAGCTTTATCACTCTTATCTTTAAATTTAGCGACAAACATACATCCTCCATCATCAAACTTTGACATCTTCCTAGGGTCTTGGTCTTCGTCACCCTCACTTGATCTATGAGATCTACCCCTTTTCTTGCCATCTTCATTCTTTTTGTTGCCCTTCCTCCCTTGGCTACCTCCCGAAGCCATCCCAAAGCTATCCCCTCACCGGGGAGCCTGGTTGGACTCAGTCCCAAAGTCCTGTTTTGTTGTCCGTAAAGATAACTACCGAAGCACAAAAACTGTCAAAAAGGTTCAACTTCTCAGCAGTACGCTGATTTAAACCGACCGCCGCTGACGCTTCCTGATCCGTCCAGACTCCTGTTCCGACTCCCCTGCCGGATCTTCTTTTTCCCCAGGCACGAGTCAAATCAAACAACGGTTAATAAGGCAGACGCTGACTGTCAACCACTGTCCGGGGGCCTGTTGCACAAAACTAGGATAAGGGATTAAGCCAGGATATCTTGGTGATCCTGGCTCAATTGATCCGTAATCCGGTTGCACTAAAGATGGATAGGGGCAGGAGGATATGTTATGGTATAAATTACCATGGAGATTTATTCTGTGGAGCTAGCCTGCTCCAGACCAGGCTAAATTCCAGGATCTATTTAATCTCATCCCTAATGTCAGTCAGCAGTCACCACAAATGGAAACCAATAGTTATTTCACTGCTCACTATACATTGTTATCACATATAACTAGACCCACTGTCATTATTTAAACGTTTGTGATCATTAATTTCAATGATTTTGGATAAAAAATGATTTTTAGATGATGTTGCTATCATTAGATAATTTACAGTTTCCCATAGACTATAAGGCTATATATAAAATGATAGAATATTAGGGCCACAGAGGGGAAAAAAAGACAAGTCATAATATTGTAACCAGTTGTTTTAAAGGAGGACAGTTGTTAAAATGACAGATGTGGGGCATTTCGTGAAATTGTACTTCAGTATGGTTTCATAAACAAAGACATGCTGATGTGCCAGAATATTAAGTATCACATTGTCATAAGTATCAAAACTGTAAAAACAATATGTAGCTTTTCTGCAGAAAGAACCAGCCTCATAAATTTATGACTTTATCCTTTTTCTTCAGTGTGGCCCTAGTAATCTGTCATATAAACAAATACACATTCCATATGAATATAAAAACACAATGTGTAACATTATGTTCCTTTATTGAATAAGGACAAAACAAAGCAGGTAAACCATCAGCTCCTTTCGAAACTGAAGTCACAGTGACTCTACAAGATGGAAAGCACAGAATCCAAGCATATTATACAAAATGATACATACACATTCAAAGGTCTGTATATAACACACCCTGCATGTCTGCACACTAAAATAAATGCAGGACAAATCCATACACATCAACTGAACAGACAAATGAATGGATGCATTAGCCTCCCTGCAGCCTTGTATTACACACAGTATACCGCACAAACATCATAAGAGGCCAAATTCGTAAAAAAACGAACCCAAAAAAACCCAAATTCCTCTGCCACCGCAGGACATATTTAACCAAAATTGAAAGCACACATACTAACTAAAATAATTCAACACATATTGGTCCCTCAGCAGCCGACCACTGTCGTCATCAGGGAAGATTGCCGGATTGTCCCAGTCCATGGCTGGTGGCACTCTGGGGGCCCTCTCCTTCCTCAGGCAGGCCACATTGTGGAGGACAGCACAAGCCACAGTAATATCACATGCCCTAACAGGGCTGACCCTTAATTTGTGAAGGCAGTGAAAGCGTGCCTTCAGGAGGCCAAAGGTCATTTCAACTCTGGCCCTTGTCCTGGCATGGGCATGGTTGTAGGCCTGCTGTGCTTCCTGGGGGTCTGTGAAAGGTGTCAGGAGAAAAGGCTGGCAGCCATACCCCCTGTCTCCCAGCAACACACCAGAGAATTCACCTGTCAACACAAAATCTCATCATTACTACCTCATAAACACAGTGATATTCTTGACACAGCCATGATGGTTATAAATAGGGGTTGTGTGGCTTACCTTGTGATAGGCACTGATAGATTTCAGAGGCCCGAAAGATTCTGGAGTCATGGACTGAGCCAGGCCATTTTGCCACAACATTGCTGATCACACAGTCAGCATTGCAGACCATCTGAAATCATAAGATGAGGAATATTACACCAATCAATGCACATCACTGGCAATGCAGAGTGTTCGTCAATGGACAATATCAAAAAGTTATGTTCACCTGAACATTAATGCTGTGAAAGGATTTCCTATTCACAAAATGGGCCTCATGGGCACCTGAGGGGGCTTTTATCCTTATGTGTGTGCAGTCCACTGCACCAATGACATTGGGGAAACCTGTCACACAAAGTAATGAGTATCCTACTATGTGTTAACAGTTGTCCTGTAATTTGTAGATCCTCTTACCTGCAATCCTATAGAACTCCTCTTTGATGTCACAGAGTCTTCTGTGGCCAGGGAAGGAGATGAAGACATCTGCTAATGCTTTGATAGCCAGACACACACTCCTTATTGTGCGGCAAATTGTGGCCTTGTTCAGCTGTTCTGCATCCCCCACTGAGTACAGGAAGGCTCCACTAGCAAAAAAGCGCAAGGCCACACAAACCATTTGCTCCACACTCAGTGCATGGCTCCGTGCAGTGCGGTGCTTAATCCTGGGACCCAGTAGTCTGCATAGATACCTGATGCCATCTGCAGAAAACCTGTATCTTTCATATAGATGGTCATCAGGGAAGGCCAGTGGGTCCAACCGGTCCCTGAAGACCCTTTCTCGCCTGAAGGCTCTCCTCAGCACAAGTGCTTCTTCATCCACCACATCTCGCACAAATGGGCATGCCATTGTCAGAGCAGAAAGGAACACACAATTTTGGGCCTTCATATAGGCTAGTGGCCACACCTGGTGCTGGGTGGGTGGGCAAAAGAGGGCGATGCCTTATAACGATGACTTGGTTGTACTGATTGCTGGGAAAATAAAAAAAACCTTAGAAAGATGCCACCGTCCTGTGTGCTCACAATAAGAGCTCATATGTCATGGCTCACTTGACTTTACGAGAATATACCTAATTTTTATTTTGAGCTGTGTCATCTTCTTGGAGCTGGGGGAGGAAAGAAAAATAATGATTAATACATTTGTGTTACAGTTAGCATACAGTGTACATTGAAGGCATATCTCACCTCCCTCTCAAGTTTTTTTATTTCAAGGTCCAGTTTCCTAATTGTCCTCTTTTTTTATTTCGGACTCCAGTGCAAGATTTTCCATCTTTTTCTTCTTGTACTGAATGTCTATGTCTGCCAGTTCTATTTGGCGCCGGAGGTGGTTGCCATACAACTTTCTGATAGCTTGTGAGCTCTGAACACAATACAACTAGCGCAGCTGGAATTTGGCAGGATGTGGTGTCCTTTTATTAATACGCACTATGTTGCCAGGCTGGTTTTCCCACTGTATAGCATCTGGGTCCTGTAAAAGAAATTAGATTTTTTGATTTTGATGAGGACTCCTCACCATTGTAGAGTAAATAGTACTTTCACAGTCTTAACATGATACCTCATGCCTTCTGGAATCCAGAGAGATGGTCTCCTCCTCATCATCGTCGTCTCCATCATGTGCTGTTGCTGCTGCACTGGGGCCTTCACCCTATCACATTTAATCGGATTCATATTGAAGCTAGTAGACAAGACATGCCAGGCCTACAGTATGCCTTTGATGGAGTACTCACTGGATCAGCATCGTCTGGTGCTTATGCTGGTGGCTCTAACAGGAACACAGTGCTGCCAGACACTGCAAGGCAATAGGTAAACCAAAGTCAGACAGTCCAAATTGATTCAATATGAATGTGGTTGTATCCCATGTAGAGATGGAAGGACATACCTTGAATGAAGCGGGTGGCATCTTGGGAGGAACCTATGCTCGTCTCTTTCCCCCCAGGGATCCCCTCTAAGACGGGCCTGCCTTTATTTAGCTCCAAGGCCATGTCCTCTGCTGGGGTAAGGTCAGCCTTTGGTGACCCACCACCCGTGCCTTGTCTGTGGGTATTCTTTTTCACTGCTAAAACAGTACAGACAATGTGTGAGCAGGCACCTTCTGGGTACAATATATGCTTATGCTTTGTTAAATATTAGTCAGGGACCATACCATTCTGCAGAATGTTCTTGTATTTGATTTTGACCTGCTGCCATGTCCGTTTTGGCCCGTTCATGTTTAATCTACACACACACACACACATTTAATGGAGTCACACTGCAAAAAATTACTTGGTATTTTTGTCTTGTTTTCAGTAAAAATATTTAAAAAAAAAAAATAACTTAAATAAAGATGTATTTTCTTGATTTGCTAAATGACCTAGCAAAATAAGTATAGTTTAGACAAAAAATATAAACTTTAAGTAAATGTGTGCTTAAAACAAGCAAACAAATAAAAAATCTGTCAATATAATAAAAATTCTCTTGAAATAAGTTTACTTTTTCCATAAACACTTAATTTTAGAAAAGTTCTCGTTTCACTGGCAGATTTTTTTGCTTATTTTCCTAGGTAATTTTGCTCAAGAAAATATTTAAGATTTTTTTTAGATATTTTTTTTTAACTGAAAACAAGACAAAAATACTAAGTAAGAAAGACATTTTTGCAGTGCAGTGAGCAACCGACCTTGGGTCCTTTGAAAGGCGCTATATAAATTAAAGTGATTATTATTATAGCTCATCTATTTATTCAATAAAATTTTATTTATATAGCACTTTTCACAATTGTTTCATTCTGTCAAAGCAGCTTTACATTAATGAAAGCAGGAGAAACACACAAAAAAAACGGTGGACAACATAAGAAGCAGAGTACAACGGCTAAGATTAAACCGTACTGAGCGTAGTAACGTTAAATAATAATGTAAGGCTTTAATAATAATTTATCATAGCTTTATACAGTGTGATGGAGTTACTTTACACAATTTCACTCATATCTGCAGTGCATTTCAATTAAAAATTTAACCGTTTCATAATTACAGTACAACTGCATTTTTGGAGATGTGAATTAAATATTTGAATTGTAATTGTGATGTTTCAGCGGAGCGGTGAGTGTGTAATTGTGCACTACTTACGCATTCAGGCGGTCTGCAATACTTTCCCACGCTTTTTCTCTTTGCTTTATCACTGTGGCGGTGTTGCCTTTCTTCTTAATTATATCTTTTACCTCCTCGTATGCCTCCATGAGGATTTGTGCTTCCGACGGGGAAAAGTACGCGGCTCTAGTTGCCATGGTAAATCAGTTAATCTGTGATCTGTGGCGGGGTCTATTTGAGTGAGCCGTGAGCGCGCACCTATCCAGGATTGGTTTCACCTGGCTTAATGAATCCGTGTCTGCTCATCCTGGCTTGGTCTTTGTGCAACCAATTAAGCCTGGACGCACATGTTTTGGCTTCATTGAGCTCAGCTGAGTCATTTATCCCGGATGTCTTAATTCTACTTTTGTGCAACAGGCCCCGGGTCCGACTCGCGTGTTTTTATTTATATGTTATAATAATTAAATCACACAGACGGGTTTTTTTCCCAACTAGACTCACAGGGTGGCGCTGTGCTCCACTTTCATGCCCGTGACCTCGCCGAGTTGAAGGCCTGCAGTTATACGTGTCACCACACAGTGTCGCTGCTGCATCCTAAAAGCCTGTGTATTCAAAGACTATACAGAGTCAAGAAGATACCCTTTCACCCTATGATTAAACCTTGTGGTAAACATTCTGCTACTGTCTTTTTCTAACTTTCTTAATAATTGTTCGCTATAAACTACGTTTTTGACAAATTAAGAGGTATTTATTTTCATTATTTCAATGGATACATTTCACATCGACCCACACCAAGTCCAGTTTATGATATATTCAAGGAAATACAAAATGTGGAGCATTTATATCGCCTCTCGGCGGCTCAACTATGGAAGGCTGAAAGTGTTATTAAAAGCCTCTATTTCCACACAATATATGTTAAAAAAAAACGCTGCTTTATGCGGTGTCGTACAACAAAAAATGTTCCGTGAGCTGACACAAATACGTTTTGGTGAAACCGGAAGTACTATGGTGCAAAGCTCTTGTGTCCAACTCGCGACAACAACAACTATGGCTGACTCCTGCTCGCTGGTGTGTTGCGAGGAGGAGAGTGATTCCGACAAAGCTGTTATTGGTGACTGTCTCACATTTGTAGTTTTCTTTAATTAGGGCAATTTAATAATTAGAACGGTTGCAGTACATGTTGGGTGGTGCTTAATGTTTCCTCTACTTTAAACACCCGTTTGTAATACACACGTGGGTGCTAGCAACATGGCTAACTAGTGTTGTTTAGTGTTATTTCCTCGTGTGTGTATGAAGTAAAAAAAAAAAGAAAAGAAAAACGTTCATGAAGTTGTTTTATCTTGTTACTCGCAGCTCGCATTAATTCAACGTTATGCTAACGTGTATATACCATTTCGATGTGTGTTTTGTGGTGGTATGAAACCCAGATACCGATGTTCTATGTTTCTCCTTAACAGTCCGCTTTTCAAACGGCATCGTCAACAATGCCGACAAACTGGATTTCACGATGTACAAGAACACAGACACGACTAATCCCAGGAAAAAGAGACGGCGGATCATGGTGAGAAATACGACCGGCCGGAGCTGTCACCCTCGGCCCTGTGTGCTTGCACTGTGACGTAGACATTAGAGGCTGCGCACCTCTGCTTGGAGAGCTTATTGTGACCGTGCCCCACGTTGTCCCTGTGTCTAGGCCGCTGAATCCGACAGACTGGCCTACGTTGGAAATAACTTCGGTGAAGGGTCCTTGAAATGCAACAACCTTTGCAAGTAGGCCGGCACATATTATTTATCTCTTTATTATTTATCTGTCCCTGCAGTAGGTGGTGGAGAGGGTGGTCCGGGGTTATCCAATATGGAAAATAACTTCTTCAGTGTCCTCTTCACCACCTGTTTCGGATACTCCTGTTTGCAGCCAATGATGGAGCTGGCCTTCTTCACCAGTTTACTGAGTCTTCTTCTTCTTGATATTTTACGGCGGTTGGCATCCATCTAGTTGGTGCATTACCGCCACCTTCTGCTCCGGAGTATGGATCAGACACTATAGACTAGTTCTCATCCCTCCATGCCATTCAAACCCTATAAAAAAACCCTGTGTTCTTTAAGAACACTAGCAGCACTCTAACTTGTGCTCTCCCACCCATGCTCAGTAATCCCCTCAGTGTATACTCACACACCCCCAATTCCTTCAGACTCTTCCTCATACCCACTCTCTGTGTCTCATACGCCTTACACCTCACCAATACATGCTCCACTGACTCCTCTTCTCCACAAGCGTCACACAGCCCTGTCTGGTGTTTCCCTATTATCTTGAGTGTCCGGTTGAGAGCAGTATGGCCCAGCCGTAGCCTTGTCAGCACAGTTTCGTCTCTCCTGCTCCAAATCCCTATCCTGGTTACTTTAATGCTCTTCTGGATGTTGTATAGATGTCTCCCCTTCTCCTCTCTGTCCCACCTATTTTGCCACATTTTGTTTGCATTTCCCCAGTTAATGGACTTGACCTCCGCCTTGCTGATGGTAACCTTCATTTCTACATTCTCTTTCTTCAACGCCATCTTCGCCAACTTGTCCGCCCTTTCATTCCCACTCACCCCTATATGTGCTGGAACCCAAATGAATTTAACCTGGCCTCCCTGGCTGGTTACACGTGTCACTGACTGTAAAACCTCATATAGAATGTCTTGACGACTAGATGAATGAAATGACCTTACGCTTGCTAAGACTGAAGCTGCATCGGAACATATTAGTACTTTTTCTGGTCTTGCCTTTTCCACCCATCGTAGTGCCACCAGCAGTGCCACCATCTCCACTGTGTAAACCCCCAGACTGTCAGACGTTCTCCTGTTTACTGAGTCTGTTCGGTTTCAGATACTATGTGGGCGTGCTAAACAGGCAGACCATGCAAATGGAGGTGCACCTGGCTCAGCTCTTCAACATGCAACCTGTCATCCCGGGGGAGGCCACAGAGGACCCAATTCCCCAGGGCGCTACCCAGACCTACGGAGAAAAGGTGCCATGATCATGTCCAGCTTTTTCTCAGAGTTGGTTCTTGAATGAAAATTAACTTGCAGTTAACGTCTTGATTTCGTTTTTTTCCATCCCAAAGGTTGACTCTTTGATTGAGGCGTTCGGTACCAACAAGCAGAAGAAAGCACTGAGCTCCCGCAGGCTGAATCAGGTGGGCAGCGACATCCTGCATAAAGCGGTGGCCAAGGCCGCCAACACCGTGATCAGCCAGAAGGGTCTGGAAGGTAAGCAGCTCCGTGGAGTCTGTAAGGGAAACAAAGTTGGGAAGCGGTTGTGTTTAAATGGAATACTGAGCTCTGTTTCTGTTGGTCATCATTGTGTTCATCGGTCTTTTCTTTTTCTTCCTTCAGCTCTCCAACAGGAAGTTGCTGAGACGGAGGCCCAGGGAGACCTGGCTCTCCACCTGCCCCCCTGCAATGCAGCCGCCGACAAACCTGAGAACGTCTACTTATTTGACGACCGTATCCTTCATTTCCCTCTTTTTGTGTGTGTCTCTCAACGAGGGCACGCAAGAACTGTAGATGGGCAGAAAAGATCACGTAGTATGGGTGAAAGCCAGTTTTCTTTTTCCTTAAATGATATCTGCAGTCCTGAGTCCGGTGGAGTTTGAGGCTTTGGAGCAGGCTGGTTCCAAGATGGCGGCACTCACCTCTGAGGAGATGCAGAAGATGAGAGACAACGGAGGGTAGGGCGACCAAGGGGAGCACGCTTGCCGAGATATTTCGTTCGTTTCTTTAGTTCTAATTTTGTCCGTGCTTTTTTTTTTTTGTGCAATTCAGGTCCTTCTGTGTGTTGAAGCACCTGGAGAACGTAGCGACCGTGGGTGAAGCCAGAGACAGAGTGTTGCGCTGTGCCTTTTACCTGTCAATGCTCCTCAAGCTGGCACGGGAGAGGAACGTCACCCACAAGTGTGAGTTGTTCATTTTTTTGCCTTCGTTTTTTGCTTTCTGGACCGGAGCGCAGGCTAATTGTGATTTTGTGTTTACACGAACAGTCGGGCAGGAGGAGGGCTGCCCTCGCATCATTCAGGGCAAACTGCTCAGAACCTTCACCGTGGAGACTTTCAACAGCGGCAGGTAGGACGGAACCGTGGTTGGATTAAATCGCCAACTTTATAGTAAAAAAAGTTGCTTATCAAAATGATGGATTACAGTTCACAAAGAGGCTGTAATTGTCTCTTTTGCACCGTTTCTAACAAAGTGGCAACAAGTGTCGACTAAAAAAAGAAAACTGCAGTTCCTCAAATGGCCATTTAAGGTTGGCTCCAAGAGGGAGCTGGTTAATACAGTACATTAATATTGGGACATGGGACTAAATTAAATTTTAGAATATTGTTATGTCTGTTCCTGGTTTCAAAGGCTGCATCTCAGTGAAGTGATGTAATTTCCTGAACATACCAGGCTGTTGTAGTATTTTCCTTTACCCACTTAGTCTTTGTAGCCACATTACAGCTGATTATTTATCAAAAGTCTTCTGTAAATGTTTTGCACCAGTCATCAACCCTACAATATTGTCTCGATATTGAGGTATTTGGGATTTTTGTGTTATTTAATTTTTTTTCACATTGTCCAGCTCAATTGACCCCCATGATAAAATTCCCAAATTCACAGCAGAACAGGCATGTTTACAACCTGGTTTAAAATAACAAAACCCATTCTTCACAATGTACGGGGTGCAATTGAGGTGTTAAGTGACAAGTGGGCGCCGTCTTAGGTCACCTGTCGCTAGCTGGCAGTTCTGTACATCCATACACATGTAGGTCTTACAAATATAATTGTTGTTGCACAGATTTATTTTTGATCCTCTGAATTTTAATTTGTTTGTCCCTTACTTTTTCTTCAGGGTCAAGAACATAGTGTCGTCATCAATGCGGTCCAAAATAGCGGCGTACTCCCTGACCCTGCTGCTGCATATGAGTCACATGACTTGCGACCTCACGTTACTGCACCGCGACCTGGGAATCACAGAGGCCAGGTAAGAAGAGAAGGCCAAGTCTGCATTTGTATATGGCAACTGTAATATGTGTCTTGTTTCTTTATGTAAATGGCATATTCCGTTTGGATAGTCCAAACAGGGTCTTATTTCACAAATGGAGCACAAATGTGTGATATGCCGATATTAATCTTGTTTGAGGAGCATTCTTTCTACATGAATACAGTTACTATTAGTGGAATATCAATTTTCATTAGACATGTGAACAGTTTAGGAATATTGTCTTTCAGAATAAGGCCAAGAACCAGAATATTTAGTGCATGTAAGCGTAGCGTGTTGCAGTTTTACAAGTACATTAAGAACACTTAATCTCAATGGTGTTGACTCATCTGCATGTATTTCTTTCCTGCTTATAGCTAATCACAGATCAAGCTGTGAATTCTTGTTTACAAATGATCATAAAACTGTAGATGAGAGGTGCATTTAAAGAAATCCGCATTCAGTAACTGATGGCTTTGCGTCTTACAGGATCATTGAAGTAGCAAAGTCAATGGGACTGACTCTAACTAAACAGGCCCGGGGGAGGGCCAAACAGGATGGGGCGCAAGACACAAACCGGCAGGCCTCTCTGGTTCTTCCTCTGGTCAAATATGAAGTGTTCGCGGAGAGGCAAAAGCGGAAGAAAATGCACTGAAGGTCAAGATAAGCACCGAGTGGGGAAGGAGGAAATGCCACAAACGAGAACTGTTTATTAATGTGTTTTGTAGACAAATAAAGTGGTGAATGTTTGAGTTGTACATGATGTCGCTACTTATTGCCCACGGTACATAAAGAGCAGGAGAGAAGTGAGCCGTGAGCACATTCTATAGATGAGAGGCACATTTGAAGAAAGCACATATTGCACACCTAATATAATTTCCCCTCTTTAACTGGCTGTTACCAGAGTGCATGGTTGCAGCGTGCTGCAAAAACAGTGGGGTGGGACATGATGGTAAAAAATAAAATATAAAACTGCGGAATCACCAGGAATTGGCTCAGTGCAAGGAGCAGAAGTGTTGCTTTTTTTCCTTTCTTCCATAAACACCTCAAACTGACAACACCTGCCCTAGCTACAATCATTGGATTAAAAAGAAAATTCAACAAGGAACAGCTTTGTGTCGGAGCTGGCATCTCTGAAGCCCAAGACTCCTCGGCTTTATAAAAATGTCCCAAAAGCGAACTTGACGGAACCAACGGAGTCTACAGCAGGCATGCACGTGAATATGAATATCTTCAATGTAAAAAGCACACGATTAAGTTAAAGCTTCGCTATGGAAAGCGGCGGTTTAAGATGTCGGGTGACGGCGATGCTTGAACGCTGCATCAGTCCACGATTTGTTGGGTTCACTGGCCATTTGATCAAAGAAATTACAAAAGTCTTGATTTCAGATTTACAAAATGTGAATTCCCCTTTTTAGTGGTTAAACTGGGAGCAGCCTCTTCTTTGACTGTTACGAGGCCTCCGACAATCATTTTCAGAAGGTCTTCTCCCAGGAAGGAGGTCGGCGTGCTCCAAATGTTCAAACACACCGCTTCTAAAGGGAGGAGACGCTGACCTCTTGTTGTCGGGGCCGGTAACTAGGGGCTCGGCGCTCACAGGATGGAGCAGAACATGCTGCCGTTGTGGCAGCCGCTTTCCACTGTGGCGCTGATCCTGGTCGTCATGGAAATCGCCAGTCTGGAGGGATACTGGGACGAGGACAGGCCAGAAGGGGAGCTGGCCAGCGGACGAGGCGGAGGGTTTTCCAGAACCCAGGGAGGAGCAGATGTACAGCTACGAAATGCAAAGAGAGTCAGTGAGATGTGTGTCAGACAGAAATATTCAAACAATCGGGAGCAGTGTCGATGTTAATAGTTTTGGGCAGTAGAAACATTGACATACCTCCTTTTCTTTTTAAAAATGATATGGTGAATGAACGAGGGTGCTGTAATTTATCATTGTTCAAGTCCTTTTTCTAAAATAATTCGTGAACTATTAGTCATACGTTTTTATTATTTGTAAATAAATATAATAAACAAAAGGAACATTGTGTAGCGTTTAGCTTTTATTCACTGTAGAAATTCATGATTTAATAATGATTGCCCAAAACACATGCAAACCTGTGACTAATGGGAGTACATGCACTTTGTACTGGCCTTACTGGTGCTTCCTGTGTCTGTCTTTTTTTAGTTTTACTGAAAACAGCTGCTTTCTGCAGCTCAAACGCCTATAAGAGCGGTGAGTGAGTCAAAGCTGTAACGCCGCGACTCGCTACGAAGCTCCGCACAGCCGAGGAGAACTGACGATTGTCATCACTATGATGGCAAATGATGTACCGTCTGCAGCTGCATGAGTACCGACGGTAAAGCCACGGAGGGTCTGAATCTCCGGCTCTACCTGTCAGTTGCCTAGTTACCTGTTATTATGCCTTAGAACACTGTTGTTGCGCAACACACAGCTCTCATTGCCAGGATCCATATGTAGCAGCGCCTTTTTGTTTCCCGGGTGGCCCTGGAACAAGAGATTGTCATGGACGACCCCTTTCACGGGCCCGAGCACAGCAACGCCACAGCCCTGTGCCGGTTGGACACGGTTGCGCAATACCTAAAGACAGACATTGAGAAACTATAAAACTGTACTTAGGTGATGTGAAAACGTTAACCGCGTTGCAGCCTCAGGCTCGTCTCACCTTGATGTCGGCGCTGCCCGACACCTGGACCCCGTAGCCGCGGTTCCCGACGACGTCGTTCTCCACGATCTGCCCGCTGCCGCAGAAACTGACGCCGTGGCCGCTGTTTTTGTAGACGCCGTTGCCGCGGAGCTCCACCCGGCAGTCTTTCTCCACCGTGACGCCGCCGCGCCCGTTTTCGAGGACGCAGTTGGTAACCAGCCGGGTCAGCTGGCTGCTCTGCAGCACGGCTACGCCGGTGCCTCGGTTGCTGTTCACGAGGTTGGCGAAAACGTTCAGGGGCTCGCTGCTCTTCACGTACAGACCCACCGCTACGGAGAGGGAGAGAGAGAGAGAGAAAGGTGGAAGGGAACCTCAGATACGGAAAGTGAGCGGCACTTCTATTACTCAACCGGTTGGCAAGTACCTCCGTTGTAGCTCATGCAGTTGCTCTCCACCAGGGCCACGCTGATGGAACGACGGGCCGAATGGCGCTCATCCTCGCTGTCCAGATCGCTCTCCCATGCGAACAGTTCCCCCTCCTCATTCAGGTTCTGCTGCCCCTCTCTCCCTTCCACCTCCGGCCCTCTTCTGTCCCCGCTGCCCGCCTCTCCGCCAACGCCGTCCTGTCCGGGCCAGTTCCCCTCCCGGGCCTCCACGTTCTCTGGGTCTTTCCTGCAGAACACCGCCAGCCCATACATACAGTTATGGGTGATGTAGTTCCCCAGGAGCTGCGGGAGGCTGGACGACATCACCCACACGCCGCAGCCTTTGTTGCCTGAAGTAATCAAGACGGAGAGGAGAAATTAAAGTGCCGCACGGGTAGAGTCGAGATCGAAGGTGAGCTGTTTTGCATCCAGATAGATGGACGACGCTGCCGTCACCAGGAATTACGCACAGTAGACGCGATTTCCCTCAATTAGTCCGCGGCCTCTCTCCCCCACCACAACGCCGTCGGAGTAGCCGTAACAGATGTGGTTGTTCCTCAGGATGGGGTCACCGCCTCTGCGGATGTCCACGCCCCCCCATTGGTTTTCTTTGATCACATTCTCTGCAATTAAAATGTATTTATATGTAATAAGAAAAAAATTGGGGGTTCATGCTCCAAAATGGTACTTTTCCTTTCTGCAAGTAGCGCAAAAAATTGAAATGTGGAAACGTTATCACCTGTTATCATCCCTCTGCCGTTCTCGTTTATAGCGATCCCCGCCGCCTGGCCCTGGAAGATGTGGTTCCCGCTAAGGGAGTAAGGGGAGGAAACGAGCGGGATTCAGACAGCATGGGTTCAGACATTATCCAGCTACTGGCACCCATTGAACACCTCACTTTCACTGTTAAATGCTCGACCATGTGTAGCAGCTGCACTGCAGCAGTTGTGAAATGATCAAGCCATGCAACATGACAAGTTTTACATTTGAAGGGAAATGGGTAGAAAGAACACACAAAAAAACACAATGGGGGAAAAGCAGGGACTTGCACATTCCTGTGAAATTCACATGTCGAGTCCCCACCTACCTGACCACAGGGTTCCCACTGAAGAGAATGTACACGCCCGCTTCCTTGTTGTTATAGATCTGGTTGCTCCGGATTGAACCTTTTCCATTGCCAAGGACAACGACCCCCGAACGCAAACCGCTATGTATTTTGTTGCACTGTGGAGTGAAAGGCAGAATGATCATTAAAAACGGAGAGCAGTTCCAAAATGCATGAATCCATGAACTGTTGAACCAAGTTCGATGAAATAATCGCATTACATGACAACTGACCGTGAGATGCTGTTGGAACGCTTTGGGGAAAAGCTAACAAGTGGACCATATTTCGTTAAATGTGGGTAATGTTCCTTTCTCGCTCGACCGCAATAGAAAGTGGAGCAGCAATTACCACAATGATGGGGTTGGCCCCCTTTCGGATGTCCAGCCCCGCCTCCCCATTTGAGTGGATGTTGTTTTCCGCGATGAGTCCCTGAGCGGAGAGGCGCAAGAACACGCCCGACGCCCGGCACTCGCACACCTCGTTTCTCAGCATCACCACCTGAAGGAGGTAGGAGAGGAGCTCAAGTATCACTCGGAACTGGAAGCCGCTGTTTAATTAGTGATGATCTGAGCTACTTCCTGAACTTGATACGCGACTCAAAGGGTGTGTGTACTGTAAAAGTCGTTGATCAAATGAGACTTAAATGTGTTGGGTTACAATCAAGAGACACTCAATGAGTCTGGAGAACATTATTACTGGTATTTACTGTGGAGTTCTGGATGCAGCGGACGGCGTAGTTCAGCCCACGGAAAACATTGTCCTCCAGCCGAGCTTGCCCATAATTAGACAAATGCACGCCGCCCTTCCCCTCCCGGAAGAGGCAACGTCTGAGGATACAGCCGAGGGTGGAGGCCGCCAACATCTGAGCCTCTGGGTCCCTGTCGAGTTCCTGCTGGAAGGTGAGGGGCACGGGGGTCGCACACGGCGGATCCGGGGAGGAGGCCAGTGGCAGGGAGCCATCGGGTTGGGGCTTGAGCAAATGGGACAGGCCGTGATGGTCACAAGCGATTTTGTAATCCAGTGGAAGTGGCTTTTTGCTGTTGTTGGTTCCTCCTGCATCCCGGTTCTCCTCCTCTCCTTCGCTGTGGTCGCCATCACTCCAGCCGTCTTCGATCACTGTGCCCTGACACATTGTATCCACCCCAGTCCTCCTCTGCCAGTCTTCGATGCTCACGTGTTCTTTTTTCACATGAGCACTGGGAGTTTGATGCCCGCCAGCGGAGCCCGTCAGAGGGCCTCTGGGAGGGCTATTGTTCCCAGACGCACCGCATGACGGGAACGTCCTGGCCAGTGCAGCCAAGTGTTTACAAGCCCAGTTCCTCTCCGACACCGGGGGACCCTCGATGGTCACGGAGGCCGTGTCACTTCCTGAGAAGTCGCAGCTGTCCAGCAGACTGAGGACGACGCCCAGCAAGTGGGCGGAGCTGCCCTGTGAGAAGGAGCAGAAGCGAGCCTGGCAGGTTCCCGGGCCACGAATTTGCAACTGGGCGCCCTCAAATTTGCAGTTATCTAGTTGGACGTGACCCCATGACGTCTAGAGCGGAGCAGGGAGAGAAAGGTGACTCGAGTGAGACACATTCAGCAAGAAAGAAACAAAACATCAGACATGATTTTAAAGACTAGACGAGGTTATTCAGAACACGCATATTCTGTACAATGAAAACACCACAACATGCTGCTACTCCACCTTGTAGACCACGGTGGAGAACCAGGGTGGCATGAAGACCAGGTTACACAGACGGGCAGTAGGGCACTGCTGCTCCATGCACACCAGGAGGGCCACCTCACCCAACCGACCCAGCCCAACCAGCTCCACGGGCACCTTCAGCGCCACTTCGGCCTGCTCCTCATACACCCCCGGGTGGAGAACTACACGGTCATATGGCCCCACCGCCCCAAGGGCCCCGCGTAGGGTCTCAAACTCGCACCCGGGCCCCACGTGCCAAACCCTGCGGTCCTTCCGACGACGGAAGAAGAGGAGGCAGGCGGAGGACTGGAGCTCTGGCCCATTCTGAGTCCAGGTGCGGGTGCACATGGCGTGCTGCTTCAGGGCCTCCCTCCACGACGGGGGCTCCTGGTGGGGCTGGCTGGGCCAGTTGGGGTGCCGGCACTCGGGGCAGCCCAGGCAGAGTTGTCTCCAGCGGGTGTTGTCCAGGGAGAAGATGAGCTCCCGCCATGCGAGGCACACCTGGCAGCAGCGGCCCAGGTCGGGGAGCGGAAGGTAGGCCAAGATGACCCTCCACAGCTCCAGGGGGAGGCTGCCCACCTCCATGGCGGCAGAGGCACCGCTGGCTGGAGAGCACGGGACCTGGAAACACACGCGCGCGCGCACACGCACGTGCCGTTAAGGCAACCCGTTACACCACAATAAACATTTGAGCTCGTTAATGACCACATATCCAATCCCGCAGTGGCCCGGCTCGTGGTGCAACTAGCTGAACTGTGTTCACGTTAACATTGAAAAACAACACGCAGCGGAAAGGACGCCGTGAAGTCTGTGACGTTAACGTGGTGTCTTTAATTAAACGTTACGCCGCTAATGCTTCTTCGTTGGCCTGCGACAATAGCCACTGTTTAAAGTTTGCTACGATACATGTCGGATAGCTAGCGATGTAAGTTAACATTTACCTAGTTATCACCACAGCAGCAAAACATCGCTTCCGTCCAAACATTTTTTGCTTTTGTTTTTACCTTTTACCAGAAGGCCATAGTTAGACGGATCAACACATGTCTGTTGAATATTCAGTGCCGCTATTTGTCCAGCGTTGACGTTACCCGTCTATCCTCTCGCCTCTTCCAGAGTTCATAACAAGCCGCCGATGCGTGCAGATGTGCCATCGACGGGGAGTTTACGACGGAAGCTTTCAGTTTACGGCAGGAGCCCGTGAAACAAACAAGAGAGCTGGCTCCATCTTCCGCTTCCCAAAGGTGGGCGTTGACCTTACGGAGGGAGGCTGCTGTTAACGTCGTAATTAAACCCCATCTGTGTTAATGCTGATGCTGGTCGCCCTTTGGTCCAACCTCTTCTTGCCTCTCAAATCTCTGCCACCAGCCTCACTTGACATACCTGGTAAAGTGATGATATGTGTCTCTCATAATACTCAAACATTATAGTCTAAATGATTACATTATAACATCAAGTCACAATTATGTGCTGTCTCCCTCCCATTCAGTTATTGCTTTCCTTCAAAGCAAATATATATGAATGTGAAATTACATTTTTAAACAACTAGACATAATTTGCATACTCTTAAATAAGAAAAAGATAGAAATATATTCCCCCCCAAAAAATATTATCATAAAAAAATATATATATCCTAATTCTTAAATAATCACCATTATCGAAACACAAGACGGCCTTATTCGAGAGACACTGGCTGCAGTTGATTTGGAGCATGATCTTGTATCATGCAAACTTCTTTCAACAAATGTCATTGTTTGCTGTACTCTGTTTAGTGTTTCGACAGACTGCATGATCAAAGATGTTTAATCACAAAAAAAACATTGTTTCACGTACAATTTGTTTATTCCTCCTCCTCCTCCAGTAGGGCTTTGGCAAGGCTCCGAAGGATTGCAGTAATCCAGCTGGTGGTAGCTTTCACAATTCAGTGGTGTCCATTGACCACAATGACTGGATGCAGTATTGTTATTATTTTTTACTTACAGCATAGCCGAAATGTGAGACTTTGTCTGACTAGATTTTGAAGGTCTTAAAGGGTCAAGATGTGTTTTTAACGTTTTTACTTTTTTTGTATACTTCAAACCAACAGAGCAGTAAGATAAAAGTACTTAAGTTATAGACCTTTCCACCATACTTTTTTTTCCTACCATACTTTCCGCCATAAAGCAATTGCTGGAGCTTGAAAAAAAATCATGTTGAAACCTATTCAAGGCAGTCTTAATATCCTCCTTTATCCAACTCCCGTTCTAGGGTTGATTTATTCCTTACAGTTGCCAGGATGTGTTCCCTTTTTGTGATTTAATCTTTCTGTCATTGATATCGAACAGATGTAGATTATAGAAATGGTCGAATTCCGTTGAGTTTCTTTTGAATATTGAAGTAAATCCTTTTGCCAGAGTTTGATCAAAGAGGGAAAAAACAACAACAACTATAGACAAACAAATACATATATATATATTATTTCAGTTCCATGTGTGCAATTTATGTCCAAGAGGTGGCAGTGTCCTGCCACTGAGGATTCAATCCAACTTTGCCGTCACACTGTAAAATAGCTGAGAAAGTCAAAACCACAGATTAAAAGGTTAATGGGGAGTCAAATTTAATTCAAAGATTTAATCAGATAAAAACCCTGAATTTTCAGCATTATAGTGGATTATATATTTGGTTTAAAACAATAGAACCAAGCTGAATTTTGGTTATGTGTCGTATATTCCACAATGTGACACCGGCAAACATTTTAGAGCACTATACTATATTTGTAACGTCTTTCAATGGTATTGCTATATGTTCTACAAGGCCACAATAAATTAACTGTTCTGGTAAACTATGTCTTGAGAGAGGCAACAACAGATTTATGATTTGTTCTTCAGACATTTCCCTGAGATCAGAGCATAGAACCCTGAGATCAGAGCATAGAACCCTGAGGTCAGTGCATAGAACCCTGAGATCAGAGCATAGAACCCTGAGGTCAGTGCACAGAACCCTGAGGTCAGTGCACAGAACCCTGAGATCAGAGCATATAACCTTGAGATCAGAGCATAGAACACTGAGGTCATAGTATAGAACCCTGAGATCATAGCATAGAACCCCGAGTTCAGAGCATAGCACCCTGAGATTAGAGAACCCTCAGGTCATAGCATAGAACCCTGAGATAAGAGCATAGAACCCTGAGATCAGAGAACAGAACCCTGAGATCAGAGAACCGTGAGGTCAGACCATAGAACATTGAGATCAGAGAACCCTGAGATCAGAGAACCCTAACGTCATAGCATAGAACCCTGAGGTCAGAGCATAGAACCCTGAAATCATTGTCAAGAACAATCCATGACATAAGCATCATATACATCTAATAGCAGTAGTAAACTAAAAATAATAATAGAAAAAAATAGTCAACAATAGTCAAGGTCAAAAAATTATAGTAAGTAAACAGTTAATGAATAATGATTACAAAGCAGTATTTGAAAAAAAGAAAAAGGGACTTTATAGTATGTCACCATAATAGTTCCCCTTATGCCGCTAAAAAATAAAAACCCACTTCCCCAAGGGCCAAAGAAGAGAGAGGCATAAAGAAATGCAGGAAAATTTTAAATGTCAATATCATCTTAACATCATTATCAGCCCTCCCTTTACAAGCGTGTTGGAGCCCAAAATCCCAAATTTGCCTCGGAAGGCTTAACAATCTATACACATACGACATCCCTGTCCCAGGACCTCACATCGACCAGGAAAAATGCCCCAAAAAATAGAAAAAAACCTTTTCACAGGGAAAAAAAGATGAAACCTTCAGAGTGCAACAGAGGAGGATCTCTCTCCCCAGATGAACAGAAGCAATATTATTAACAATACTCTGCTTTTATACATGACTAAATAAGTAAAAAAGTAAATATATACATGTACTTTGTTCTCAAATAATAAATAGTATAGGGAAATAAATAACAACCTAGTAAAAAAAGAACAATTAAAAGAAGGTGGGTTCAAAACGGCATTAAAATCAGAATCAGAATCGGAATCATTAATTGCCATGTTTGTTTTCACATTCAAGGAATTTGTACTGGCGGAAGGTGCATAACATTTATTATTCTATTAATTATACAATTATCATCCACCTGTCTTTGGGTTCTAATTGTATATTGATCAGATCCCTCCATGTCTCTCTTTGTGATTCGGATGTTTGACAGCAATATTCCACGCAGTAGTCCTAAAGTTTCTTGCAGGAACATAGTACTCGAAGTTCAGTATCATTTGAACTTCCTTATGAATGATAAACTCCCAGAATGATATTGACACTGATCAAAGACATGCATGACACATTTAAACCTTCAGCACTGTGGCTTGTGATCTTAGCTAGCATATCAAACATGCTTTTATTTCCTAATTTAAGTTTTATGATTTAATTTTCCCTGATCTGTGGCAAAGCATGTTAACACATTGAATAACTGCCATTAAAAAAAAACAAAAAACAGAGTCCTTTTAACATGCGACACAAAGGTAATTAAACCCCCTGTGTAGAAAGATGTGCCTCAGACTGTGCAAATCTGTTGCTTTCAACTCTTTACTGCGAACATAAAGATTTCAAATTCCTCTTGTTCGTATGTTGCCTTTTCTCGTGCAAATGTATTCACACATTTATAAAAATGCAGTGAAGATTGACTTAACTCGGACGCTTTCCTCTCAAGCACTCAGAGCATTAAGGTCTAGACAAATCTCTTGCCCATCCTTTCTAGAAGTTCTACTGCAGAATCAAAGACAGGTCATACACATCTGACTCAGTGATATTCCTCCGAAGAGCTCATAAAATTACCTCGGGCCAATTCAGACATCAGTTATCATCTAGGGCGGGTGTCTAGTGTTTTGCAAGAACGAATACACAGTGGAACTTTGGCCCCACGGCGTACATAATCTCAATATATCTGCAGTGTTCCCAGGGTTCCCCTTCACCTTGTAACATCCAGTGGGATTTTTTTTCTGGGTCACGCCATTATCCCTCGGACTCATACCTGAGGTCCCAAGAGGTCAGGGAGGAACGGGAATATTTGGACAGAAACCAGATGAAGCGTACTGCTGATTGCTATATGCGCATCACAAACAGGCACTTGACACCAATCACAGAGGGCATTGATGCGAGCAACGGCAAGAAATAAAGCCGATCCCAGCTGTCATTGGGCGAAGGCAGGGTTCACCCTGGACAAGTCGGCAGTCTATCACAGGGCTCACATATAGAAAGACAACCAGACACACTCACATTCACACCTATGGGTCCAATTAACCTAACATGCATGTCTTTGGACTGTGGGAGGAAGCCGGAGAACCCGGAGAGAACCCATGCTGACACGGGGAGAACATGCAAACTCCACACAGAAGGCCCGGCCCCTCTTGCTGTGGGGCGACATTGCTAGCCACTACACCACCGTCCAATTTTTTCCTCTGAGAACACAAATACTTTTTTTATGATGTTTTGCTCTAGTAACTAGTCCAGTTAGCAAACCTGTTTTACATTTTGAGATGTTGTCTTTAAAAAAACAAGATTCCGATGAAAATTACTCCTCCCTACAGTTAGCAGGCTGCTATTAAATGAGACATTATGAAACTGTATTTTCAAACAAAACAAATCATAAAAGTATCTGCAGAATTAGATCATTAGTCACATTTGCCTCTCTGTACCCCTTTTTTCAATTTGACAAGAGTTGAATTCTCTCAATGCTAAGGAGAGGTGCTTCCTTTCTTTTACATGGGACCATCCTTTACTGAAGGAAAAGAGATAATGCCGTTTTCCTCGTTTAAGACAATCATAGGGCATTTGCAGAGTCACTGCAGCTTGGTGGAAATGGCAATAACAAGAAGCAGTGAAAATAAAAAAAGAAGATAGGCCTACATAAATAATTTAGAGAAAAAGAGAAAACCTTCTACCGACTCAGATCCGTTGTTCCCCTTATTCAATAATCAAAGTTAAATAAATAACATTATAGTAAGTAAGAACTCACAAAGTGAACGGTTAATGGGAAACGATTACTAAGCGGCATTCGAAGGAAAGGGACTTTCCATAATTACATTACATTACATTACATCCATAATAGTTCCCTTTATGCAAAACAAACCTTCTACTGACCCAGATCTTTTCTTCCCCTGTCTGTTTGTCTTACTTTCAATGCTGTTTTCTTGTTTGCCTGTCACCTGTCTGTCACCTGCCTGCCAGACCATTTGCCATTTATTTGTGTTACAGTAATAAATGAGCACTAAAGATATCAATCTGCAATATAAGCCGCGGAAAGACGGTCATAGAGACGTGCACGCAGTCACCTTGACTGAATACATAATCTCCTGGCGGAGATAAGAAATATCCAAATTCATTCTGCCACCTCCAACTCTGTCTGCATTTGGGTCCAATCTCTGTTGTCATTGCCAACCTTGACAAAATTATTTTCCGGCTATAACCACATGTTGATAATATGCACATTCTTATCAAAGAACCCAAATAAGGCAGTTTGTGAATTATTACTTTTATTTTGGTTAAAATCAGCTGCCATGCCAGCATGCTGGTGCTAGCATGATGTTGAATGTCAGCGAGACGCTGTTGCACACGTGGAATGTAAACTCCTGCAGGGTCACCCGCCCACAGATACATACTCCCACTCAACCCCTCGAGCTGTTTGTAAATCCCAAAAAGTCCCTCACATACCCTGGAATCTCCAGAAGCTGGCGGCCACTTAGCCGTCCTTGAGACTATCACTTCCTCATGTTCAGCATTAACCTCAGTCCAAGGTTGTGTTTGTTATTGTGCACATGTTACAATGGAGCGAGCTTTCACGGAGATAACGTACACCTATGAGGTCACCTCTCAAACACCAAAGGAAAATAAAAAAAACGGCTGCCAACAAGTTCATGATTCATTCCTGATTTTCCCAGCTCCTGTTTTCCTCCTCTTGCTCTCAGTCTTTTGTGTACAGTATCAGTCTCGGTGTGTGTTATCTTGTGATGAGGCGGCTATGGTGAATGTTATCAGGCAGAATGTCATTATAAATGTGCAGTATTATACTCACCAAACTATTCTATATACCTGCATATGTGCTACGTTATGAGCTGCTATGCGATACCTTACCATTGCTGAAGAAGGTAATCTGTGCCAAAGACTGGACGTAACAAGACTTTAACAAGGTTTAGTTGCAGCTAAATATAAAATGTTAAATACAAATTCCAATACACATATTACTCTACTTTTTAGTGTGCCAGAAAAAAAAAGAAAAAACGATTCAGCATGTCCCAATACATAATATGCCAAATGCAATATGCCAAAAATACCAGGGTGTTCATCTATATGGTTATTATGCTTTTCTGGCTATTCTGACCCACAATTCTTGTGAAAGGATGTGAGAGGAAAAGGTATGCAATTTGTAATGCAGCTCAAGTCTGATAACCGTGAATGTATTTACTAAATAGACAACTGCATCGTCTACTGAATACCTTATATTACTGCATAATCCCTTGATTACCATCTATCCAATATTTATTAGCGGGAACTACCACGGAAGCCGGTTTGTATATATTGCAAGGGCTTTATTTCTGTACACAGATCCCTCCTTCGGTTTATAATGTTCCAGTAATTTCTAAATACTCGATCACTTTGAGGGGCTACTTGTCGTCTTGGCCAAAGTCGGAAGTTGACATAACAACCACACTGAGGTGGGTTTCTTATTCCCAAATGAAAGGTTTAGCCGAGGCCAAAGGGGAAGTTTTGAAATATCCAAACAACACATGCTTTGAAAGAAAATGTCATCATACGTCCTCTGCAATTCCAAGAAACCATCAACCCTGTATAGTGTGTGTGTGTGTGTGTGTGTGTGTGTCTGTGCATCTGTGATATCGATCCTTCTGTACACATACGACATCCCGGGACCTCACATCGGATCAAAAAAAAATTATTTTTACTTTACTTAAAGAAAACAATGGCCATTTAGAGTAACTTATATTATAGCGGTTATGAGAATTCATTATTTAAATATTATGTTTTACTGCTACAAAATGATGGAATGCATGTGTGAATAACAATGTGTTTGGTTATTTGTCTTTACCGCAGCGTTCATGAAAACAAATGCGCTCATGTTGAAGACTTCTCTTTTTTAAAAAGTAAAAATGTCGCAGTCTGCCCACACTGCCCACAGGTTAAATTTGATGGATGGAATATGGCCATACGTGTCCTAACCTTATGTTGGTCAGGTGCTGCCCGTCACTTGTCTCCCTCCCCACATCCACGTGGCATTTAACCACAACACCGACGGCACTAAATCAGAAACTTCCCCGCGCATGCTCATTAAGTGTGACATCACAATCACACATCATGTTACAGATGTCACATCTGCTTTCTATTTCTGTGCGGTTAGAGGAGAGACGACAACCATACGTGGTGGAAAGTTATTAACTTAAGTAAACCATTTTACGCGACTTTATACTTCTACTCTGCCACATCTCAGAAGCAAATACTGTCCTTTTCACTCCTCACCTCACATTTGTCAGTTACTTCACAGATTAAAAATTTTCAAAACCCTTCCTTTCCACCATGTCCATATTTAGTGAATTTGAATGTTTTAAATAAATTGAAGGATTTTTAAATAAAAGCCTCTTGGACCAGCTGGAAAATGCTTTGTCCAAAAGCTGAAAACAGTGCAGTTTTATTTCTGAACTGGTGAAAAGTTAACTTTTGGGTTTTTTTCCCGAGATACGTGGTTCTCACTGGACAGCAATGCTACAAGCATGAAAATCTCATAGAATTTGCTGCATTCAAATGTAACATGCACAATAATGCAGCAGTAATATTAATCCAAAACCATCATATATAGTAAAACAATGATGGGGAACGTTTCGCTGCACAATTCATTCTTTTGGTACAGTTTGCAGAAGAGACATGCAAACTTTGACTTCCGTGAGGTTTTGAAAGCAGGACGTGTGCTTGTAGTGGAGTATTTTCACTGTGGTCTTATTGCTTATATAAAGTAAATGAACTGAATACTTCTTCCATCCCTATTTTAAGGACTTTCTGGGGTTTATTTTACTTCAATAAAGAAATGGTTCAAATGAAAATTGCTATAC
This sequence comes from Cottus gobio, assembly GCA_023566465.1. Lineage (NCBI taxonomy): Eukaryota > Metazoa > Chordata > Actinopteri > Perciformes > Cottidae > Cottus > Cottus gobio. The sequence continues at coordinate 4,914,916 of CM042219.1, forward strand.
TCTTTCCAGACTTGATCAGCGCATATTACATTACATTACATTTAGCTGACGCTTTTATCCAAAGCGACTTACATGCTATACAGTAGACCGTAGACACAGCAACGGTGAGCAATTAGGGTTAAGTGTCTTGCTCAAGGACACAACGACGCAGACTGCCGGAGCCGGGGATCGAACCACCGACCTTCTGATTGATTGAAAGACCGACTTGCTAACCACTGAGCCACAGTCGGAAACAATTGAGGAAACAATTGAAGAGACAGTGTGTCAAACTGCAAGATTGCCCTCCTTTGTTCAGCAGCAGTCATACTTCCTTCTGCTTTGGGCGACTGCCTAGTGACGTCGGCAGATGGGTCTGAGCCTGTTGAAGTTGCACCAGACTACTTTCTCATGAAGGATTTTTGGCACACTGCCAGATGTCTCTTTAGGAATGTCATACGCACATTCTTGTAATCTAGGTCCCATAAACACAGTTTAAATACATGTGAAGTTTCTCTTGATCGATTGCATTTAGCAATACATTTTTTGCTGTATTTTTCCACCTTGTGAATTTATACCTTTTGTTTTGTAAACCTCAATAAGATGCTCTCACAATTTCTGGGAAGCCTTGCACATTGTTGAACTTTCACAGCTGCAGCGCATTCAGCTCAGTGTTTGGAGCTTCTTGTTATTTATGTTTAAATGGCTGTCCAGCTGCTGACATTTACACGAGTCGTACGCACTCACACAAAAAGTCATGGATGGACTCGTGCTGCACCAAAGCCACCTTTCTGGAGGTAAAGTTTGAGATGACAAGTCCCCCCCAGGGTTACCTTCGTCAGCCGCTTTCATAAGTGGTCGGATCTTGGACATGAGCAGCGGTGCATCACACTGTTAACCGTCAAGTCTAACGCACAAAGAATTTCTCTCAAGCACATTTATCACATTGGCAAATTGGTTACAAACTTTTAGTCAGGTGCCCTCTTGATAAATCAGATGTCAAAAATTCCCACTCAGCTGCTGACAGTCCCAGCTTGCGCAACCTGCCGGAGCCAAGCAAGTGAGTCATTTCCGTTGACGACTATAAAAGAGGGAGACTCTCCTCTCCAGCGCTAGATTCAAACACTGGGGGAGAGAAGGAACTGAGCAGAAGAAGAGTCCAGCAGATTTCAACAAACGTCCTTGTCTACTTTATTAACATTCAAGCTTCAGACGGCTTTCTGACAGCTCTTCCTCATCTTCAGAGTTAATCGTTGCAGTATTTTTTAAAGAAGAAAAGAAAAATGATGAGCAGCAGAGTCCTCGCCGCCTCCATTGTGGTGCTCCTGGCCTTCCTGGCCGCCAGTGAAGGTAAGGTTCTTCCCTTGTTCTTTCCCTGCATGTGACGCCGTTGCCTTGCACGATCCCCGCACTTTCTCATTGCACTTTGTGACCATGTGTGACTTCTTTGTCTCCTCGCAGGGATGAGTCTGAGAAGCCTGGGAGTGGAGCTGCACTGCCGCTGCATCAGTACCGAGAGCAGAAACATCCGCTACCACATCAAGACGCTGGAGCTGATTCCTGCCAACTCCCACTGCGAAGAGGCCGAAATCATGTAAGAGCTCACCTCGAGGGCCTCCGCCGCCCATCTAGAAGGCGACCATGCTGACTCTTTGAGATCTGTTGGCTTTGCACAACTTGTCCTGACCACGTCTCATGTTTTCTTGCTTGGTGTTTGCAGTGCCACTCTGAAAAACTCTGAAAAGGTCTGCCTGAACCCCAAAGCTCACTGGGTGAAGAAAGCGATTATGAGGGTCATGTCCAAGTGAGTACCGCTCAAACACACAGTGCAACGGACCAGGCAGTGGTGATTTAACGATGACACAGATCACTTTTGATGCACAAAATAATCCTCCCCTCTTTTTTTCTCCTCTGCAGCAAAAAACGCTGAACAGACGGACGGAGATGTGCTTCATGAGTCTGAGCAAAGCACCGATGGAAAGTACCGAAAAGTATTTGTTGTCTTCCCACTGGCCTCATTTTGTGCCGATCAAGTGTTAAAAAAAGGCCACGGAATTCAACCACTAAGGTTATGTTTGTATCAAACATGTTATTTATTAAGAAGCCTGTGCTTCTCTGTGTGTGCTGATGTCATTTCCTCCCCGATGTCACTCGGCTGGAGTTTGTAAAACTGCACAACTGTTGCTTTGTCCATAACTTAAAAGAGTCTAACATATTTATTGATGTATTTATGTAATATTTATGTATTTTAGACTCTGCTGATAAACCTGTTAAAATAAAGGAGTTTATATGGAATTTCTTTGTTTGTTCTTGTTGTTTTAAAATACATTATTAGTCTTTCCTGCTGGACGCCCCTTGAGAGGTTTTAGTCACGAGATGAGTTTTAACTTCAGCAACTGGTCACGCTTTCCATGACGCCAGTTACTGTAATGCAGTATTCACTATTGATTGTCATTCACATGGCCATTTGTTTTCTTTTCTATTAAATTAAAATAAATTAATTTTGTACAAACCAAAATCATAAATTACAAATTTGCCTGAGAGGGCTTTACAATCTGTTCACATATGACGTCCTCTGTCTCGGTCCCTCACATCGGATCAAAAACAAATAATATTTGTTTACTTTACTTAAAGCAAACAATGGCCATTTAGAGTAACTTATATCATAGCGGTTATGATAATTCATTATTTAAATATTTTAATGTTTTACTGCTATGGGGATTATAATGTAATTCACTGATGATTGTTGCAAAAAAGAAAAATGACATTGAGTGACCAGCAATAATTAAAAATTGTGATACTTGACATTAGTCATTATAAAATGCTTGACAATGTTTTATGATTATCGATGTAAAGCATTATTCATGAGTGCTTTGAGCTATTATTATGCAGCTATAATTAGATTAACAAATAACCAATAACATGTATAGTCGTTACGACAATCACAAACTGAAGGAAACCGGTACTCTAAGACTTTATCTGATCACACACACACACACACACACACACACACACACACACAAAAGAGTTTAGAGTTTGTCCTGGAACAACTCCAAACACTTCCTTACGGGACAGCAGTCAGCAGCAGGTACAGCACAGAGCACCACTCCTCCCATGGGGCTCAACCCTATGTTTAATCTTCTGTTGATAAAGTGAATTGTATGAGTCTGTCAGCAGACTTCAATCGGACCATTCATACTTCTACTTTTTAAGTGCACCAATAATTCCAGTAAGCCTGTAAACTTGGACTCTAGCCGAAGTCACGTGCACGTGCCTGAACCGGCCAATCCCTGCAGATTTGTTTGTCCACGGAATGATGCTGCAACAGCAAGGACAATGGGTCCTTTGTAAATGACCTTTGAAATGACTTAAAAAAAAAAAAAAGAAAAAGCACCGAAGTAGTCCCGCTGCTGGATGCTTTATAATTGTGTGTTTCATTAAACACAACAAAAGTCAAAGTTTTGAAAAAGTCAAAAAGCTTGAACCTGTGAAATATATATATAGTATTGGTAAAATAACTATGTCATAGTCTTATGTCTTTGTCTGTTTAGTGTCCAGTCTTTAGGTCAGGGAGCGAATTCAGTTCACACTGCTTATCACACTGTGCAATCTTGTGTCTGGCTCCAATCTAGAGAATCTAGCCCTCAGCCTATTGTAACTCAAACGTAAACAACATTTTAACAGGCTGAAAGTGGCCACTTGGACCACAAAGACCAGACTTAGCGCACGGAACACTCTGGTTGGTGGGATCAGTTTTACTCCCTTTTCCTTTGTCTCTGTGTGTACAAATACAGCATGCAAAACCTAAGTTCGAAGAGTCCTTCCCATGCTACTTGACACGTGGTGTGTGAACCGCTCCCATTTGCAAATGAAGAAATAAAAGAACTCTCTTTACAATTTGTGTGCCAACGAGACTTTATTGTCTGTTAAGTACATTTGTTTTGTACAAGCCTCAATTCTCAACTCTTCTGCCTCTGCCCCCGTGACTCAGTGAATATTTCCGCAACAACTTGGTGTCAGAAGTGGGATTCTCCGAGGGTCCGTCGGACCTCCACCGGCGTCTGGGAAAGCAGACTGCTCCTGTCCAAAACCAATTGCAAGTTCCTCGCACTCCAGAACCGCCACAGCGAAAACAAAAGAGTGGTTTCTCCAAGCTGCCAGTCCATCATATGAGACTACGGTCAGACAAAGACAATGAATTTGATGAAGGAGATAAACATCAGTTAAAAAAGGGACTTCTTGATAATATGCTGTCTTATTTAGCAGAGGCTTCAAATAGTTTCACAAATGAGACTAGTGATGAGACTGAAGATGAGGACCAAGCAGGCCCATATCCATCCACATCCACACCTAAGAGTACTAATTACGCTATGCCCATGATCCAAGTTCAGGGTCAAAATGGTTTAGCACTGGTGTTCCGACCATGGACATCCACTGACATTCTCCAAGCCACAAATCATCTGCCTCCTATCACAGCTGATGGGCCGACATTCGCTGCACAATTCTTGATTTTCTCAACAGTTTCTCCCAACAGGCCAGGAGATTGCAAGGCTGCTGATGCAACACACAGGTCCAGTCAACTACGCAAAGGTAAAAGACACCGTGGAAGCGTTAGCTGCACACCTTCCCCGAGACACCTTATGGACACATGCAGATAACAGGGACTGCGTCAAAGCTCTCACAGCATTGTGTGATGACATCAGAGAAAAGTTCCCTCCAAGAGTTGACATGGCTACAATCAATGCCACAAAGCAAAGACATGATGAATCTGTAATGGACTTTTATCAGCGTATATGTGCAGTGTTTACTCTCCATTCAGACATCGTGAAAGTTGAAGATCCTGCTGTCATCACTCCATGGGAAACTCACCTCAAGACAGCGTTCCTCAACGGACTCCTTCCTGAAGTGAAGGCTGCCACCGAAAGGACAGTGGTGTGCATAGAGGACGCTCACTGGGCACGTGACTGCCCCCATCCGCCTAGAAGAAGAAAAAACTATCAGAATAGGCGTGGCAACCAAATCTTTAATGGTGGAGATTGACGTGATGCAGGAGAGGAGGCCGGTGTAGACTAAGTCATCTCACAAGACTTCGTAGCACTGGCAAAAGAAAGACTGCCCCCCGATGGAGAGTTCATGAGGGCTGAACACCTTCATTGCACGGCTCATGTAGCACCTGGTGGAGATGATGAGTATCTGCACAGATTTATTCCAGAATCTGCCAATGACAGTATAACCACGTGTACGTTGTACTGGTCAACTGAGATGTGTGCATTGTCTGTGACTCTTACTCCTCTCCAGCTCCCCATGTTTCACTGGCTAAGAGTCCACTGTCTCAATGGCGCGATCTCGGACCGTTTGTCAAGACCTGCAACTCACTGACTGATTGGTTTCCGTGTGCTGATTCGACATGCTCACGCTCCCAGAGTACAGGTTTCTATAAACAAACGATGTCATACACGGCTCCTGCAGTCAGATCAATTTATGTTTTGGAGAACTCAGACCCTCCACTGATTCAATCGCAAGTGTCTGCTCATGTAAACAATGGTACGTTCACTAATGAAATGTCTGCTATCTCCCCAGCTCTACTGTCTGTTCCCTCCTTGTTGTGGGCTCAGCACAAGTATGACGTTGGTCTGATACGCAGTTGTCAACCTGTTGTGATCTCAGGAAGATCAGATTTTCGACCGCACAAGCACCAGTATCCACTTCGCCCAGAGGCGATTGAGGGTATTACACCAGTGTTCAACTCTTTGTTGAAAGCTGGGGTAATAATTCCATGTCCAGATTCACCAGTTCGCACACCTATTTTTCCAGTGAAGAAAATACGTGCTGCAGGTAAGCCGACTGAATGGCGTTTTGTACAGGATTTGAAAGCTGTAAATGCTGCCGTACACGCCAGAGCCCCTAATGTTCCAAACCCTTACACGATCATGACACAGGTTCCAGCTGCTGCAAAGTGGTTCTCTGTGGCGGATTTGTCGAATGCTTTTTTCAGTGTCCCAGTGGACAAAGACAGTCAATTCTGGTTTGCGTTTAACTTTAATGGGAAACCATTCACGTTTACTCGCTTATGTCAGGGCTATACAGAATCACTAACCATCTACAATGAGGCACTTAGGGAAAGCCTTGAAAGTCTGACTCTTTCCCCAGGAACAGCTCTGCTCCAGTATGTGGACGATCTTCTCATCGCTGCCACAACGAAGGAAATCACATGTCCACCATAACAAGACAGTGTTTCTTACCTTCGCAGGGTGACAGTTCCACAAAGTCCATCATCAGATGTTCAAATGGTCTGGTTGGGGGAGGATGAGCAGCTTGCTGCGAGACCACCACTGGGCGGCCAATGGATTTTTTTGGTAGGGCCATCTAATCATTTTCAGAAAACATCCAGTATGATTCAATGCAAAAAAACGTATCACACATTACTACTTTGCAGTTAAATATTTAACATTTATTCCAACACTTTGACATAAGGACATCTTAGTCATACAATTCAGTATATTAATATATCATCTCACATAGCCCTCCGAAAGATAGTCATGCACTTGACTGATGATTTCAAATGTATTTATACATTCCAGAAACCAAAACCAAAGTATGAGCTGAGTACAAAGGGACAAAAACGATATTTGTTTGTTTACTCCTTGTTTGCATTAATAGCATACAGACACAGAGCCAACACGTATGCTGATTTACGTAAAACTTACAGTTATTACATTTATGACAACTTTAACTAACCTTGTGCCTCTTCGGGGGAGTGCTAATACCGTTACTGTTTCTATTTGTATAAACATTTAATATATTTTCCGTAGCTTTCACCATTCAAGCTGCGCACAATGAGACTTCCTTGTTAACTCCGCGAGCCGCCTTCAAAATAAAAGCATCTCATCTTAAAACAGGAAATCAAATAAATGGCAGGCAGAAAACACGCAACAAAAACAACAACATTGATTGACAACCCGTTTCTAAAGCCAGAACACACATTGGGTTACTTACATATCATATCATAACCGACAGCACGCCGTCCAACAGCTCGTGTTGTGCCGTCTTTGACGTGCCTTTAAAAACGCTGGCTGTGTTACGGTGCTCCCATAGTACAGCATCTAGGGAGGTCTCGTAGTGCAAAACTCAAAAGTCCCACAAAACGTCACACAATCAATTATTTTGGATAAAGTGTGCCCGTTTTAATCTAACGTGTTTCTTCACCGCAATCCTGTGTCTGTCGTCCAGCTGGGTAGCGATGTTCACTCAGCCTGATGTGCTAGCTTGACGGAGTTATCCATGTGTCATGGTGTTCTCATGTTGTCTTCCTTTTTCTTCAAGTGCTTCATGTCCCGTACTCCCGTATCTGTCCATGCTGGATCTGTCCCCGTCGATTTAAAAAGCAATCATGAAAATCAAAATACGGCGTTAGCAGGACTGCATCCAGCAGCTAGCTTAGCCAAACCGTCCTGGTGTAGGGTATAGAAGCTGCTTCATTTTCAGGCCAGTCTGTTGTCTTATGCTGAGCTCAGGCTGATCTGGGACCAGTTGTTTTACCGGTAGTTTCTCCGCCAAAGTTCTTCTCTCAAACGGGTCTTAGAAGAGAGCTTTTACCGAGTTAAGGTTTGGTTTTCTTGGAAGACCAGTGCTCGCACTCGACCTCGCCATTGTCGTGTCGTTATATTGGCGCCTCATGCAAGAGACTAGCCCCGCCCCTGACGAGAACAAGAGACTAGCCCCGCCCCTGACAAGAACAAGAGACTAGCCCCGCCCCTGACGAGAACAAGAGATGGGAACGCGCCGCTTGAGGCCAAATGAGATTGGCCCCAAGGCGCGTGTTTTTTAGGACGCTGATTGGCTAAATTGTATATCACTCATTTATATCTTTAATCAACAATTGGCTAAATTGCTTTTAATCCCGCCTTTTTTGGGGCCAAAGCGATCTGGCCCACGACGGGCACGCGAAGCTGAGACGTGCACGGGCGCAGTTGAGACGTGCACAGGCGGAGAGGATGTGCAGGAAAAGCATATATTTTGCGCAGATATCCTATTTTTACTAATATTACTAGGTATATTCCATATCGCAAAAACACAAATATTGATAATTTTTTTGATAAAGAAAGTAATTCATAGTTTCAGCTTGTTTGTCATGCAACCTTTTGTTTCTCTTTATTTTAATTAAAAACAAAATCCATAGTCTTCGAGGCCAAGCCGGAAGCACCCGGATGACATCATCAGGGTTGTTCGCTGACAAAGGTCTCTCCACAGCCATGCACGGATTACAGCTGGCAGCAGAACAAGATTAAAGTTGATAAAGCTCTGCATATTCTCTCCATGCATAGTGCCTGCATGCTTAGATTATAAGAACCAACTTTGCATTAACATGAGGAGAACATATGCTCCTGCAACAAATCAACCACCACAATTAAAACATGTACACTGCTTATTGATTGCATTCAGTCGGCTACCTCTCTTTCAGCCATGAAGGAACTATTACTTAACACATGCTTCAATAATCATACTTTTTTAGCCCCCAGCCCAAGAGTTTAGAGCTTTCCTGATTTAATTTAAATAATTTGGTCGTTTTCTCTCCAGCATGATAACTATACATGTAAATATTAACACGATATAACACAACTATTATTAATACTATTTTCACTACCATCATCATCATCATCATCATCATCATCATCATCATCATCATCATCATCATCATCATCATCACCATCATATATCATTCCTTGTGTGTTATTGGCCCGCGTGAGGATGCAGGCAAAGGGGCGGGACTGAGCGCACAGCCGGTGGTAGTTGCGGTATAGTGCGGCGTCTGATTGCGCGCAGAGCGACGGACACACACTCGCACCCGCTTCGACGCGCACCATAGCTACCGAAATGAACACAAGATGCTGCGTCTACGAGCTGTGACAAGCCGCTGCATGTGAGGAAGCTGAAGACACCCGCAGACGCCGGAAGCTCGCTTGTCCAGGTCGAGGCACAAACGCGCGCGCAGGGCAGCCGTTTTTTACTGCAGACATCCTCCCCACCAGAGCTCTCTCCCTCCGCCGACGCGCTCCAGCCGTGCATGAATCCCCCCGTTTGGCTCGCAAGGTCCAGGACACAAAAACACACCGGGTGGCGTTGACGACCGAGTGCGGCGGACAGCCCTTCTGTTTGTGAGTGCACCCCATCCCGCGTCTCCGCGCACCCGCTTGGCACCTCCTTCAGGATGGCGTTAACGATCTGCACGAGATTCACCGACGAATACCAGCTGTTCGAGGAGCTGGGGAAGTAAGGAAGCATATATATTTATACATATATGTATATGCATTTTATCATCTGGCATTATATCTGGAGGAAATGTCAGCCTGTTATGTAATAGGCCGCTTGGCTTATAGGGGACACGGATTCCGGGCTCTCTGTGTGTTTGTGCCGTTTTTGGAGCCTGTGTGTGAGTGCGTGCGCGCGCTCCGATGATGGTGTAAAATGAAATCTGTGATGCAGCAGGATGGGGAGGGGAGAATAAATACGATATCATGTATCATGCATGCATGTGCAATGGTATTATAATCCCTCATGTGAAGCCCTGTTTATGAAAGAACCGAGCCTGTCGTCATTTGCCTCCATCTCCATCTCGATCTTGATCCCGATCCTGTACGGCCACGGATGTTGCATTTGGACCTACTGGGGGTGCCAGGAGCCCACCATGTTGTAAACTGAACCGGATTTAAATATATGGGGGGGGATGTAAAACGGGTGAAATTTGGTAACAAACATCTCTCTCCCTCTCTCCCTCCATCTCTCCAAATCCTCCTCTTCCTCCTCCTCCTCCCCGCGTGACAGAAATACACGCTCGGTAATGCGACAGCAGACCAAGTCGCTGGCGATGACACATTCCGCCATAGCCGAGCTGCGGTCAATTATCAGACAGACCAAGGGGATTCCTCACCCCTGAGAGAGAGAGAGGGAGACGGACAGAGCAGCACATACAAACCTGCGTGCGCGTGCGCGTTGTGTGGTCATGACCCACAGTCTGGAGCCAAAAGCACAGAGCGAACCAGGAATGTACTCCCAGTTTCTCTCAATCGAACCGGAGGAGTTTCATCTCCCTCATCTCGTGCACCATCTGTGGATATTACTTTTACAGTAGCCTACCTTTTAACTCAGCTGATCCCCCCTCCTCCCCCAGAGTCTGATTTCAGCCTCTGTAGCTCAAGAGTAGTTTTAATATTATGTGAGAGATGGTTGTTTTTTTTCAGTGAAATGAAAGAACATCCTGGACATTTCTAAAACACATGCAACATGGTATGCATAACGGTGTGCTATAACGTGATGTTAAGGCATGCAACAAAAACCGTCCTGGTAAGAATAGATATCCCCATTCTTTGTTCCATGCAGATATACACTTTATTGCTTTTGGTCTGAAGGAGCTTCGTATACATGAAGGTCTGACAAAGCTCCTTCAGACAGAAAGCTAGAATAAAGTGTATACTCTGCATGGATCAGTTTGAGCTTTTTGATACTTCCGGCACCTTATTTAGGATAAAGCCGGGTGTTCTTTTCTAAAAATGACATAATTGGACGATTAAGTCATGCACAGTGTTTTCCCAAAATAAACCCCCCCAAAAACACAACCACAGGATCATCCTCATGGTTCGGCTGCTAGCCCTGGAACCTGCTCCCAGCTGGCTGGCCTCGTCTTTACTTTCCAATGTGAAAGCATGCTGTATATGTGGAAATCCACTACACACACACTCACACACACACACACACACACATGCACGCACGCGCACGCACGCACACACACACGCGCGTGCCCTTCTATCTACGGAGCACTGTGCCGACTCAGCTTGGCAGATGCACTTCTCAGTGCCATGTTACTATGCAGCGTATAGTCAAGTCAGATTCTTACATAACATGTTATGCTATGATTTCCTTTTTACCAAATCCTCTATAAATTAGAGGTAAGCTTTAGTGGCAAGCTGCTCACTCCAGAGGACGTTAGATAACGTGTCTATGGCGCGTTGTGTATACTCTTTGCAGCCGCAAAGCCCCAGTTGTTAACACTCATTTAACCATATAATACAACACAGTCCGCTGTTAGAAGTACAGTAAGTGAAAGAAGGGGTAAATATCCTCGTGTCTCTGAAGTCTAATTGTTTTGCGATGCTGTCCGGATGCCAGGCAGGGTGAGAGCAGGTTTTTGTTAATTGAAAGAAAACGGAGGCGTGCACGGACAGAGGTGCATGGAGGCCGCGTGCGTGGCCCCGCAGGAGCCGAGGCGGACGTCTCCGTGGATGGTTGCGCTTGGAGATGGATGGAACACCGGAAACCACACATAGCTTAGGCAGCAGCAGCAGCAGCAGCAGCAGCAGGCTGGTGGGCACGTTTCTTTCTGTCGGTGCCCGTGGTCTCGTGCAGCGATGAGGACAGTGTGTACTGTGTGGCTATGGGGGCGAGATAGCACATCCCACGTGTTTGTGTAGTTCAACGGTATAGTGTGACTGTACAACTTCGATTAGAGCACAGCCATGGTTGTTGATACTCACCTCTGTGACACCTGAGGGCTGTTTAGAGCTCCAAAGCAGCCAGAGCGGCCATCCAGAGGATGTTCAGCTCCTGAGAGGAGCTGCACATATTAATATTCTTTAAAATAACTTAAAACCTATCTATCCAGTCTGGACAGATGGGTTTTAAGTTCTTGTCTGGTGTTTTTTTTGTGATTTTATGTCTTACTTAATTATTATTGCTTAATATGAATCCTGATTTTATACAGTGTCTTATGTGTTTGTATGCTATGGTTTTAACACACATTTTTATTTATGATTTTTTTCCAACATATATATATATGTATTACTTTTTTATCTTGATCAATTTAGTCAGTGTTTTCTTTCTCAACCTAATTTGGAATATTAGGTTCTCATCCCATCTTCTCTCCATTTCGTCTGGTCAATAATTTGTAAAGTGCTCTGCTGCATTCAATTAGTTTGAAAGGTGCTATATATATATTATTGATTGATTTCATAAAGCAAAACATTTAGTTAAATCTGGTGTATTTACATACACTTTGCTAATTTAGTTTTTTATCATCACGTTACTATGAGCTTTTTTCATTAACTATATTTGTATGCGTGTGTGTGTGTGTGTGTGTGTGTGTGTGTGTGTGTGTGCTACTTTCTAGGGGCGCATTCTCTGTGGTCCGGAGGTGTGTGAAGATCTCATCTGGACAGGAATTTGCTGCCAAAATCATCAACACCAAGAAGCTCTCCGCCAGAGGTAAAGGAACACACGAAGCATGTACAGAAACACCCAACGTGCACGTATACGCAAACAACAGCCGCCAGAGCAGAGAAAAACACACCCCAACGTGTCACCGGGTGGCTGAGATCCTATAGCTCCATGGCCCCCGAACAACAGGCTTTGGGGAAAGGCAGTGAGGTAAAGACAGACAGACATACAAGGGCCAGAGACACATCTGGATCTGCTTAAAACAGCAAAAGTAAATGGCATTTATTCGTATCAGTCCTTTCTATGTAAATGTTTGTCACATACAACCTTGTGTGCGTGCATGCGCATGTGCTTCATATTGATTCAGGGGGCTCTGGCTGGTCTTGTCTTCCCAGGGGCAGCAGCTCTCTTTGCGAAGCCGACCCAGTTCTTTCACATCCGTCACTGTAATTGTAGCCGTTGGCCTGGTTGCTGCAGGCTTTGGACGCACACACACATACACACACACACACACGCATTTCCGCACGCAGGCTCGCACGCACGTGACCCAGGAACCGCCAACAGCGTGTTCGCTGATTACTAACCAATGGAGCGTTGTGCTTTTTTTTTGCTGTGGGCCCCCTTGCCCTCAGCCAATGGTGGGTTTTGTCACAGCTTGCTTGCCCACTGCGTTGGCCAATGAGCTGCTGTCGCCACACGATGCGGCCGGGCCTCCTCGGACGTGAAACCCGGCCGTCTCATTTCATTTGTAAGTTTACTGGAAGTGACCTTGGCTGTTGTGCACTCGCTGTGCCACCGCCTATAGTTTCATCGCGGCGACGCTTGATGTGTGTCTTACAGCGATGTGGTGTGTGGGTTTGATCGCCAAGCCGCTCCCTCCCCCTCTTTTCAGTATTTTACCTTTTATTTCTTTCCAGCAGCTTCCTCCTCCCTCTGCATGTTCTTGGCTCCTTGGCATTTACTCTTCTTCCCTATTTAGCATTTTCCTCCCTTTTTTTATATCTGTTCTCTCTCTCTCTCTCACCTCTTTTTGATTTACAAGACACCGGCATACTGCTCACCAGGTTCCTTTACCCGCTTTACACCCCTCCTTCCTGCACCCCCTATACCTCACCACCTCTCTCTTCCTCTGTGGCTTTGTTTCTTATCTCTCTTTTTCCTTGCTCCCTTCAAGCCGCTCTCCTCTCTTTTCTTTCCTTCTCTCTCTATCTTCCCCCGCCGATGCTGTCTCTCCTCCCGCCCATGTTGACCCCTCCCGCTCGCTGAGCGCGGGGTCGGTTATAGACGCCTTGGCAGAAGGATCAGTGTCTCACCGCTTGCATGCTGGGACAGAGTTTCCAGAAATACTGCACAGGGTTATCGCTCATCTTGTGCATGAAGAGCTGCGGGTGTGCACGAGTGCGTTTGTGTGCTTGTGTGTGTAAAGGTTTACGTACCGGGCATGCTGGCGTGTCAGATATGGTCTTACCCTCTTTTCGCGATAATCCCTAGAATTGCAACTCTGATTCTCTTCTTTCTGGCAGGATCATGACCCCCCCAACCCAACTGCACACTGTGCGCTTTGCAGAGCATGTGCATGTGTGTATATCAAATTGAAAAGGGTTTAGGGCAGATCAATGCACTGTGTGTGTGTGTGTGTGTGTGTGTGTGTGTGTGCGCGTGCGTGTGTGTGTGTGTGTGTGTCTGTGTCTGTGTCTTGGTGTTCCTGGTTATGCGTACACATATGGGCCTATAGAACCAGTCACAGTCCTGCAATCTGCAATCCTGATTATGTAGCGTTTCATTAGGAGCAGCAGATGAGCCAGTGAATGAGAGGAAGCAGTGGTGAGAGAGAGAGAGATGGAGAAAGAGGGGGAAGAAAAGGATAGGAAGCAGAAGAGGGGACGACAGATAATCAGAGAAAGAAAGAGAGAAGGGAAAGTCAACATTTAAGTGTGTGTGTGTGCGTGCGTGTGTGCACGTCGTATCCCTCACAGCAGTTGGATATTTGCCCTCTCCCTTCATGCATGCGTCAGTGTCCTGTCACTGCAATCTTTTGTCACTTTGCATTTGCTTGTGATGGGCCGTGTGTGCAAGTGTGCATGCATCTGTGTGTGTGCGTGTGTTTGTGTGTCTGTAATCCCTCAGATTGTTCTTGTTTGTGCATCTGCACACTGGCTTCATTTCCCACTGTGGTGGAGAAATAGATGTCCCTGTCCAAGGAGAGAGGAATCAAAAGATTTAGTAAATCTGTTTGTAAAACAGCGTTGATGACGCTCTTCATTACGCCGTTATCATTAAATTCTATTCAATTTACTGGACGTGTACCGCGTTAATTAAAGTCCCGTCGTTCCAATCCACCGAGCAGTAACCGACCCGCTTTTATATGGACATCTTGTAGTGAAGGGATGCGCTGTTGTTATTTTTTTCATGTGGAAATGTCATGGAAACGGAGATGATAGCTGTTGCTGAGGTGTAAGCCAGTCTGCCTCAGTGGTATATATATATATATATATATATATATGTATATACATATAATATGCACGCTTTCCTTTTGTATATTGAAAGTTTTCCCTCATTAGACGAGATAAAGATTTGCCTTCCCTCCCTCTCTCATTGGTCTTTATTCCTTGCGCTCCTCCGGTGTCACTGTGATTCTGTTTCGCCTCACTTTGAAGTGAAGGGAGGGAGGAGAGGATGTGATTGTGGGAGAGAGAAAGAGAGAGAGAGAAAGATAAGGGGAGAGCGACACAGAGAGATAGGAGAGGAGGAAAGGAAGGGGGGATCAGTGGGGAGAAGGGGGGGGAACCACATGACTCACTCGGTGCTAAAAATAAATGTTGGTCATTCTCTCACTCTCGGTGTCTCTATCTCGCTCACACACTCACACAGACACACACAGACACACACACATATGCACACACACACACATACATTCACACACACACACATATTCACACACACACACACACATATTCACACACACACACACACACACACACACACACACACACACACACACACACACACACACACACACACACACACACAGTATTGAACATATTCATCCTTTGAAAGGAGCTTTTTGTTTCAGTCGATGCTCACCTGTATGGCGAACCAGAAAGCGCACTAAAAGGCCTGACACATGCATCTCATGGGTGTTTTTGGAAATGAAATGTTTAAGTGTTAACACCAAAAGGGAAGGGCAATTTGCAGAATCTGTCTTTTACGATTGTTGGACCGTTAATGCAAGGCTTAACCTGCAATGGCGGGTAAAAGAAGCTCACATTTAGTTTCCGTGTGACATCATTAAAGGACATCATTTCTAGGAGCGCGTCGCCACGTCTCGCTGGCCTTTGTCAGCAGAGAGAGTTTGCTCAGTTGTACTTAGTTACCAAGTGCAAACTCAAATCACTGATGAAAGACATTGGATGTGCCTGGAAGTTCTGGAAGAAATCCAGTAAGCATACCTTGGGTCTGATTTTTTTAGGGGGCCCCCGAATGACGCTGACAGGACATCCCACCTCACAGGCCCAAAACAATCACGCGATTTAGGGTTGAACGTAGAGATTCTGATTGCTTTCTCACAACCCCGATAACCACCTGTATAGCTGCTACTGGTGGTGGATTATTAGTAGAGACCCATCTCCCCACTCATCATGATGACCAGCGTGAAGATGCACTCTATAGTAAGCTATACTCAAAACGTCAGAATGATAAGGAGGGGTGTTTCCTTCCTCAACCAAACTGACTCAGGTCGATGGAAATAAACAGTGTCGAGTTGCAAAGAGCGCACGTCAACCAGACGGCAGCCTAAGTTCATTTGCAGCTCATTAGTTGCAGCTGCATATACATTTTAGAAGACAGTTTCAGCTGCCACAAAACCAGCTGTCGACAGATAAAACGTCCCACCCTTCAAAGCGTCGTTAATAATAAAAGCCATAATCAAAATTGCACCGCTTGCGTTTCCTAAATGTCCGGAATCTGGAATAACGATTGGTCGCTCGGCCTGGAAAGGAGCTACAGTACGGTGCTGAACAAGAGTAATAGACTCTGTGGAGAAGCGAGGGCGTTCTTAATTACAGAGTACTGCATCTCCTCCTGTCTATTCTTTTCTCTTCCTCTCTCTCTGCCTCTGTCCTTTTCAACCTCTATTTGATTTAACCCCCCCCCCCCCCCCCCCCAACGATCCCTCTCTGTCCTCCCTCCTCTTCCTCCTGCCTCACGCGTTCCCTGCCAGCGTATTGCTTTAGTCTCAAGTGCTCCCAACCAAGAAGGAGTGATGTTATAACATATTAATAGACAGGGGTCTGCAGATAATAATGACATCATGATTATTTATTCCCAGCAGAACCAAATGGAAACTGGCGTATGCACGCTTAAGGAAGGCACTAAAGAGAGACCCACGGTAAAACACACATACCGAACGTGCCGGGCATTTCATATTTCCTTTTTAAAAATGTTTTAATCAAACAGATGGAGATGGATATAGCGCTGCCGCCACAAAGTTGCAAACACATTTCCCCATTCCCAAAGCTGTAAATTGTTGTCAGTACCACTCAACAGGTCCCACTTTGCCTTTTGATGCTTTCTTTTCTGACAAGCAGTAGGCGTGGCATCTGGCTCTGGTTGGACAAGTTCATGCGAGTCCTTTTCGGAAGGCATTGGGGATAAATGCAGCCAAAGTTCTCTATGGTAGATTGTAGAAAACGTGGAACGTTCCATGATGTATTAAAAGCAACAAAGGTGTGTGGGCTTGTGGATTTGCACTGCTTCAAAGATTGCATAGGTAACCTTGCCGTGCATCCTTTGCTGGTTGCCATGCCAGCGCTCGTGGTAACCATGGAGCTACCCAGTTAATGATCTGCCCTCTTTTCTTTTTCATTAAGCAAAGGAACATTTACAAACATGCTTTTATTACTGCCGTTCAATAGCAGAAATTATATTCCCATGAAGGCTCCTTTGTAATGTGAGTACGTTATTTTGCTACCTTTTTTTTTGCTCCAAGTGTTCTTCAGCAGCGCTGCTTCTTGTGCAGCCGTTATCGTGGTACAGCATCCACGGTGCTGCGGGGCTCCGTGGCTGCGTTTGAATCTGCAGCTTTTTCGTGTCAACATCTGCGTGATTGTAAATGTGAGTTGCGTCTCTCCTCGTAAAGGATTCATCCAGACCCCACGCTCAGATTAAACCACTTTGACACATTTGTCCAAAGTGCATGCGGCTGCATTACGCCGGGGAAGATAAAGGCAGACATTACCGTACGTCACCAGGCTCCCGGCAATACTCCGGGGCCAGTTTTTTTTAAATCTCTGACACCAGCCACCTTTTGTTTCTTGTCAGAGGAGAAAGCAAGGAAGTTATCAGTCTCATAATTCTTCCCCTCTTGGGAACCAGCGGACGGTGACGGTGTCTCAGCATCCTGGATGGTTTCATTAGACCCTCGGGGTCCTGTGGAGGGGAGGGGAGGGGAGGGGAGGGGAGGGGAGGGGAGGGGAGGGGAGGGGAGGGGAGGGGAGGGGAGGGGAGGGGAGGGGGGTGGAACCGCATGGATGAGGACTACTTAGCTGCTGTCCACAGAGGATGTTACTTTCACCCCACCACATCTTTTCAATTAAAAGTCTTAATTAAACTGTTCTAGCACCCTGTTGTGGCGTGTGCAGCTGGTCGATATGCTTTCAACTAAGGTTTATTTTTTTATGATCGATTAAGTTATTGACTGTTAGATTCAGATTAATTGAATTCTGCCCATCATCCTAATTTCCCAGTGGATGTTTTCAAACTGCTAATTTTGTCCCAAAATTATCCAAAGAGGCGTAGTGTAGTGGCTAGCACTGTCACCTCACAGCAAGAGGGGCCGGGGTTCTAATCCCAGTCTGGGCGGGCCTTCTGTGTGGAGTTTGCGTGTTCTCCCCGTGTCAGCGTGGGTTCTCTCCGGGTTCTCCGGCTTCCTCCCATAGTCCAAAGACATGTATAGTCATGTTAGGTTAATTGGACTCTAAATTGCCCATAGGTGTGAATGTGAGCATGAATGGTTGTCTGTCTATATGTGAGCCCTGGATAGACTGGCGACTTGTCCAGGGTGAACCCTGCCTTCACCCAATGACAGCTGGGATCGGCTCCAGCACCCTGCGACCCTAAAACAGAATAAGTGGTTCACACGATGGTTGGTATTTTGATGATCAGATTAAAAGATAAATACTGTCTGATGTCTACACTCTACAGATGCCCTTTCCCCTCAGTAATTACGCTTCCTAAATTGTTTTCCCACTGAAGTTGTAGAATCCAACATAAATGCTGACTGGACTTTTATTCAGGCATATTTGAGTGGAGGAAGTCCCCTTTGTGGTTGATTTAAAGATTTCAGTTCAACATTTATAAATGTGTTTTGTGCTTCGAGTAACAGCAGACCTTTTCTGTATGAAGCCATTCGGTGAACATTTGACTGTTCAAACATTTCTGCAACTTCTTACACATTAGCTAATGCGTAATCTTATAGAAAACGTAATCCGGCCGGCATAGTTACCTTTCAGCATATCTTGTTGTATACAATGCATAAACAATAATGTTACAATTATTTTGAGGCCGCAGTATTCGTCTTAATCGACCAAATTCAAGCATACACGCTAGCTTTGCGGAGCATGTTTATTGTTGGCAAATTTGTCTGCATTATCTTAATACTGCAACCAGATTCCATTTTTATTTTGTAATTTTACAGCACAGTAATTCAATGCTCCTCTTTAAAATGTGCATACTACGAGATTGGGAGCATTCAGGTCAACCTCAACATGGTGCCGACTGAGCCAGCGGCTTTTAGCTAACGGTGCTAACAACGCTAACAGTGCAAATGGAGGCAAACGTCCTCACAAAGCTAACAGCGTTAGCACCTGAGGGGGAACCGGGGGGCGGGGGCTACGCTTTTGCGACGCCACATGAGAGCGACTTGCAGACGCTCGCGTCTCACGCTCACATGCCCTCAAACGCAAGCAAAGCGTGTGCGTCTGCCCCGGCTATGTCAACAACGCACAGGTAGAGCGACTTCCCTCTCTGTTCAGGGAGACAGATACTTTCTCTATATGTTTATAATAGTCCTTTACTGGTATATTAACGCTCTGAATATTGGGTATTGCTCCTTTAAGTTTTATTCCCCCACTATCTGTTCTTTTTTCTTTCTTTTTTTTACAGTAACGTGGCTTTACATCTCTTGATAAAATAGAAGTCTAACCTTTCCATAACGTTTCCTGCAGTTACAAATGTCACCCTCTCTTCACATTAGGCGTAGCTAAGTGTTCCACTCTGTGTGAAGTTGCTCTGTAGCGCACAGGTCGCGCTGCCATTACCAGCCACTTAATTAACCACAGAGTCGATGGTAACACATTTACCGGAGAGGTCTACACGCCGTGCCCGGGAAACAGCGATACAGAGTGGAGCTTACGTTATGCCAATGTAATATTTGACAAGGATTCTGAGTGTTTATATTAGTTATCAGAAATAGAAATTGCAAGCGGTTGATGTCATCACGATACCGAAATAACGTAATGTTAAAGTGAAAATGTCACTTGGATTTGATAGATAACAAAAAGGCTGTAAATCAGGTAACAACCAGAAGTTTGTCAAGAGTGAAGATGTTTCCAGGGAACACCACACCACATGTTGTTCCTTTTCTCTGTCAGTTGTTTGTTCTGTCTCTATTTCTGTCCTTTGCTTCTTCCTCGTCTCCCGCTTTCTGTACGTCTCATCGGTGTCTTCTCTGTCCGTCCCTGAGTCTGGTTAGTTTTTAGACTTACAGGACGTCAAACTACAAAAGGCAAAAGAAGAAGAAAAAGCGCACACAGTAGTCACAGAGCAGTACGCTGTGCTGCAGTGCGGTTGCGGACGCAACACATCCGAAAGTCACTGAAAGAGGAAACAAGCAGCGGTGGAGAGACAGAGAGGGAAATAGAGGAGAGAGTTTGACGGGGTCTGGTTTGGAAGATTTAGAGTTTAGCCAGTTGATGGCACTGCTTTGCAGCGTGAGGACGTTTCGTCCGCGACAGTTCAACACGAGACTCTCGCCTCCAGATCTGCAACAATGCAATCTGCAATGCTACTCAAACGCAAGACTTGACACATGCTACAATGTCTCCTTGAGTCCTTTTCTCATTCTTAGAAGACGCAAGGAGAGAGGAGTCGAGGCAGCAGGCCTTTAACAAAATGAAGCATCTTCGCCTCGGAGCCGTCATTCCAAGGAGATGACCATTAAATATGACGTGTGTCACAGCTGCATCGGCTGCATTGTTTTGTTACACCGCTGTTTATGATCTCCGTCAGATGAAGATATCAGTGTTCACAACTTATTCATAATTTTATAATACATTATTCAGAATGATGCATAATGTGATAAGGATGTCCAGATTGTATTTAACACACACATAAACAGTATATATGTCTATATAGATATAAATAGATATACATACACATATAGTACTATACAAATCAAGATTTACATATACTTGATGATTATATATTGTCTACAAACTGAATATGTTGTGACAAATTGGAATTAAAGCAAATTAGTGTAGATTTATTGATATGATCTGGGGTCGGCAGCTCTTTGCACTTGTAAACGTAATGTCATGACTACAGCAGTAGTCATGCCATTATGGGAGGAAAAGACTGATTCCAGTTAAAGCAAATAAAAAAACAAAATAATAATAACTGTATAAAGTGACTCACCAGTTCCATATATGCATACCATTTGGACATCAACATCCTCGATAACGTTCTGTGGTTATTTCGCAATAAGGACCACTTCCCTGTTGGCCTACAACACATTTCCCTCTCCATATTCTTTAGTCACAGTGACATCATTTTTATAACATATTGAAGCACCCTTAAATGTTCTTTAAGGACTGAAATGTTTGCTTTTTATCATCCATTTTCTGACTTGCGCACACAGTTTGTGTCCCTTGGTAAAACCAGACCACATTGTTCTTCTGATTGGTTGTTTATGGCAGCAGAAATTGACAGCATATTACACCATAATTCATTCAGCAGCTTCAACAGGAAAAGTTGCCGCTTCAATAGGAACTCTGCATCACTCACAAAAGAGAGCCTGTGGAAACACTTCTCTAGTAATAAATGTCTGTTGCTGAGACAAAAGAGACAGGGCGGAGGCACATACCTGCAGTGCTGATGCCGAGGAATAGATTGTTTTCAACAGGATGGCTTATGGCGCGACTAATGCAAGAGGGTCAGAGTCAGCCACGCAGCGACCCTGCTGCTGTAAACAAAGGAGACCATCATTACAAGCACGTCTTCCCGCCTCTCGAGGATGCTGCACTGCACCGTGTTTCTTAAAGTCAAGATTTTGCAGCAGATCTGTTGCATTGTTTTATGGCGCAAATACATGTTGCAGCCGAACAATAACAATACAATAAAACAACTTCCTACATGTTGAACTTTATCAAAAAAAATGAAAGAAAACAACGTAGACTGAAGTAAAATAAAGAAAAGTGGCGGGAAAAAAGGAACCGCTCGCTATGCGTAAATTCTCCCCCCCAAGGGTCGCTACGATATATTTCTTTATGTGTAGTTATTCACCGCTCGACAGGGCGCCGTGCAGACAGAATGCCTGAGTGATAACAGCTGACTGGGGTGGCTTCACATTTGTCTGCACAATTACACCGGCTTCAGTTTATGCAGAAATGCTGCTGTCAGTTATAACTATGTAAGCAAAAGGCCTCTCACCAGTGGCTGTGGCAGCAGGGCTCAAGCTTACACACACACAAACACACACACACACACACACACACACACACACACACACACACACACACACACACACACACACACACACACACACACACACACACACACACACACACACACACACACACACACACACACACACACACACACACAGGTACATTAAAGCAACATTTTTGTCAGCCAGTCAGAACTCATTGTTGTCAGTCTGAGACGAGGCGAATCTCAAGAGTCGACTGCAGCGCCAGTCGCTTCAGGTGAAGGTGTAAAATGTGATTTTCCACTCAAATATGAGAACGCTCTGTCAGGCGAACCTGCAGACAGTCAAGCCTTTACTCCCACATGTGGCCATTTCTGTGCTCCAATCCAGTTGGCTTGTATATCTTTGAACAGGGAGAAGTTTGCAAACTCCACACAGAAAAAAACAGGCAGCACCCTGCATGCTGTGAAGCGGCAGCGCTGATAGTAAGAAATGCACCAAAACTACAGGGCTGAAGCATTTTGAAAAAAGCCTCTCGTGATCATTTTGACTGATATTGCAATTGCATCATGATTCGCGATATCAGAGGGAATGATCATTTTTACAATCGTTATTCTCATTGTCATTGAAAAACGTGTTGAATATGATCACGCTGTGACTTTTTGAGGGGATCTGAACCGAACAAAGAGGTTTTAGTGAAGCAGACCACGACGTCTCTGTAGACTGTGCTGAGCCACAGTATTTCATTTTGAGAAAAATAATTCACGACCATTTCGCCTTTGAAAAATACTGTGCATCCTGCAACCTGCAATTTTAATTGTAATTTTTTTATTTGATCACATTTTTTAATTCATTCAGCGGCCCTAATTAAATCATGATCAAAGTTGTTGACACGTCCACACTATTGTGCCATTTTATTCATTTCAGCTTTGACAGTAAGTCCAACAGAGCCAGGGAACTCAAGTTGTTACGAGTCACAGCGAAGATGTCCATTTACTCATGAAGATTACAGCATGAAACCATCTCCAAGTTTTGCAGAGCTTTCATCTTTGCTGTCAAAAGCATCTCTCAGTGGCAGAGGGCTAAAGTGAAACGTTGCTATTTTAATGTCATGCACGGGCGACTGTCCGAAAAAAAGTATTTTTTTTTTTTAGCATCGTGTAACTGTTGCAATTCATCTGCATTCAATTCATTATTTCTTTCTTTGCTCATGCGTGTGCGCGGTGTGCGCTTTGTGTTCAAATGACCCGTGTTCCACGAGGGGCGTCGGCTCCGACAGACTAAGTTACTTCTGCCTCGCTGTCTGTAGTTCTTTGGTAGTTGTGTGTGAACTCTCGATGTCGGCCATTTGCATGCAAGGCTGGTTCCACTGCAGAGGAGAGGAGAGGCCTCAACGCTCTGATTGGTGCAGGAGTTGCTAGACAACAGATGTCCAGCCGGCTGAGAGGTGGACTACCTGTGGAGGAGCGAGGGAGAGTGAGAGAGAGAGCGAGAGAGAGAGGAGAGAGAGAAAAGTGGAGGTGGGAAATGATGGAGCGAGCAGGCTGTTACATGACAGACGTTTACTGTGTTCAGTGAGTTGCAGCGCAGGGAAAATGAGATCCAACCTATCGTGACCGTCTTTGTATGTACCTTTAAGGCAGTGTTTGAACATGTTTTTATTGCTTAAAGGGAAGGATTATGTCTTGAACTATTAATATTATTCAATTAGTCTTCCTCTTGTAGGCCTAAAATCGCACGGGATGACTGTTAACCTGAACATCTAAGTAAGAAAGTAATAAATAATTAAACAAAAAAATAATACTTCAGTGAAACTTTCTAATTTCAAATAGTAATTCAATTAAGAAAAAAAAAGCAAATAGCTTATGTGACTATCGCCAAGTTCTGGAGTACTTCACAACATTTACATGGCCAGAGAACACAACATGAAAAAATAAATACAAACACTATTTTGGGTGCGTGGTGAGTGATGCATGTGTGTGGGATGCCAGATATATTTTCCAGTGCGTAGGAGAACGGCTGGGGGCTAAACATGTGGACGGGCTGACTCCAGCAGAGCACTTATGATTTCTAGAAATGTGTCCGCTGAAGACGGCCGCGATGATGAATTATGAAGTGGAGCTTTTACATGGAAGGAAAGTGAGGAAGTTGTAAATGAGCACACGGTATCTGACTGTCTACACACAGAAGAAGAGATTGAGTTAATCATTGTGGTTTTATGTCTATTATTGTCCATGCAAACATGTTGCACATATATGCATAGGGGAAAGATCAGACAAAAGCAAGTGCTTTAACGATGCAATGCAATTTAACACAATAGAGTAAAAAAAAAGATACCAATACGTGATATGTGACATAAAAATCAAAACGCAAAATTAAGAAAAATGGCATTAGTCAAATTAAAAAGATTGTGTGTCTTTCAGTGACATTGAGATGGAGAGATCGGTGACCTTGCCGTTCCGCTTATATGACGCATCAGATTTGCAGCTTTAAAATACATGTTTATCAAACCTTAAATGAACGTGTAAACAAATCACGAGGGTCCTGCGACCCGTGAATGAACGGCTGCGTTTGCCCTGCCTTCCGGCTCTGCCTGTCAGGATGCCCGTCTGCCTATTCCGATATGCCGGCCGTCTGGAACGCTGGCACGTCGCTTCAGACACCAGCGAGAATTGGCGCCCCCTCACAGGCAATATGGCGGGAGGCTCGCGGCCACGCGAGAGAGCAGCGCCGGGGCCCGTTTGTTGCAGCGCGTGCAGTCCTTTTTGTTTTCTGAGCCGGCCTGCTTCACCGCCCCTGATGGTGGTTCAAACTAGCGTGTGATTAATCGGGCACCTCGTTGTGCTGTTGTATTTACACCGTTGTCACGCCTTATAGCATCGTGTCGAATGCTGTACCAATGCAAAAGGCATTGGAGGCTATATTAATGGTCCATGGTTTAGGGAGGTTGTGTGTGTGTGTTCTTGTAACTAACTGTATCAGCGCAGGTTTTAAATCAACTTCTTCCTTCTGTATTTTTAGCTTTTAACTGGAGTGCAGCCACCACTCAGCCTGCATTTGTTTTGCATCTCACTGCTTCCTCTCCTCCACTGCGCCTGATAAAGTCCCCCCGCTGGTGTGAGTGAACAGTCTCTCAGACGCAGTGAACACTGCACCATGCCGGCATTTCTTATCTTCTTATATTTTTTACTGAAGCATTTGTGAGCACACCAAGTTTTTGTTTTTGTTTAAAAATACTGCTGCCATCAGTTTGTTGTTTCCTATGGATGCACCAGGGCGACACAAAAGAGATACCTGTCTCTATAATGGGAACACGCTGCCTGCTGCTCTGTGCTGGTCTTGAGTCCACAGTTTCCATAGCATCCAGAAGAGCAGAGGAAGGAGACGTGGATGAGAGTGAAAAATAGGCGCCCTATTTTATTTGGGGGGAAAAAAAGAAAGACAGTTGAACCCGCTGCTCTCTCTCTCTCTCTCTCTCTCTCTCTCTCTCTCTCTCTCTCTCTCTCTCTCTCTCTCTCTCACACTCACTTGTGTCCCGAGGCAACGCTGAAATGGGTCGCCTCAGCTCCGTGCTGCAACACTCATTATAGCGACTGCTGCTCTCGATCGGTTGTTTTCCGAGTCCGAGTCGCTGGACTTTGCCGTCTTCTAACAGGGAGATTTGAGAGTCGCTCCTTGTCTCGCCAGGTCAGATAGAATCAGTCTGGTCTCATCAAGGAGAGAGAGAGAGAGAGAGAGAGAGAGAGAGAGAGGTGTGCATGTGAGCAGGTCACACAGAAAGGAGCACTAACCCTAATACCTGCTGTCCTGTCTGTCTTATCCTCGAGGACGG
This sequence comes from Cottus gobio, assembly GCA_023566465.1. Taxonomy (NCBI): domain Eukaryota; kingdom Metazoa; phylum Chordata; class Actinopteri; order Perciformes; family Cottidae; genus Cottus; species Cottus gobio. The sequence continues at coordinate 4,940,634 of CM042219.1, forward strand.
GGCTGAAATGTTTTGCTCTTTCATAAGCATGCGTGCAGTGTATATTAAAATAAGTACAATGCTGATGTAGGCCCACAACTCCCAATCCCACTCGCTCGTGGCGTGTGGGTAGAAAAAGACATACACTACATTGTAGCAGGTTTCATCTCATTGCTTTGGTTGTCAGGCTTTGTTGCACTCTCGCCCCTCTAAAGTGTTGTTTTCAGCTATAACAGCTGAAAACAACACTGTATGCTATACTTGCTCAGAGACACATAGTTAGCAACTAACTGCTAAACAAGTGGAGCATTTAGCCAGATATTTCCCCCAGGAGCTGGTGGAGACCAAAGACAGAGCTATAAGAGAGGTGTGGTGTTCATAGCTTGTTATTACAGGTTTCATGGTTTTTATTTGGCTCACTGAATGAAATACTTGACAAATCAAGATCCTTTGTGTGACGGCTGCAAAACTCTAACGTGAAAACTAACGCTCTTCACATTCAAATGTTGGATTTGGCCTTAGGATGTGAAATTAAATTCCAATTGCAGCCCTATAAAATGTATTTTGTTCTCAGGGCGGTAAAAGTAACACACAAGCACACACTAAGCCCGACACCGGAGGTCCACTGTTGCCCGGCCTGTTGGCGGCACATCACCAGGCACATAACTTGCAGCCAGCTTCATGTTGGATAATTCAGAAAGTCAATCATAGCCGAGGATTACGAAGAGCATACAAAATAACCGGTGTTTGTTTGTGTCTCGCGTTTTTTGTTCTTTCAGATCATCAAAAGCTGGAGAGAGAGGCGAGGATTTGTCGTTTACTGAAGCACCCCAACATCGGTGAGCTGCAAGTCCTCGATATTAGAATACACGCACACACACACAAAAACACACACACACACACACACACACACACAGACACACACACACACGCGGTTCAAGTCCCTGGTGAATCCTGCTATATGGCAATACATCTTCGAGACACAGTTATGAGAGAAACCAGTGTGTGTGTGTGTGTGTGTGTGTGTGTGTGTACACGTGTACAAAGGTATGTAATGATGATGTATCTGTGTGCTCTCCCAGCTGAATCATCAGAAGTCCCTCCCTCTGAACGACTGAGCCTTTACACTCTTTCCTCCTCATTACACCTCTGATAGAACCTGTCTCTCCTCTTTTGTCGGTTCTGCAGTAGAGCTGCCATTTAGTTTCCCCAGGTAGCTTCTGCCCTCATAAAGTCTGAGGACAGCGTTGGGATGAAACGAAATATCCAAGATTCAATTCATTCTCAGATTTCAACAAAATTAAACAATAATTGTAAACCTGTCTTGGTCCAATATTCTGATTTACAACTTTTACATATTAACGTGTAGTGTCTCCTCTAAAATAGAAGAAATTGAGAAAAAAGGCGTTATGTGATATATTGAAGGTACTGCAAAGAAATGATGAAGGATAATTCTTAAGAGGAGAAGTCTTAAGAGCCGAATGCTCAGTGGGCTTTGAGGGCATTATTGACTTTCTAATGTCAATACTAATTACTGTGTATGTTAATACCTTGGATTAAAACTGCACATCTGCAAGGATCAAGGACCAAAGTGGCCACCAGTACACATATTTATTTTCTCTTTTTAAATCTCTAAACGTTTGAGTCACTGTGTTTAAATTGATTGGTTAACCAGCATTAAACCCAGCTTTTTCCCCACAACACAGGATTTTATATGATATTGATATTCCTTTATTACCAGGCTAACTGCAGGTTAGTACAGGTTTGTTACTGCCGTTTGCTTTCATAAACCAAACTTCTATAACCTAGTGTATTGCTGAGGCTTTGTTATCTGTAGCTAACAATGTACTACTGGATTACTACTCTATCTCAGCACAGCAGCACAAAGGAAAGTGTCACTAATGAGTGACGGCAGCATTGTGTTGAGGTGTTGACTGCTTTCTGCTTCGTTTGGCTGTTTCTTCGTCTCTTTACTTTTTCCTCCCTGTGTTTGTGTTAAATCTCCTCGACAGTACGACTCCATGACAGCATATCAGAAGAGGGTTTCCACTATCTGGTGTTTGATCTGTGAGTAGCAGACTCTCTCTCTCTCTCTCTCTCTCTCACACACACTCACACACACACACACACACACACCCACACACACTCCCTGTCAATCGTAACCACGCTACCCCTTTTCACATGTTTTGGCTTGTTTAACTTTCCCTTCTAACTTGTGTATTTGTTTATGTTTTGTGTGTAAAGTCCCTCCTAAGTATGAGGTAGTTCAAGACTTACTAAGCCAGGTTGCACCATAAAACTTAAGGAATGTCGAGTAAATACTTTGACTGCATCCAAAATGACATGTTATGCACTACATACTCAACATGTGCTGAGTCCAACATCTCAAACATCTGTATCTCTGGTCAATAAAAGCAACCAGATGTGTAGACAGAAAGTCACTGCAGCATCACAAACACAACTGTAGCATTACTACCAAATATGACTGTTTAAGGGGCCATGTGATGTGTTGAACTTACATTTTTACATACATGAAAAATATGCTGTTGGAGTGTTTGGGAAATAAGGCTTTGTAAGCAAATACAGTATTCTGTTATTTTGGTGGCATAACCAGCTATACCTGGAAGTAACCAACTAATCTCTGCACAAGAGCTCCCTGTTTTAATAAAAAACGAATTGCATGAATCTCTGCTACATCTAGGTTATGGTACTTATTAAGAGCACGTGATACAGGCTCCTGACCTATATCCCCTCCTCCTGTGTGTGTGTGTGTGTGTGTGTGTGTGTGTGTGGATAAGCCTGTGTGTGTGTGTGTGTAGAAAGCCCTCAAGGCAAAGCGGTGCCCATATCAACCTTGATAAGATATGCACACAATAATAACTTTATGGCGTGTGTGTGTGTGTGTATCTATGTATCTATGTCTATGAATGCAAGGAATGTATAGTTGGGTCATCGATACAGAGAGAAAGAAACGTTCAGTGTGACGTGCACATTCTCTGTCTCTCCCCAGGGTGACAGGAGGAGAGCTGTTTGAAGACATTGTAGCCAGGGAGTACTACAGTGAGGCTGATGCAAGGTAACACACACACACACACACACACACACACACACACACACACACACACACGCACACACTGCTGAGCACAGCAGCCATTATGCATCTCTGTCTGTTACTGGTGTGGGTGTGCGCTCTATTTGTGTGTTTCACATATGGTCTTCTCAGAGGGTGTGATACAGCTGCCTTGTCTACAAAGCATCTCCCACAGTTATTTATAAAAGTGATTCACGACATATAGTGGTATTAATCATACGCAGCCTTAACTTACACTGCCAGCGTTGTGTTGAATTACTTCTTCCTCCTCCTCCTCCTCCTCCTGAGAGAGAGAGAGAGAGAGTTTCTCGCCATAGACACTGTATCTATTTGGTTTGTCTATATAGTTTAATAGAAATAAATCTTGTGGAAAATGTTTTACCTTCACGAGACTTAATGTCACCCGTCATGAAAGCAGCATCACACAAAAGAACCCCGACGAGGGGCATGTGATGCGTTGTCTCTTCTCTCCCCTTAAATTAATTTCCCTTGTCTTCACATCTCTCTTCTCTCCTCTCTCCTCTCCTCCTTTCCTTTCCTGCCTCTCCGTCACATTCGTCCTCTCCCCACCCTGTGCCTGTTCACCGCTCAGCCACTGCATACAGCAGATCCTGGAGAGTGTCCACCACTGCCACGTGAATGGGATCGTCCACAGGGATCTGAAGGTTTGTATGACTGCAGCCATGTTCAGGCTCTGTGCGACAGATGGCAACATTCAGAAAAGGCCCAGTGACCCCTCGCAGTCCTCGCCCTTTGCCTCCACACTCTTCCTTATTTACATTCTGTTTGACCACATACAACTGAAATCGCCGATTGTCTTCTCAATGTGAGAACATAAATATCATCATGGAGTCACACGGTCACATTATTCCGCTCTTCCTTCCGGAAGCCCTAAAAGCTTTGAACAGTTATTAGAATCTGACCTTGACCTCAGCTATGAAACCATTCTGGCGTGCAGAAGCAGACGGAAACATATCAAAGTGCAGAGGCGGAGGAGGCTTGGCTCCTCCATTGTTCAAGTGGATGTTCTGAGCTTAATTACCCGTCCCTGCCAATGTCAGGACTGAGGATCCTCCTCCAACACTTCCCCTTAATGTCGCAGAGCGCTCGCTGCATCTTCACAGGCGTGTGTGATTGTGTGGCGCTCCAACTAAAAAAAGGAGCAATCACGATGCCAGAACCTGCGGAGTGATCACCATTTGCATAATCATGTACAAATTATGTTGAGATGTGAAAGATTTCCAAGGTCATGAATATTCCAATTATTGTCTGTATTCTCATGACATCCCGAGAGCGTTTAAAAAAAAAAGAAATTACGTGAAGGCGAAAGAGGGGAGCTCTCTTGAATGTGTTCCACGGTTGAACGTGTAACTGTGCCGTGAGAAACATTGGATACAAAAGGAATCAGGATAACCGCGGTGGTTTATGAGACTTCCATTCCGTGGACTTTATTAGAGCGGATATCCTTTTCTGAGGGAATATTAAGTTTTCTGATGCTTCATAATCAGGAAGATGTATTCATCACCCTGGAGATGAGTATGTAGATGTGGTTGTCCAATTGTCAGTTACTGTCCTGTTGATTATATCTGCCGCAAACTGATTGTGTTGAGAGTCTCTAAATGTGAGGAAATGTATTATTCATTAGAGCACACTGTCCAACTGGCCTAGGGTCAGCAAAGACCTTTCTGCACCTGTGTCTGTGTCTCTGTGTGTGTCTGCGTGAGTGTGTGTGTGTGCTTGCTGTGGGGGCTTGCATATTTTGGTGTATTGTGCTAAACTGTGTCAGTGTGCGGCGAGCGTTTTTTGTCTTTACCCACTTGTTTCACGCCACACCTCCTCCCCCCTGTGTCCTGTGTCCTTCTCCCCGCCGCGTGCACTTTGCTCCCACTCATGGATTCTAACAGCGGATTGGTCGCCATTGTGGACGAGCACACGCCGTCCTCTACCAATGAACTCTCAGAATCCATGAGACGGGGGGAGCAAGTCCACAGCTCCAGCGTGGGAAAGGGTCCCCTTTGTCACGTAGAGATTTGGTCCCGTGCACATTTCTGATGTTTCTCTGTCATTTGTGTGGCAGAAAGGGAGTTGCCTCAGACACTGATTTAAGAGCAGTTTAGCATTGTTGACCCCTAAGAGCTTGGATAAGGATTTGGTTTGGCTAACCTGGTTTTAGATCTGTGTCTGTGGGCGGCTTGTTCCCAGAGTGTGTGACCTCTCACCTCTAACCTGTTTGACTCCGCCCCCCCCAGCCTGAGAACCTTCTATTGGCCAGTAAGCTGAAGGGGGCGGCGGTCAAGTTGGCTGACTTTGGGCTGGCTATCGAGGTGCAGGGGGACCAGCAGGCATGGTTTGGTGAGTATTCATCCATCATTTATTCAACCTGAATCAGTTGGTCAATCAAGCAACCGACCAATCAGTAAATCAATCAGTAAATCAATCAGTCAATCAATCAATCGCACTTTTTGATCGAGAAACATCCTCGTCACTGAATCGCCCACTCCTGCCTACCATGCCACATCTCCTCCCTCCCTCCATATCACTCTTCCAGGTTTCGCCGGCACCCCGGGCTACTTGTCTCCAGAGGTCCTGAGGAAAGACCCGTATGGGAAGCCGGTTGACATGTGGGCCTGTGGTAAATACCCTCAAACCAGTCCTCCCACTGCAGCTGTTTGAATGCACTCTACAGCCTGAAGAAGAGTTGTTTCAAGTGTTTAATAGTAGTGAATACTGATTAGTATATATATATTTTTAGAGCAGCATCCATTACTATATAGCATGTTGGTCTTTTCTGTGAACATGCTGACCTGACCATGCCTCCTCCTTGCAGGTGTGATTTTATACATCCTGCTGGTGGGCTACCCTCCCTTCTGGGACGAGGACCAGCACCGCCTCTACCAACAAATCAAGGCTGGGGCCTATGATGTAAGCGCAGTACATTAATATCAAGAAGGAATGAATTAACTTACTTTGAAGCCAAACCCTAAAATATTTTTGTTGAACTGACGTTTACTGGAAATTTAGGTTTTGTTGCCATGGTGACATCCCTGACAAACTTATAGTTACTGATTAAAAACGTACTGGTAAAGCAAGAGCTCGTGGACAGCTTCTTCATCGTTACTTGGTCCACTTTCAATGTCCATCTGAACAAAAGTGATGTCACCACATATCATATCACTCCAACCTTAACCACTGATAAGATTACAGGCACCATGGTGTGCTATGTAGTTCCCTGTCTAAATACAAAAAGAATGTAGCATTCATTCAATTATTCAAATTAGTTTTAATAATAAACTCAAGAAGATTATCCACCAAATAAAATAAAATCCCGTTTTACATAACCATAAAGCAGTGGCATTTTTAAACAGCTTTACCGTTATCTATTATTTTACCGTTATCCATGATTTTGCCACGTGTGGTGTCCAATCCAAAAGGCTTCCACACATTGCTCGGTTCACTCGTTTCCTCTGCTGTGAATTTTTCCATTCCTCTTCTCCTTGGCCGTCTAATGATGCCGTATTTTGTCCCTATTGGCTTCGTCCGTTACAGTGTGTTTGACAGTGTGTTCTGTTTTTTCTGACAGTTCCCGTCCCCTGAGTGGGACACTGTAACTCCTGAGGCCAAAGATCTGATCAACAAGATGCTGACCATCAACCCCAGTAAACGCATCACTGCCACCGAGGCCCTCAAACATCCCTGGATCTGCGTATGTGGCACACACACACAAACACACGCAGACAAACACACACACAGACACACACACATAACACACATTTACAGACACAGAAGACAATAAAGAGCCGCACACTGATAGCGTCAGTTGTGCCATCAGATCCATGTGTTTCCATTCTCCCTTAATCCTCAAATCCACTCATCCTCTTCCGGCAGCAACGATCCACTGTAGCCTCCATGATGCACAGGCAGGAGACGGTGGAGTGCCTGAAGAAATTCAACGCCAGGAGGAAACTCAAGGTGAGACGTCTGGCAATCCTTCATGCTTCTATTTATACAAGAACCATCCATCCAGCCATCTCTCCTTGCCCACTCTCGACTTGCACGCTGGAAATGATGACTTTGTTCTCTAAAAACCTTCAAGTTGCCCTTTCGATGTGCTCCTCTTTCTCGCCGTGACCTTATAATCAATCTTCCTATTTCTGTCTCTTCCTTCCTTTCTCCCTTTTCCTCCTTCCATCATCATTACTTCCCTCCTTCTCATGACTGCAGGGAGCCATTTTGACCACTTTGCTGGTCACAAGAAACTTCTCAGGTATGTTTCTCTCAGCCTGGTGTCCAAGACCTGGGTCACTCAAACACATCTCGTTAACAGAACCATTGATGTTAAAAACAAACAAACGGGAGGCTTGAAATACCTCTCGGCCTTCAATATTGGTGGTATAGTTTGGTGAGGTTTGCTCTGAAAAATCCATCTTTTAGTCGTGAGGAAAACAGATCCGAGGCACTACAAAGAAAAGGGTGCAATCAATCTACAACTTTTCTATAGAATAGCGGCCTTTTGAACCTATTTTTGAATGCCTTTGGCGTGTTTTTCTGCAGAAGACAGGCAAACAGAGCCATCTCTCTTTATCTCTCCAGCTGTTGCTCTTTATCTCGATGTTGTGCTCTGCCATACCTTTCTGCATGCACTTATTTTTTTGCCTCTCTTATTTTGTCACGCTCTTACTAGCCTGCTTTCTCTCTTCATTCAGTAAAATGCATTCGCGCATTTGTGTCTCTTTTTATTCATCATTTTCTTCCTCTTTCAAATTCCTTTCCTTCTTTTGTTTGGATTGTGGTTTCCGTGTGAGGTAAGATTTTTTTGGGGAATGACAGGGAAATATGTGGGGTAAATAGTTGTGATATATAAGGCCTCACATACTCTTATGAGAGCTAATCGCATATGCATGAAGATGAGGTGTAAAAAAGCTCACACTTTTTAAAATGAGATAAGAATTCAATTTATACAAGGATACAGCATGCATTTTGAAATGCAATCCAGTGTGTTTGGATTATTTTATTCCACAAGAAATACAATGGCGAGTGGCAGGATTGTGTGTCTCTGTGTGCGCGTGTGTGTAGTTGTTAAGTGCATGTGTGCAAATGCCATTTTAAGAATGCTGTGTGGGTCTGATAGGTAGATTACCCCTTTCATCACTTGCTAAATACACACCCGATCAACCGCCCACCCTCCAGCCCTTCACAAGACAATCAGTGTGGTGGGAGAACAGCCTTGCGTAACTGACGATGGCTCAGTGGTTAGCAAGTCAGTCTTTCAATCAGAGCGTCGGTGGTTCGATCCCCGGCTCCGGCGGTCTGTGTCGTTGTGTCCTTGAGCAAGACACTTAACCCTCATTGCTCACCGTTGCTGTGCATACGGTCTACTGTATATCATGTAAGTCGCTTTGGATAAAAGCGTCAGCTAAATGAAATGTAATGCCACTCTGAGACCCTGTTGCATTGCATTATGAATCTTGCGGTTGGATTTTGCACCTGGATTTTGAAGATAAGCGCAGCTGACTGATATGCCTGCTTGCATGTTAGCGTAGCCGCAGGACTCCGTTGGAGAACCCTCACGCTGAAGTCCTGTCTCTTTCTGTCCTTCCACAGCAGCCAAGAGTTTGCTCAATAAGAAGGCGGACGGCGTGAAGGTGAGTCGGAAAAAAGAATGCTTTGTTATTTGCATTAGTTTGTCTGAGCCTTCTGGATGATTTTATGCATTGTGCACTCACCAACATCATCACTCAGGGACAGGCACACCAAGCAGTGGGCAATGGTTGCTATTTCTTATCTGGATCCCACAATAGATGGTCAGACCAGTACATATCTGCCTTCATATAGATAGAACGTTTACATTAGGTGGAGGGTCTGTTGGCATAGTTTAGTATTTTTGTATTGGTCGGTCATTGAACAAATGTTTTCCTAACCTGTTACTACCTATCGGACTGAATGGGGAGTGTAGTTACTAACAGCCTCCTTTGTGCTCTAGAATTCAGTCAAAATGGGCTACCTATTAAAACATTTTAGAAACATAAGCATTTCCCCTCTGACTGTTTTGTGACATTTGTCCCCTAACCTTCAGCACAGCCTAATTTAACTGACCTCTCCTGCTTCTGTCAGAAGTGGCGCTCTCCTCAACGCATTTACCTCCCTGACTAAGTGCACGCCTTAAAACCCACAGATTTCATAGAGAGGTCTCGGTTGGGAACAGTGTAACATCTCAGTTACATCACACCAGCTAAGAAGATCTCTTTGGAGTGGACCGTAGCCAGTGTGTGTGTGTGTGTGTGTGTGAGCACAAATGTGCTGTCTGAAAAGTGTGCATGTGTGTCATGTGCCCTTTACACTGCCCCCTGCAGGTCAACAACAAAGCCAACACAGTGACCAGTCCCAAAGAAACTGGCCCTGCCCCTGCGCTGGTATAAACACAGAACTTCTCCCACACCTGCACCTTCATTCTAGAAAAATAAAAAAAGTCCTCTCTACACCTCCTCACCCCACAACCCCCCGCTGCGGAGGAGGTACAGGTTCACCCTTTCACATCGGCTCAGATCGTTTCCTGTTTGATCTCAGCCCCGCTGCGTGTCATTTAAATTCTTAACCGGGGTGGATAAAAATAGAGGGACGTGTGAAACAGATGTCTTGCACGACATCCGGCTATCCCAGAATGAAATAGCGTGTAAAAGCATGTCCCGGCTCCCAAGCATATCCGGTGAAAGATAAACTATTCATCACTCTGATTCGGTAGTCCATGTCGTTGTGTCCTTGAGCAAGACACTTAACCCTCATTGCTCACCGTTGCTGTGTCTACGGTCTACTGTATAGCATGTAAGTCTCTTTGGATAAAAGCGTCAGCTAAGTGAAATGTAATGTAATGTAATGATTGTAGCATGCATGGGGCATACAGAGTTCGGGCATTATCTGGGTCTGTATGTTGCCCATGCTGCTGAATCAATAAGCCTTTAAGCACACGCTTGGATTTGAGTTGTGTCGTCTTAAATCTGTAGTTAAGGGCAACCTCTACCCCCCCTCCTCTCTCCTTCTTTACTCACCTCCGCCATGCATGCTGCTCATGTTATGAACTGTACGCTTTCACTTTTGTTCGTGAACGTAGCACGGATGTCTGGTTTGACTGTGCATGGCTGGAGTGAGAGGATGTCGCCTCCTTAGGCTCATTATGATGCTCCATCCCCACTTCACCCCCCATCCCCACAAGTGATTTGGCTGTCACTCATTGGCTCGCGCATGGTGTCTGCGTCAGGCCACATGACTGTTGCTCTGCATGATGTCAAAGGATTTCTGCCCCCGCCCCATTTGCTGTCGAGGCGATTACGCATGAACACATGGCCTCTCTCTTTCTCTCTCTCTTTCCCTCTCCTTCATCATGTACACACATTCTCACACACACACACACACACACACACACACACACACACACACACACACACACACACACACACACACACACACAGAGACAGATGCCGGCTGCTGATGTTTTAATCTAGTGTAATCGGGGTAAGTGATTAGAAGGACTGAGCTGGTCACCAGAATCGATTCAGAAAAGCAGACAAGACATTGAGCAACAATGTCATGCAGGAAGGGAGAACACACAAGTGGACACCAGATAGATAGATAGATAGATAGATAGATAGATAGATAGATAGATAGATAGATAGATAGATAGATAGATAGATAGATAGATAGATAGATAGATAGATAGATAGATAGATAGATAGATAGATAGATGGTGGATGGATGGATGAAGAGAGAGAGAGAGAGAGAGATAGATGGATGGATGGATGGATATACGGTATAGATAGAAAGAGAGAGAGAGGGATGGATTAATGGATGGATACATGGATGGATGGATGGATGGAAGATCTATCTATAGCTAGATGGATAGATGGTGTACGAGCCATATACAGACATATTCTATAAATACACACAGATACATTTCCTTTCACAGTTTCTGTGCCACCATACCTTTTCTGTCCTTCTATTATTATTTCTTCCCACAAGTTCTGTCTTTTGTTCTCTTTAGGAAGCGCAGACAACTGTGATCCACAACCCTGTAGATGGAAATAAGGTATTGCAATTCATAATATTTGTCATTGTTGGTTGTATTTAATGAGAGACGTTTGCTCCTGTTCGTCAGGCCTTTCCTTTCTACAATAATAATTCATCAACATAGTGTCTCCTTCCACCAACTGCCAATCCTGGTGGCCTATAGGGTTTAACCCTGTAATCTGGTTTAAGCCCAGCCGGGGACTTTAGTTGCATGTCGTCCCTCCTCTCTCATCTCTTGCTTCCTGTGAGCATTGTACTCATAAAATAAAAGCAAAAGTGCTCCCAAAATACTAAGTATTTCGTAAAAAAAAAAGAGTTTGCAGGAGCATTTGAAGCGTTTTATTTCAACACTCATTGATAATACAAACATAAATTGTCCCGTAACCTTTATAAATACAAACTGTTCTTTGTCAGGAGTCCATTGAGAGCGCCAACACCACCATTGAGGACGAGGACGTAAAAGGTAGGGAAACCTGTGTGGCTGTCTACTCTCAGTCCTCGCCGCGCTGCGAGGTCACACCAGACGGCCCTCACCGCTCCCGGTCGGACCGCTCGCTCCGGGTTTTATTCCTGGTTCTGTTTTTGCGACGCAGTTCAAATGCATCAAAAAAACCCCGTTGGGTCTGTCAGCGCCTCTGAAAAGAAATGCAGTCTGCCCTTTCCTTTTTCTGTCCTTCCCTCCCTCGCATCCTCAAGTTTCACCCATCTTTATCTGTCTGATAAAAAAACAAACACTTTCAGTTTTTTTGTTTTTTTTATGCAAAATCTTTCATGTTATTCTTATTAATTTTCTTTTTGTTTACACTTGTTTTCTTCCCCTTCTCATTGTTTGTTGAAAATATCGACGTTTTCCATAATTCCTTTCTGGCCTTTTGCCCACACGCACACACACACACGCACACACACATGTACACACACACGCACACACACACACACGTACACACACACACGCACACACACGCACACACACACATCCCCTTATCTGTGTTACATCCCCCACCCAATCACACCCTCGCCCGTGCACCGCTGACAGCCCGTCGTCTGGGCAGCTTAGTGAGCGGTGTCTTGAGCTCTAAGAGCCCTTCCTCACAGATGTCTGACTCCAGACTGACACCCACCTCCTCAGTTCAGAGTAAGTCCCTCTGCTGTGTGTGTGTAGGGGGGGAGGGGGCTGTTTTTGTTCCCCTCCTGTTCCCCATCACTGTCGTCACTGGAGGAAAAGTGATCTCTCTATGTGAAGTGTCTGAAATCCCGTGTTCCTGATGTTCAAATCATCTCCTCTGCTTCCCAGTGGATGAGTGGGTGTTTGATACAGTTTATGGTTCGGTATTGTCCGTCCTCACAATGCTCCGACCATCCCTTCTCCAGCGAGATAAAAAACAACTCTGTTTTTGATCCTTTTAATATTCTGCTTCCCTCCATCCGATGTGTTCCTCTGTATTTGAATCGGAAGTCGATGCTCTCCTGCTGTGTATTCGAGTCTCGTAGACACGGATGCTCTACTCGCTCCTCTCTTTGCCCTCTGATCTGACTTACCCAAACACACAGTAAAACGCTGACTTGTGTACACACACACACACACACACACACACACACACACACACACACACACACACACACAGGGTGTTGTAGTGTGCGGCTGTGGCTCAGTATTTGACATGTCTTTTTGTTGCACAAATTAAGTGGTTTGTTTTTAATATCCCCCAGCCTGCACCAATAACCATAAAGGTAACTGTCAACATTACTTAGTTGGAACTGCTTTTGTAGCAAATACTTGCATTGGTTTCGTTTTTGTTCATGTTGAGCTTTGTCGGGTGAAAGGAATCGTGTCGTCTTGCATTTTGCTGTTATCACTATTAGTCATGGGAGGCTTTCTTGTCGTTTCGATTCTCAGATATGAAAGAACAAACATTTTGTGAAACGCCTGGCTTGAGCGCCTCCCATGTCTAATAACTCTGAGATGCTGCAGACTAGAACCCATTAGAAGCTGAATTGATGACGGACTTGACCTTATCTGCACTTTGCCTGAAATGCAGTCACAGCGACCGACTCTGACATCCGTTTGCGTCGCTGATGATGTTCTGTGATCTTGTGTTGCAGCTCGCAAACAGGAGATCATCAAAGTCACTGAGCAGTTGATTGAGTCTATCAACAATGGAGACTTTGAGTCCTATGCGTAAGTTTCTTCCACCGCAACGTCTAAATCTCATTTTCTTACATCATTTGCTAATTCTGTATTTTTTTTTTTTTTGGTGCAACAGGAAGATTTGCGACCCTGGTCTAACTTCCTTCGAGCCCGAGGCCCTGGGCAACCTGGTGGAAGGACACGACTTCCATCGCTTTTACTTTGAGAACGGTAAAGCGTTACATGGGACTTGTGTGTCGCCTGGAACCGTCTCATCTTCCAAAGTTAATAAATATAATAGTGTAGAGCACCAACAGAGTTCAGGGGGAATTAGTCATGGTGTCTGCTCGTGCTACTGTTGCCCAGAGCAGTTGAGGTTAGTTGTAATTGCCGGTCTGGAGTTGCTCCAAGTGGCCAGCTGGCTCCGCACCCAAACACGACGCTCAGAAAGAGAATTTGGCTGGAAATTAACGGCAGTGTGTTATTCATTCACATCAATTTGTTAATATTTTCCAGCTGCTCTGGAGATTTTGAACAAGAGATTTTTTTTTGATTTTTTTTATAAACTTGCTTGCTTGCATTTGCATGATTTGCTGAATGATCTAATGCATTGGTGCTGAAGCACCGCGGGGAAAACCTCCCGCTTGATTCTCAGTGAGGAGAACTACTTGTTTGCACAATGTGATGCCCTGGTTAAACAGTTACACTGCACGCTACACATCAAGTGACAGAAAGAAGTATACTGCAGCAATCATGCAGCTGTATTAGACTTTCCCAAACCCAAGATACTATACAGAAGCCAGCATGTGTACTAAAATCACATTTCTTTCCAGTGAGGGTTTACAGTTTACACCAGTGGTATTGGGCCTGTCTTTGTATGAAAGAGAGCGTGTATAGTGCTGAAGTGGGTGAGGGCGAAATAGTTTGTTCTATATCAATATTTAATCCTATCGGTTTACAGTTCATGTTTGCTGGTGCACCACAAGGGCATGGCTGTGCGTGGACTAACCTTGGAGCAAAAAATGAAAATGACTAATGAATGACTGCTATAAATGGCAGAATGTCCTCAGTCCGGGTAAAAATAGTTCAGAAACACCAGATATGTCCTAGAAACCTCAATCACTTGGCGAGCCTGTGCTTGTCCACTATCCAACATCAACATATGGAGACTTTAACAGTGTGAGGAATACCTGGTGGCAATAAGGTCACTCACACAACCACACAACCACACAACCACACAACTACACACCCATCCTAAACAACTGTGCCCTGCCAAGAACACCTTGTGTGTTCACCTCAGTCACAATTCAGTCACAGCAAACATATTCTAGCTCACGTTATCAAAGAATGGACCACAAGTAATGAACTTTAGTCGGCCCTAAAAAAAAGTGGGGCCCAGTAAAGTATTTCACACGCTGAGTTAGTATTCCTCAAAAGTAAGGTCAGCTTTTAGTTTTTGAACAATCATGCAGCTGTATTAGAGTTTCCCCAACCCGAGTGACTGGATGCTATCCGTTACATTTGTTTAGTGTGTTGCTCAGGGACTCTGGCTCCCTGTAATCAGCCGTTTTGTCTCCTTGCAGCCCTGTCCAAAGGGAACAAGCCTGTGCACACCATCCTCTTGAATCCACACGTGCACCTAATTGGGGAAAATGCCACGTGCATTGCCTACATTCGACTGACCCAGTACATGGATACCAGCGGCATGCCCCGCACCATGCAGTCCGAGGAGACCCGTGTGTGGCACCGCCGCGACGGCAAGTGGCAGAACATCCACTTCCACCGTTCAGGCTCGCCCAGCATCCCCTCCCAGTAAGTACAAGACACACTCAGGAGGAGGATCGGATGAAGAGAAACTAAACAGCAGCTGAATTTGACCTTTTACTGGGTCAAAGTCTCCACCGTGCCAGAGTGTAGCAGGTATGCTCCAGGTTGTGGTCAGTACATTGACCACTAATTGATGGATGTCTCAAAGGTGCCACAGACTTGAAACTTTCAACCAGAGAAGTCAGCGAGAGCATGCTGTTCAGCTTGGTGTTGAAAGGAATACTTCATCCTTAAAACAGCCAAACATTTAAAAGAAATAGTTTATGAACACAGACACATTCTTATAGTTTACTCAAAGTCAGATTTTTCCATTCGCATGCTCACTACTTCCCAATCACATGTATTTTTTTGCCAAATTCGTACAATTTAAAAACACTCCCCTCACTAACGTCTCGTGCACACTCTCGTATCGCACGTGCACCAGCAGTGGAGGAAGTGTTTATCTTCCGTTTAGCACACCCATGCAGGTCGTTTAAAAGATTCCAGCTCATTTAAACGTTTTAAACTTTTAAATGGATAACTTGGGAGTTATACAAGGCCAATGATACAAAACTTGGAACATTAACCAAATAAAGGATGTTCCGCCTCAACAGGTGCAACAAGAGTGACAAGAAAGTGAGCCGGATGTCCGTCCACACCCACATAGATCGGAAAAGAGACATAATTAGGCAAAATAATCTGTGGGTGGACAATAGGTGTGAAAGGGAAGTTCCCAGTGAGTAATACCAGTGAGCCAGCATGCACAGTGGTATTGTGCCTGGGCCTTTTGACGCCATTAATTAGACCAGTGCGCTTTCATGCTGTCACGTGTATTAGTCAGTATGCATTCACATGTATGCTCTCTCTCTCTCTCTCTCTCTCTATTTTTTTTTGCAGTTAATGGAATATGGTAAAAACAAATGAATCTCTAGTAGGGCAGCCAACTAGCCAACCCCCACGACTGCCCCCGACCCTTGACCCTTCTATAGGGACATGACGTTGCAGGATACAAGTATTAATACATTTTACTGTTATGGCATTTTATTAATGGACATCATTTGAAATCCACCACCGGGTGGCTGCACACTGTATTTGGACATTATGAAACGAGCATATTGACATTTTTTTGTTTGTTTTTTAAGATGTTTTGGTATGCATTTTAAATATAAAATAGAGATGTTTTAAAATCTACTACTGTAACCTCTCCCAAAAATGTGTTCTGTATTTTTACGTGTATTTATGTGTGTGCAATACAGAAACATTTGGAAAATCAGAATGTTAAAATTGAGCTTGCTTTAGTTCTGGTGATGTATATATACATTGTGATTGTTGATAAAAAAACAAACATTGAAATTGCTATTCTTGCTATCAGAGGAAATAAGAGTTTACGTAAAATCCAGTTTATGAGCTACATTTATGTTTGCTATGAGCTAAGTCATACTGTTTGAATTGTCAGATTTCAATCTATAATACTAATTTAAGTGTAAAGAAAAGCAGAGCAGCTTACACTTTGCATCGAGATATGTTTGCCTTTATATCAGTGAAATAAGAAATAAGAGAATGTAGCATATATGTAATATATGAAAATTCAAGACTATTGTGTAGTGCATGGGGGGGAATATTGTAAGTAAGATCATACGAAACTATAATATCTTCTGTTTGATTTGTGAATCACTGACTTGTTTGTTTGCGTTTGTTAATGTTGTGCATCAGTCCCGTCCCAGATGTTTCTAATGTCCTCCAGTATCATAGAAGTGTTGTCAAATCAATAACACGGTTATGGTTAACATCCAGCGTAAATATCAATAACCTTATATCGAAGAGGAGGAGAAATAAACTCCTGGTTGCTGAAGCGCCCCCTTACATTTTGTATAAAAATGAGAAGAAGACGAATGCATTTTTCATAATGTTTGTACTTGTATTGTATGACTGTATGTATAGGGCTTCTGTTATTTTATTCTTCGTCATTTCCAGTGTGTTACTCAGCCAGTTGCACAGAGAAGGTGGAGATGATGAAGACGGCTCAAAGGCACGTGGAGGCTGGGCCGATACGTCAGGAACAGCATTGACCTGAAGAACATTGCAGGATGGGACGTCGAAGGAGAGTGGGACTGTGATACATGTTGGGATGTCTTCCTCGAGGTCCAGTGCTTCTACAGCCGGTGGCCTCCTCGCCACCGCACGACAACGCCGGAGTCTTCGTCATCCGTACGGTTTGCTCTCTCCAATTGGTCGGTCTCTTCTTTTGTAAGGGGAAAATATGGTAAACATTTCTTTTGACGAAACATATGATGTCAATGCGGTACACCACTCCTTATATGGTGTGAACCTGTTGCCGGCACGGTAATGGATGGCTTAACATGTTTAAGAAATAAATAAATCAGCTTAAAGGTGTGATAATGAATGAGCTCCAAATGGTTCTGTGTTTTGTACCCTCTGCTGAGGTGCTTTGTTTGGTTATGTTTATGATCTCTGCTATCGAAATACATATATCATACATTACTCCAACATGTGTGTGTGTGTGTGTAGGCACTGCACAATTATATTATATTATTAAATCTGTCATATTTCCATATCAATGTAAATACTGATGTTTATGGAAGCCCATAGGGGACTTTATGAAATGATAATGTAAACTTGTAATTTTCCACATATGTATGTGTTAATTGAGTAATAGATTAAGATGGAAGAACAATAATCCAATTAAATTAAAATCCAATTACTTTGTCCACATTCAAATGAAAATGGAAAAGCTGTTTAGTTTTCAAAGTCATACCCTCTTACAGTGGACAATATTCACATTTTAATTTAAATTCAAAAAGGATTAGGCAATATGTAACCTGATTTATCCATTTATTCAAGCAATATTTAAGTCAAAATGAACATTTGAAAATGAAAGTGAAAACAGCATTGGACATTTAATTTCCAGACGTAACCTGCTGGGCAGTAGACAATATTCAAACGCAATAAGTTAAACGGCGCCCTTTTGCCAATAAGACCCACTTAGAGTTATGACCTTGTCGCTGCTTTAGTGCATTCTGGCTTTCAAGTGTTTCTCATTGTGCCCAATGTGATTAAAGATTTTTTTTCCCAATGATAGTTTATCACAGTATTAAATTGACATGGTGACAATTGATCAAATCTGTGTAGTTGTTGGTTATTTATTAAATCATTATGTTTATAATACTATTTTTTTTCTCTATCTGCAATGGTGATGCCGGTACTTATTCATCAAGTCGTTATTTTTATGACAATGTTTTACATTATTTATGTGCAATAGGCAAGCACCCTACTTGGATTTGTATTACCTGTAATACAACACTTGAATCTGCTCATAAATTTGCAGTTTTCTTATTAATTAAAGTTAAGGGAATACTTTATAGAATTAACTTTTTTTTTTTTTTTTTTTAAATCTACTGCTCCACACTCCAGTCCAGTAGGTTACAGTAATGCACCTAAAGATATATTATTGTACGATGAAGAAAGTATGTAAAACAGTCGTACTAATATTGTATGTCTGATAAGTCATAGCAGGGGCGTTTCTAGGATTGAAAGAAAGGGGGGGCTTAGCCCCTAAGGATGCTGAATGTTTGCGCGCGCAAATTTTTTTTGGCCTCATTTGGGGCTGCGGATATCCATTGTTTCAGACAGTTCATAGATTGGTTCAATCAGAAAGAGTGTGATTTTTCTCTGTATCTTTGCTTGCATTCATTCAGTATAAGATAACAGAAGGGACAGAATTTCAGGGTCATTGTGAAATTTGACAACACAAATTTGAGAACTTTTCTCAAATAGAGAGAAATAATTTTCCTACTTGTAAAGGAAAGACGGATATACTAGTTTTCATATCCGCGTCACTCCCAAATCCTAATTCTTAAAGGGACCACACACAATGGATGGAGAATGGACCTGCCAGTGTCAACTTCTGAGTTGTTTATTTGTTTTATTATGAGCAGAAGGGAATAAGATACACAATACACAAAAATACATTCAACTTATTTCAAAAATAGAATCCAATGCACAGGAGATTTTAGAAAATGTAATCATGTTTCCATGGCCATAGTCATACCATTGAGAAAACATGAATGTTTAGTGCATTCCATTCCCGTTCTGAGGAAGTGAGGTCATCGGGACATTGACAGGGACGGGGGTGGTTTGGGAGCACAGGTTAATGACTATATTTAGTGGGAGGAAGCGTCAAAGAATGCCTTCTGTTTTTAAGTGTGGCAAATCGGTCTATCAGTCTGTTGTGACTCAGTCCACCTAGTATGTCACTTTCTATTGACATGGCTGCAAGACTGTGAAGCCTTTTCTGCCCCATTGTTTTACGCAGCCAGGAGTGCAGCCGACGCAGTGCACTAAAGGATCTTTCACAAGAGCAGCTGCTCACAGGCACTGTTAAGGCAACTTGAATGATTGCCTTCAGAGAGGGAAACATGTCTGAATCTAGGAGGTTGTGCACAGCTAACATATCTTGGGGTGGACATCCAGCCTCTGTTTTGCCTCTGTCATTGTATCTCAGATACAATGACACTGGTAACTTCTTGAGCACAACACTCAATCATCTCATTCTGAGATGTTGGCGAGCTATAGGTAGCATTTGAGGGAGGGTTATATTTTTGAAGGAAAGGATCAAACTCCTTCAAAAGTTCCATGCAAGCAAGAAAGTGGCCTCTGTTTGTGCTGTCTTGGCCTTCATCACTGCCACGAAAAGGGAGTCCCTGTCGCCCTAACATGGAGGTGACTGCAACAATTCGCCTGAGATACTCCCTTCTCTCTAGTATCTCACTTGCATGTGCAGATGCTATCATCTGTGCAACGTTTCCCTGTCGGCTAGTTGCCTGGTAGCTTTGCCATGCAACAACACTGTCCCTATGTGTTTGTGCCATCTCGTGCCTGCCAAAGATAAACAATGCTTTCTTCCAGTTCTTACAACCACTACTGACCAAGAAATGCATCATGTTTGATGTTTTTGCCAAAAAATCTACATTTTCACCTAAATCATTAGTTGTTGATGCAGCTGCTTGGTCTGTCTCTGACTTGAACAGCTTCCCTTTTCTGCCTCAGCCTCTCCTTCTGCATGAACCTTTAAGAAAAGTTCAAACATTGAAACATTAATTGATTGAAATCCTGAAGCCAATTGTATGACATGACAATTTCATGAAATAATCTAGTTTAGGCTATCCCTTGGAGTAGCCTGGGCCTGACAACAAATGCCTATACATTTCTACCACAGTAGAAGAAAATAAAAAAACTCCACTCGTTTCCTTCTAGACCTGTAGACCACTAACCTCCATCACACCGGCTGCTTCAGCCCTGTCATTCTCCTCCTTCTCTCTCTCATCTGACTGGGCGGAGCTGTCACCTCTGCTAAAGAATCTTCTTATATCCATCCGGTCAATGAATTGGATGATATACCGGTACAATAGCGTTATGAGGGACACTATGACATTTAGTTTTCACTAGCATTAACTGATTATAAACAACAACATTATATAGGCACTGACATTATTGTTTTAAAATACTAGAGATATATATTAATGCAAAGAATAGAGAGCTGTCGATAGTTATTTCTTACATTTCAAATTTGCTCGTTCACACTCTTGCTCATTGGAGACATTTTCTAACAAAATAGCTAGCTAGCTAGCTTAATGTTAACATAGCTCATTACAATATTCCCTTTCATTTGCCTCAAGTAAACCTAAATTTAAGCAGGTAACAATCATTAACAACTACAGATAGCCACATTCTGTAACTACCTGTACTTACAATGTCACTCCGTGCATCATTTACTATGAGCTAAACTCCTCGGCTGTAATCCTGCTGTCTTGATGAGAGTTACTTGGCAGAGTGAGAAAGCCAGCGCAGCAGCGATGCAGACTCCTCAAGGTCCTAGTGCCCGGGCTTTTATTGTTAAGTATGATGAGAGGCTATTGGATTGCAATTTGAAGGGGGAGAAAACATACAAACCAGAAACGCACTCACATATGTAGCATGTTAGAGTTATAAATAACACATGTTTGTTCACACGGGTGAACAAACATCTGTAAAACAATAGTTTAATTTAAAAAAAAATCATTTTTTTTTACAAATTAAAAATTAAAAATCCCAATAATTATTTGGGGGGGCTGAAGAACATTTTAGGGGGGCTTCAGCCCCCCTAAAACAGGCCTAACGACGCCCCTGAGTCATAGTATAGCATCTTGAAAGAGTCAAAATAGTAATATTGTTTGTTATATTGATTGATTGTGAAAAAGTCATCAAAAGTGTAGTATTTCAAAATACATCGTAATAAAATCATAATATAGCATGTCGAAAGGATGTAGTATTTAAAAAGTGTATTGCATAGTATTATACAAAATATATGACGGTAGCATAAATACTATACATATACATCTAGTAAGTAAGTAAGTAAAATTTATTTATAAAGCGCTTTTCACAGATAAAATCACAAAGTGCTGTACAACAGAATAGGTAGGACAAACAGTATAAAATACATACATATATCAAAGGAAAGGGACGCTAGTGAGAACCCATCAACCAAAAGCTTTCCTAAATAAGCAAGTTTTCAGGTCCTTTTTAAAAGAGACAACAGAGACAGCCAGACGCATGGACAGGGGCAGGGCGTTCCACAATCTGGGAGCAACAGACTGAAAAGACCGGTCCCCTCGGGTCTTATAACGAGTCTTAGGGACTGCAAGCAAATTTTGGTCAGAGGACCGAAGAGTCCGGCTAGGGAGATACGGCTTCAAAATCTACTATCTTCTACTATACCTACATCTACATCTACTATATATTTGAGACCACAAACCTGTTTACAATGTTTAAAGAGGGAATAAATCAAGAGAGCAGTTGACTTATTTTCTCAGACTTTTATACAATCGGGCTTCTTCGCCCCCTGCTGGCTTTTATAAAGAATACAAGTTTCAGTCACTTCCACAAAGGCTTCACTTTTAGAACCGGAAGTTGCTGCCTGATTTTGACACTAAAGAAGCATATTGACATGAAGATGCAAATACAATTTATTGGGGACGCTGTTTCGCTTCTTGCATTTATATATTGTCCACTGTAGGACTAAAGCAGCTTTACTCTCTGTAATGATCAAATCCCATTTAAAATTGCATTTTACATATTTTTTTGATTTAGATACAAATTAGATGAGATTTGTTTATGTTGTATATAAGTTTTAAATTTGATTTAACACACACACACACACATATACATATAAATATGTGGAACATTATAATATCCATCTATCCGTCCATTTTCCACCTCTTATCCGGGGTCGGGTCGTGGTGGCAGCAGGTCAAGCAGGCTGATCCAGACTTCTCTCTCACCTGCAACATCTACCAGCTCATTCTGGGGGATCCCGAGGCGTTCCCAGGCCAGCTGGGAGATATAATCCCTCCAGCGTGTCCTGGGTCTTCCCCGGGGCCTCCTACCAGTTGGACGTGCCTGGAAAACCTCTAAAGGGAGGCGTCCTGGAGGCATCCTAATTAGATGCCCGAACCCCCTCAGCTGACTCCTTTCGACACGAAGGAGTAGCGGCTCGACCTCAAGCTCCCTCCTGATGTCCGAGCTCCTTACCCTATCTCTAAGGCTGAGCCCGGCCACTCTACGGCCGCTTGTATCCGAGACCTCGTTCTTTCAGCTCCTTCTTCACCAAGACGGCCCGGTGCAACGCCTGTTTCACTGCTGCCGCCGCACCGATACGCCTGTCGATCTCCCGCTCCATTTTACCCTCACTCGTGAACAAGACCCCGAGATACTTGAACTCCTTCGCTTGTGGTAGGCACTCTGTCCCCACCCGGAGGGAGCAATCCACCGGTTTCCGGCAGAGCACCATGGCCTCAGATTTCGTGGTGCTGACTCTCATCCCCGCCGCTTCACACTCGGCTGCAAAACGCCCCAGTGAATGCTGGAGGTCATGGTCCGAGGAGGCAAACAGGACCACATCACCTGCAAACAGCAGAGAGGCTATCCCAAGATCCCCGAACCTGACGTTCTACGCCCCACGGCTGCGCCTAGATATCCTGTCCATGAAAGTCACGAACAGGACCGGTGATAAAGGGCAGCCCTGGAGGAGGCCAACACCCACCGGGAACGTATCTGACTTACTGCCGAGGATACGAACACAGCTCCTACTGCAGGCGTACAGAGACCGGATGGCCCGTTGCAACGGGTCCGGCACACCATACTCCCGCAGCACCCCCCACAAAAAGCCCCGAGGGACCCGGTCAAAAGCCTTCTCCAGGTCCACAAAGCACATGTAGACTGGTTGGGCAAACTCCCAGGACCCCTCCAGTATCCTTGCAAGGGTAAAGAGCTGGTCCACTGTTCCACGACCAGGACGAAACCCGCACTGTTCTTCTTGAATCCGAGGTTCGACAAACGGTCGGAGCCTCCGTTCCAGCACCCTGGCATAAGCTTTTCCCGGGAGGCTGAGTAGTGTGATACCCCGATAGTTCGAGCACACTCTCCGGTCCCGCTTCTTGAAGATGGGAACCACCACCCCGGTCTGCCAGTCCATGGGCACTGTGCCCAACCCCCATGCGACATTGAAGAGGCGTGTCAGCCAAGACAGCCCAACAAAGTCCAGCGCCTTCAGCATCTCAGGGCGGATTTCATCCACCCCCGGCGCCTTGCCACCAAGGAGCTTTTTGACTACCTTAGTGGCCTCTGTCAGGGATATGGGTGCAACCACCACCAAGTCTTCAGGCGCTGCCCCCTGTTCAGGGGACATGTTGACCGGGTTTAGGAGTTCCTCAAAGTGCTCCTTCCACCGCCCGACGATATCCTCTGTCTGGGTCAGCAGCAACCCTCCCCCGCTGATAACAGCCTGGGGAAGGCCCTGCTTTCCCTTCCTGAGTCGTCGGATGGTTTGCCAGAACCTCCTTGAGGCCAACCAAAAGTCCTTCTCCATGGCCTCCCCGAACTCCTCCCATGCACAAGTTTTAGCATCCGCGGTTTTAGCATTCGCGACCTCCCGGACAGGATCCTCCGCCAGACGTTCCCAGTTCACCCTCACTACACGTTTGGGCTTGCCAGATCTCTCGAGCTGGCTCCTCCACCATCTGATCCAACTCACCACCAGGTGGTGATCAGTTGACAGCTCTGCTCCTCTCTTCACCCGAGTGTCCAAAACATACGGCCGCAGATCAGATGATATGATTACGAAGTAAATCATTGATCTCACGCCTAAGGTGTTCTGGTACCAGGTACACTTATGAGCCACCTTATGTTCAAACATGGTGTTTGTTATGGACAAACTGTGGCTAGCACAGAAGTCCAACAACAAAACACAGCTCGGGTTCAGATCAGGCAAGCCGTTCCTCCCAATCACTCCACGCCAGGTTTCTCTGTCGTTGCCCACGAGAGCGTTGAAGTCTCCAGGCGGCGCCTTTCCAGGACCCCTCCCAGGACCCCTCCCACCGACTCCAAGAAGGCCGGATACTCCGAAATGCTGTTCGGTGCATAAGCACAAACAACAGTCAGAGCCTTACTCCCCACAACCCGTAGACGCAGGGAGGCGACCCTCTCGTTCTCCGAGGAAAACTCCAACACACAGCCGGGGACTCGTGAGTATCCCCACTCCCGCCCGGCGCCTCTCACCCTGGGCGACTCCAGAAAAGAACAAAGTCCAACCCTTCTCCAGGAGTTTGGTTCCAGAGCCAGCGCTGTGCGTGGAGGTGAGCCCAACTATATCTAGCTTATAATACTATTGTGGAATTACATTTTAGTTGTAAAAGCCCCCTGAGGTCTTCCATGCGCGTTAACAAGAACCCTCTGCTATTGCACTACCTCTGAGGCCCAGCTGGGGGCTCTACCAGGTAGCACACAAAAATCCCAAGATATACAAAGATACAACACAATACATTTGTAGACTTTTATTCTCTATCAGCCATAGACACACTGCAGCCATTTTTGTTTTTGTCTTTTTGAACTTTGATACAGTAATACATGCCCTAATAGATATTTGAATATGCATTGTATATGTATATAACTGTCATCATCACAGAAAAGGGATGCTGATTTTCAAATTAAAAGCATACCTGTCACAGTGAACTTCCACTAGTTTTGCATTTGACACTCTTCTAAATCACAAAGTAAACAGTGACAGTGAAATAAACACACATACATGTTGTAGATACGTACAGTAGCGATGCTCGGAGCTGTGAGTAATGGTGGGTTTAAGCTCTCCACCGTGTGTGTGCCTGGTGCATTATTATCTTGTATTTAATCATCATATCTCTGTGGAGAAGATATACTCTACCTTATATTATATCCTGTGCACAAAAAGCAAGGAGGTGCTCCCTCCTGACATTCAGGAGAGTAAAACGCAGTCTGTGGAAAATAAAATCTTTTCTTTGCTGACAGAAACTGGCACACACTCTTTCACAACATTCTCACACACAGCACAGCAACTGGTCCAACACTCATTCCAAAGATAAACTGATAAGGTTTGATAATTAATAAAGCAGAAACACCTGATCGCCTGACCACCTATGTGTCATCAGATTGTGGCTGTGAAACAGCTGTGATGGTCTGATACACTCGTGGCAAACTAAATTATAATACGCTATCTAAATCAAAAATGTACCAAGACATCTTAAAAAAAACTACAGCATATAACCATCTTATAATAATTCTGAAGCTGACTACACAGTATTTAGCTCACACTCTTGCAGCACACCCTCTCTCACATATTCACCATTCATACATTACGAATCAAGAGCAACGATTGAAGAGATAAGGGACAGGACAAAAAGCGAATACATTAAACATAATGACACTGAGAGAAGGACATAAAGAAAGGAAAAGAGAGGCAGAGGGGCAATCTATAGAAACTACAAAGCAGTCAAAGCTACGATTGCTCTGACATAATGCTGTTGATTAGTCATGCCTGCTCTACTTCACGAGTGATGGTTAATTCCTAGGCTACTGATGTCCGTAATGTCTAGATTATAGATAATATATAATTCCCAAAGACAGATTACACATAGCCTACACAAAACACAGCAGCAGCAGCAGCAGTTCGATTCAGCATCGATACAGTCTGGTTTCCTCTGTGTGACATCTTGACCGTCTGAATCAAACGAGCGCAGAGGCTAGTATAGTGAGTGAGACGTTGTTTTAACTAAGGAGAACGTGAGCAACTGGTTGTGAGAGGCAGTGCAGTGTGACAGAGAAATTGTCTTTCAGTCCAAGCAGCTGCTCAGACGAGAACCAGCATACAGCAGGTGAAGGGCTCTTTCCCTTCAGGAGGTTTGTGAGTAAGTGGATGTGAACGCCTTTTGTTTTCTTTGCGGTCTCTTTGTTTGCTCAAAAGACAAAAATACCACATCTGAAATGGAAAGGGGCGTGAATCGGAAAAATCAACAACGGATGGCTTTCTTTGGTCACAAAAAAAGGCAACACAACACCAGAACATGAAAAGAAAATCGTGAATACGTCACAACAGACAGGGGAAGAAAACTAAACCATGAACAAAGAGGTCAAAAGGTCATCTTCCAGGACTTAAAAAGGGGAAGACAGTGGTGGCTTTGAGGTACACTGGGATTGCATGTGGCTAATGCATAGGATTGGGGGGACTTTAGCATGGGCAGAGCCAGGGACTGGAGGAGTGTTACACATTCCTCTCCTCTCACTCCTCCTCCTCATCCTCCTCCTCCTCCTCCTCCTCATCGTAGTCCTTTTCTTCTTCGTGGTAGCGGTGAAAGAGCTGGTGGAGATGCTGCTGTAGGTCACGTGGTTTTGACCCTTGTCCCGGGTCGTCCACTTGCTCTAGAAGGACCTGTTTGCGCTGCCCAGCTCTCTTCACCACTGTTCGTCTGTGGGTGCGACCTTTACGCATGTGGGCCCTAGATGTGGGGGGACGGGGACGGGGGGACGGGGTTGGGAGACGGACGACAAACAGAGGAAGACAGGTCAGCGTCATCAAAAATATGCAGCTGAGGGTCTGCTGCAAAAGAATTAAAAGGAGGAGATGTTGTACTAGTAGGCATGTTACGGTACGGGGGAAAAAGCAAAACACTTCATTACATCATGCTGTAAATCCAGCATTCAATTGTGATCACAAGCACAGCAACTTTATAGCGGCAGAAACCTATAGATTATGTTATAAAACACTTCAAACAGACTCATGATGGAATCCTGCACACTGTCCATGTCTCTGGACCTCTACACTTGGAAGCGGACCTGCTGACTGGGAGGGCCTTAGCATGTGATTGACATGACCTTCGTGCAAGAATCTACATTTCTCTTGGATTTGTGTCCATCTTGTCATGTACATCCCTTTGTTTGTGTTGCTTTGCCTCCTGTTTGTCTCCTTAATAGATATTTAGGGCTATCTGGTCCACACAACATGCTTGTTCTGGTTTTGTCCTCTCTAAAGTGTCACAATACATAACAATACACAGTAAACATAATACCAATAGTGATAGAAATAATGTCTATCTCACCTGGTTCATTGCATGTTATCTCTTTTTGATTTCATACAAAATTTAAATATTTGACAGCATCCCACAAAGTGGTTAATGATATGCACAAAAAGCAAACATGAGTCAATATTAGTGAAACTGAAAATCCTGCAGCTCTTCACACGCGTGCACTCAAACCGGGTTCACTCACACACCTCCTGACCACAGTTCCATCTTCTTTGACAGTCTCTCTCTCTACCACACGAGGGAGCTCTGTTCTGCTAAAACCACTTAAATAACCGAGTGCCTGGTGGCATGAGATGGAGAAAAAATATTGCCTTAATTTGGAATGATTGGATTATGAAAACCAACAAAAAACAGAGACTTGGTACCGGTCAATATGGATGTGAGCTACAACATATGTACAATAGTGGTGCGGAGGGCATCAGCAAACCTGTTTGAAGTCTCTTTGGGCAGAGGGGAGGTCGGAGGCCAAAGACGGATCGCCCTGGTGTGTCAGTGTTCTTTCACCCTCCACCACCATCGTTCTTTCTACGCGGCTGACCGTACAGCCTTCAGCTGTCTCCTGACTCGATGCTGAGGAACCCTCACATTCAGCAAATGTTACCTAAACCAAAGAAAAACTGTGTTGGTCCTTTATCAACAACTACCACTCTGAATGTTGCCATGTCGGAAATTTCCTGTTGAGAATAAAAGAGAAGAAGCTCTGGAAGACTGTGATGAACACACACATACATCCAGGACACACACCTCAGTGTGGTCTCCCTCACTCTTCAGCACGGTGCGCTTCACCACCTTAGAGTACCCATCGCCATCCGCCATGCGGACGGGCGGCTGGGCCGCTCCTTCTGATGACACCTCTTCACGCTCCACGCCATCGGCGGAAACACACTTGCGAATAATTTTACGTGTAACCTGAAGAAGATCATGTGATTAAAGACCATTAGGAGCATTTGTTGAAACACTTCATTTTAACCATCATTAATAAATGGGAAATTGATGGTTACTTAAAATCTAATCTAGTAGTATTACTTTTAACAAACAATGAAATTATATTATATGTATTAATAATTTATTTAATCATTAGTAATACTATAACGTATGTTATTTTAACAGTTTATTGTTGCATATAATATTACGTATTTGTTACCAAATTAGTTGTAAACCTTTAAGAAGACCTTTCCATAGATACATGGACCAGATATTTGTAACACTTTGTTAATGCTTAATAAGCAGTTTGAAAATCCACCATAAAAAATATTTGGAAGGCCATGATGAAGCCATAACTGATTATGAATGTAATACTTTGTTAAATGGTTCATAAATAGGTTGTAAAGCAGCTACAAACTGTATTTAGATAGATAGTTAATAACTGTCAATGGTCAATGATTGGTTTCTGGTCCATCCATATCTTTAATATTTATATATGCTTTACAAACGATACCCTAAAGGTTTACAAATCACTTGTTCATCAAATAAATAAATTGTGTATTAATGCAATTATAATGTAATTTATATCGTCTCTTATCAGCTGTGATACAATATGAAATTGATAAAGTAATTAATGAATTAATAATTATACACAAAGAGTCTATGATATTTCTGCAAACAAATCACATTTGTTTTGGGGGTCAGTTGAAATACTGCCATGAGATATGTGCATGAAAGTTTATATAGAATCTTGCATTACCTTTTTGACAACAACGTGACCATTTTCATCCTTGTACTTTTCTTCCGTCACTGACTGCGTGGGGAGGTCTGGCATTTCATCAGCCTGTCAGGGAAACAAGACAAACAATAATCAGGAGCACTAAACTGGATCAGCATCAAGTTTGTAAGCTGCACTTCAAAAACAAACACGTTCAAGATCATTAGGACACACAACGTACATTTTAGGTCATATTTCAGTGAGACAACAGGGGCTTTGGGATACAGGAAACAAAAACACAACAACAAAGAAGTGCTTACAGCAACTTAAAACACCTCCATAAGGTTCAGCCATCTGTGCAAATCATGGAGCAGGTGTCTTATTAAGCCTAAATTAGTTTAATCTTCAAATACAAACTTTTCACCCATTTTGATAAAAGGCTGTTAGACAGTGAAGACCAAGCCTGGTTAAAGTTGCACTCTGGAAGTCACACCCTCCATGCTAATTTTAAACGCCATAAATCATGCTAAATCAGATACCTGGATGAAAACTCTTCTTCGAACTATTCTGGTGGTCAAAAATTCATCATCAGAACTTTCTGACAATGATCCGAGCTCTGCAGCGATATCCTGACCAAGCAACAGAAGTCCATTAAGATTTAATAGAGGATATATATGTATAATATATAAATGCTGTTTGCAACAAAGCAAGCAATAAGCAGAGTGATATGGTGCACTTTCCATTGACTTTGAGTATTACAATTAAACATTACAATTTCCATATATTCCACTGGAAAGTACAACATGGCAGTCTGTAACTTTGAATTTTTTTGCAAAACATACCATGCTTTATTTCAATTAAAGAATAAATGTGCTTATTGCAGAATTTTATATAATTTTTTTAAACTTGCAGCTTATGTTCTTTGTGTGAGTGATACAGCTGGTTACAGGCAGCACAGTGACATGCTGAGTTAGGACTGGTTAAAATCTTAAATCAAAATAAAATAAGGGTTATGAGGAGGTTTAGATCCCATCCATGTGGCCAGAGGGTTAGCAGTCATTCCTCTCTGAAGCAAATATAATATTTGGTTAAGCTCAGCTCCAGGAAAAAAAAACTTGCAAGTTGGGGTGGTTTACCAAATCTCATCTTACCCGTGTCAGAGATTTAACAGTATCATCATATGCCCCAATTTCCCAGACAGGGGGCGGTTGCGAAGCCTCACACAAGGTGAATTCTTCATCCGATGCTTCTGAATATTGTAATAATTCTTCTTTATCTTTGTGTACATTATAAGGAGGCTCCTGGACAAAAGGAGCATCCTCATAATCTTCACTTCCAGAGGACAACAGAATTTTTCGGTTAGATTTTTCCAGCGCTCTAAGATGGCTGAGATGACCCTGGGACTGATCTCCATTTGCCATAGTACAAGCCTTAGGTTCATCAGGTTCAGGCTCTGAGAAATCTGATGCAGCCTGTATGCAGTCAAAGAAAGGCTCTGGGTCAGAGTATTCAAAGGTTGGGCTGCCTGCACCACTATGCACAACTTCTGCATATTCTGGAGGCATGTGGATATCAATGGTTGTGGTAGAAGAGATCTCTGTATGCCCAGATGGGATGCTATACTCCTCATCGAAAATTGAGGAACCCCTCTCTGCTTTTGGTTTAACTGCAGCAGGGTGAGAGGCAAAACACTTAGACTCTTCTGGAGTCAGAGATTCTTCTGAATACTGTCCACTGGTCCTTGGCCTAGCCTCATTTGAGGAGGCCTCCATCAGTTCATCAAAGCTAAAATGTCTTGGAGGTGAAACTGTTTCGGGAGTCAATTCAGAAAGAGACTGGGAAGAGACATTGTCAGTCTGAAGTGCTTCAACAAAAGTTAGCTCCGATGAATGTGTAAGTTTATCTTGGATACTCTGTGTTGATATTTCTTCTGTCACACCCATTGAGTCTTGAGATGATGTAGCTGATTCAAGCTTTTCTGGAAATTGAAGAATGTCAGTTGGAGAATCTTCCTCACAAAGATTTGCCAGATGTTCCTCAGGTATGTCAGACAGGCTCTTGGCTTCTACTGACACTGAAGAAAGTGTCTCGGTTGCATTTACATCATATGTGCTGGACTGGAATATGTCCACAGGAAAACTTGAGTTTAGTGACAGCATCACTTCACAAAATCTTTGGGGACATTCTGGAGTTGAAAGGGACTCAGCAGGAGATAAGGGGCTATCCTTACGGTTATCAATGCTTGATGGGACATCTGTCTCAGAGTTTTTTTTTAGATCAGGAGTGACTGAGACAACTTCAGGTTCATCTTGAATGGATGTCTGGAAATGTGCAGGCTCTACGACTGCTACATTTGTGTGGTTAGTATCTTCAGCAAGATGTGTAGCAGATGACACACTGGCTCTTTGGTCATCACTTT
The DNA here is from genome assembly GCA_023566465.1 of Cottus gobio. Taxonomy (NCBI): domain Eukaryota; kingdom Metazoa; phylum Chordata; class Actinopteri; order Perciformes; family Cottidae; genus Cottus; species Cottus gobio. Next base: position 4,972,200 of record CM042219.1, read on the forward strand.
CTTCTGTATGGCATTGATCTTCAGAAAGGTCATCAAACTCACACATTTGATCACCTTCAGAGCTTCTGTCACTGAATTCTAACAGAAGTGGGTCAGGTGTGTCTGTTCTAAATTTAACGTTCATCTCCTCCAGATCTGACAACAGCTGGTCAAGCTGAGGGGACCCAACTTTAGGTGGTGTTGGTGTGGATGGGAGGACTTGGTCATCAGGACTTTCTTGAGCTGTTTGACAGAGTGTGTTTGGGGTCACTGAGACTGGTTTAGCTAAGTCTGAATCTTCACTTTGTTCTGCGAATGACATTTTCATCTGTTTAAATGTCATGCATGTAGAAAAAGACTGCTGCTCAACTGACACCACAGATTCTGGGGGGGATGCTCTGAAGTCTGCTAACCAGTCCTCAAGAAGCAAAAATTCAAAGTCGGAAGACACAGATTCTGGGGACAATGTCCTGCTACTAAATAATTTATCAAGTTCAACGTCTGATGAAGCTAACTGTTGTGACTCTGGGCTGGTATCATCAAACAGGGTTTCCAGACACAAAGCAGTGCTTTCCCGTCCTGAACATGTTGTTTGTGGTGTAAACGACTGGTGCGTAGACAGTTCCACATCGTAACCGGTTTGTGAAGATTGGAACTGAGGAACAGCTGAATCAAGAGAGAGGGGCCGATGTGGACTTTGAAATGCATCAGATTCTGGGGAGGATGCTCTGAAATGTGCAGGCTCTATGACTGCAACATTTGTGTGGTTCGTATCTTCAGCAAGATGTGTAGCAGATGACACACTGGCTCTTTGGTTATCACTTTCTTCTGTATGGCATTGATCTTCTGGTGAAAGGTCATCAAACTCACACATTTGATCACCTTCAGAGCTTCCATCACTGAATTCTAATAGAAGTGGGTCAGGTGTGTCTGTTCCAAATTTAACGTTCATCTCCTCCAGATCTGACAACAGCTGGTCAAGCTGAGGGGACCCAGCCTTGGGTGGTGTTGGTGTGGACTCTAGGGATGTGATGACTTGGTCATAGGGACTTTCTAGAGCTGTTTGACAGAGTGAGTTTGGGGTCGTTGAGATTGATTTGACGAAGTCAGAATTTTCACTTTGTTTAGCAAATGATGTCCCATTATCTTTTTGCTGTGGTGAGCTACTATGAGTGGTCAATGGGATTTCAGATAATGTTTTACTTTGGTCAAAGATACCTGGAAATGGCAATTCTAGTTTGTCAGTGTTTGAAACCTGTGACAAGGAGGGTGTTTCAGTTGGAAAGACCTGTCTCTGTCCTAAATTAAAAATAGTTTGTCTTGAAGATTCTGCCAGACTTGTCCTGGAAGATGCTGTTGATACCTGCAAGAAATGATACAATGGAATGGGAAAAATATAAATAAATATGATTTATGATTTATTTTGGTGATGAAGCATGCACTTGTCAATGGTCTGGTGTTTCCGTATAAGAGACTCAAATGAGGAAATTCACTTGTAGCCCACTTGCGTTTAGGTCACTGCAGTGGAATCTAATATATGGTAATAACATGTGTCTTACAAATTACAATTTAAACACATTACATTCATGTAACGAATAAGAAGCTGCAAAAATGTATATACTTTAAAACAATTTGAAATATTACATTGAGAACATCACTGAAACACAATATCATTTTACAATTAAAAAAAGCAGGGTACAAGTGAACTTGAGTCAGACTCAGGATTTGGTATAAAATGAAGCTGGACATGCGTCATTTTGTACTCATTCAAGTTAGTGTTTTCTGCCTTGTCATCATATGGACAGGAAGCACTGCACTTCAAACGAAAATGCTGATCAATGCTATTTTATTTGTCACAGTCAAACACTACTACTGGCTGTTCTACTGCAGGTCTGCCCCATCTTCCAAAACCTTGTTATTCTAGTATGTCAACTGCCAACAGAACACTTCATTAACATAATCAAACATTTTAAAAAGCATATTGCAATATGATTTAAAAAAAGTGATGTTAGGTCCCCTACCAAGACATTTAAGACAACATAATTTGGGAGAAGGGCGGGATGTCTAGCTACAGACATGAAGTTATGTCGTCACATTTAATTTCACAACTTAAGTGAATTCTAAATTCTTTGGAAATGGTTGTCATTGTGGCATATTATGGAATATTATGGGCACCATTGAATGTTGGTTGGTCTCTGTTCGCTGTTTTTTGGTTGGAAGACTGTGCATATCAGACAGCACAGGATTATTGCTGTGGCAAAGTAAATAAGTTGGTGTAGATTTGTATGTCTGTGAGGAAAAGCTGTAAATGGCTCTATTCAACTTATTGCAACAACAGTTGATTGTAATCTTATAGAAAGAAAATGTCTTTAGGCTTGAATCAGTCAGGTCAGGCAGTTTAAAAATGGTTCACAAAGTCCATTGGTTAGCTATTAATCTATGCAGTTTATGCGAACATTCCATTTCAGCTGGACAAGAAGCTCATGTCACTCTGAAAGGGTCACTAATTTCCATTAGTTGTGCTTCACCAAAATGTAATTTCTTCTCCTCTAATGCAAACATGCCACAGCAAGACAGTGAAGCATCTGGGCAATAGTAGTAAAAAGGTTGAGGCATCAGTTCTACATTCACACTTAATGTATTGCCAAATGTATTACTTTTGAAAGCAACACTGCATTCACTGCCAGGCAAGACCTCGTGCTGCCTTACCGGCACCGAGGAGGCTCTCATCCTTGCTTATGGATTTCCTTTTCATGTTCATGGAAAACAAATGTTGGGCTTGTGTCATCTTTAATTGTGATTCAGGGTCTGTTGGTTTATGTTTGTTCATGGATTCTTCATTTCACTGATTCTCTTTTGGTTTGAGTTTGTTCATGGGAACCTCCTATAGCCAGACAGCATCATGACATTCAAAATTGTGTTCTACAGATGGCATGTGACTCAACTCATACATGTATGATCTGTTATGATATAGTCATGGTTATCTTCTGTCGAGGCAAGAGACTTGCCAAAAAAAAAAAAAAAAAGACTGGTTTGTTGTGTTTAAGGAGGAAGCTATGGGTCCTGTCTCAACTGTTGAAGTTTGTAGCGTCAGCATTTCAGGATGTGATATTGTTACTGTATGATCAAGTACTATTCAGAGGGATACTGAGGAATCCTGTAATGATTTGAAGTCTGGTATGATGCTTTCATAATGACAGGATTTGGCTGTACTATATGGGTCTCCCCTTCTGACTTATAAATCTTCGAATTTGTCTGCAGAAACAGTCTGTTCTGGCAGACAAGGCAGTTGATTTGAAACGTCATCTAAATCTTCTATTGATTCAAGAATTTGAGGAGTAGATGGTCTTAACTCAAGGAATGAATGTGTGTACTCGATGTCCGATGGCATATCACTGAAGGACTCCTGAAATTCACTGTCAAACACAATGGACTCAGGAGAATCAGGTCGGATCTCATCAAATAAAGGATCAAGACATGAATTAGTGCTATCTCTCTCCAGCATTATGGTAGTATTATTTTCTGGCAAATAATATGCTTGACAGTCAAAATGAGGAATTGGTGAGTCAGGAGATAGGGCGGTGAACTCATCAAATGAGGAAAACAATTCGGGAGAAGGCGGCCTCTGGTGAGTGAATAATATTTCAGGTGATGGTAGCCTATACGCAGAAAGTGTGGGACCCTCATTTAATTCCCTTTCAGCTGCATATTGGTGAGGACCTGTGGATCCTGTTTCAACTGTTTCAGTACGTGATATGCCAGAATTGCTCTGACATACTGGAGAAACGGAACCAGTGAACATAGAACTTGAAGACTGAAACTCAACACCTCTTTTGTCATCTGATGTGCTATGAAAAGTTAAACAGTCCTTTGAAAAATGTTGTTCTGCAAACCTGGCAGATGATAGGTCATGTTTTTGTGATGTACCACTGCCCATGCAAGACTGTTTCTTTAAGATAGATTCAAAGAATCTATTTGAACAACAAAAACATTTTCCACTATAGGGTGGATCATACAAATGTGACATTAAGTTCTTAACAAAAGGCATGCGTGTTATCCTATATCCCTTAGTATGTACTGTGGAGTCTGGTGATTCAAATTCAGAAGAGAAAGGTTTGAGCTCGGTCAGTTTTTTCTGTAATTTGTGTTCTGAAGCAGAGTTTTCAGCCAATAATTGATTGATTTTAGAGAAAGGTAAATCGTGGGCAGATATCTTTTCTTCAAGCAAAATATATGGCTGTTTTTCTGTACCAATGCATTGCACAGCATCTATATAAGTAGGGATTTTTGCAACAGAAAGCAGGTGACAATCAAGTGCACAAAACTTAGTTTGCTTGGCTTCAATCGGTGGAGAAAGGGAATCTGGTGAATCTGGTCTGTGGTCGTCAAACAATTCCTCAATAGAAAATCTGGAAGATAAAGAACGTTGTTCAACTAACACCAAAGATTCTGGGGAAGATGCTCTAAAGTCTGCCAACCAATCCTTCGGGAGCAAAAAGTCAAAATCGGAAGACAAAGATTCTGGGGACAATGTCCTCCAACAAAATAATTGATCAAGTTCAAAGTCTGATGAAAAGGACTCAGGGGACTCTGGTCTGATTTCATCAAACAGGGTTTCTAGACACAAATCAGCATCTTCCCAGTCTGAAAATGCTGATTCTGGCGTAAACGACTGGTCCCTATACGGTTCCACATTGTAACCGTTGCGTGAAGATCCGAACTGAGGAACAGGTGAATCAGGAAAGAGGGGCCTATCATCACTTTGAGATGCCACTGACTCGGGAGACAGTGGTCTTACATTAGTGAGCCAGTCCTCTATGTAGGAGTGAGTGGACCCCTCGTGTAAGAACTCTGATGGAGGGCGGATATGTATGAACTCAAATGGTTTGGAAACCAAAAAAGAGTCTGCTTGTGTTCCATGTTTAATGCCCCGAACAACATCTGCATATGTAAAAGGTCTTGCAGCGACCAATGATGGGGACGTAGTTCTATTCACACTTGTGTGTTCAGCGTCAACTTGTAAAGTAAGTGAATCTGGGGAATCTGGCCTGTTGGCATCAAACAATTCCTCGAGACAAAATCTGGAATACTCAAAGTCTGAGAGTGTTGAAAGAGGTGATACTGGTCTACTTTCAGAGTACTGTAAGTAATAGTTACAGTGTTGACTCTTCATCTGGTTAAATGTCATGTATGTAGAAAAGGACTGCTGCTCTAAAGACACCACAGATTCTGGGGAAGATGCTCTAAAGTCTGCCAACCAGTCCTTCAGGAGCAAAAAGTCAAAATCAGAAGACACAGATTCTGGGGACAATGTCCTGCAACAAAATAATTGATCAAGTTCAAAGTCTGATGAAAAGGACTGAGGGGACTGTGGTCTGGTACCATCAAACAGGGTTTCGAGACAAAGATCAGTGCCTTCCCAGTCTGAAAACGTAGATTGTGGTGAAAACGATTGGTACCTAGACAGTTCCACATCGTAACCGATTTGGGAAGATCCAAACTGAGGAACAGGTGAATCCGGAGAGAGGGGACAATGTTGACTTTGAAATGAATCAGATTCAGGGGAAGATGCTCTAAAGTCTGCCAACCAGTCCTTCAGGAGCAAAAAGTCAAAATCGGAAGACAAAGATTCTGGGGACAATGTCCTCCAACAAAATAATTGATCAAGTTCAAAGTCTGATGAAAAGGACTCAGGGGACTGTGGTCTGATTTCATCAAACAGGGTTTCTAGACACAAATCAGCATCTTCCCAGTCTGAAAATGTTGATTCTGGCGTAAACGACTGGTCCCTATACGGTTCCACATTGTAACCGTTGTGTGAAGATCCGAACTGAGGAACAGGTGAATCAGGAGAGAGGGGCCTATCATCACTTTGAGACGCCACTGACTCGGGAGACAGTGGTCTTACATTAGTGAGCCAGTCCTCTATGTAGGAGTGAGTGGACTCCTCGTGTAAGAACTCTGATGGAGGGCGGATATGTATGAACTCAAATGGTTTGGAAACCAAAAAAGTGTCTGCTTGTGTTCCATGTTTAATGCCCCGAACAACATCTGCATATGTAAAAGGTCTTGCAGCGACCAATGATGGGGACGTAGTTCTATTCACACTTGTGTGTTCAGCGTCAACTTGTAAAGTAAGTGAATCGGGGGAATCTGGTCTGTTGGCATCAAACAATTCCTCGAGACAAAATCTGGAATACTCAAAGTCTGAGAGTGTTGAAAGAGGTGATACTGGTCTACTTTCAGAGTACCGTAAGTAATAGTTACAGTGTTGACTCTTCATCTGGTTAAATGTCATGTATGTAGAAAAGGACTGCTGCTCTAAAGACACCACAGATTCTGGGGAGGATGCTCTAAATTCTGCCAACCAGTCCTTCAGGAGCAAAAAGTCAAAATCAGAAGACACAGATTCTGGGGACAATGTCCTGCAACAAAATAATCTATAAAGTTCAAAGTCTGATGAAAAGGACTGAAGGGACTGTGGTCTGGTACCATCAAACAGGGTTTCGAGACAAAGATCAGTGCCTTCCCAGTCTGAAAACGTAGATTGTGGTGAAAACGATTGGTGCCTAGACAGTTCCACATCGTAACCGATTTGGGAAGATCCAAACTGAGGAACAGGTGAATCCGGAGAGAGGGGACAATGTTGACTTTGAAATGAATCAGATTCAGGGGAAGATGCTCTAAAGTCTGCCAACCAGTCCTTCAGGAGCAAAAAGTCAAAATCGGAAGACAAAGATTCTGGGGACAATGTCCTGCAACAAAATAATTGATCAAGTTCAAAGTCTGATGAAAAGGACTCAGGGGACTGTGGTCTGATTTCATCAAACAGGGTTTCTAGACACAAATCAGCATCTTCCCAGTCTGAAAATGTTGATTCTGGCGTAAACGACTGGTCCCTATACGGTTCCACATTGTAACCGTTGTGTGAAGATCCGAACTGAGGAACAGGTGAATCAGGAGAGAGGGGCCTATCATCACTTTGAGACGCCACTGACTCGGGAGACAGTGGTCTTACATTAGTGAGCCAGTCCTCTATGTAGGAGTGAGTGGACTCCTCGTGTAAGAACTCTGATGGAGGGCGGATATGTATGAACTCAAATGGTTTGCGAACCAAAAAAGTGTCTGCTTGTGTTCCATGTTTAATGCCCCGAACAACATCTGCATATGTAAAAGGTCTTGCAGCGACCAATGATGGGGACGTAGTTCTATTCACACTTGTGTGTTCAGCGTCAACTTGTAAAGTAAGTGAATCGCGGGAATCTGGTCTGTTGGCGTCAAACAATTCCTCGAGACAAAATCTGGAATACTCAAAGTCTGAGAGTGTTGAAAGAGGTGATACTGGTCTACTTTCAGAGTACCGTAAGTAATAGTTACAGTGTTGACTCTTCATCTGGTTAAATGTCATGTATGTAGAAAAAGACTGCTGCTCTAAAGACACCACAGATTCTGGGGAGGATGCTCTAAAGTCTGCTAACCACTCCTTCAGGAGCAAAAAGTCAAAATCAGAAGACACAGATTCTGGGGACAATGTCCTGCAATAAAATAATTGATCAAGTTCAAAGTCTGATGAAAAGGACTCAGGGGACTGTGGTCTGGTACCATCAAACAGGGTTTCGAGACAACATCTGGAATGCCCAACATCTGAAAGTGTTGAAAGAGGTGATACTGGTATACTTTCAGAGTACTGTAAGTAATAGTTACAGTGTTGACTCTTCATTGGACCAAATGTCACGCAAGGTGGTAAAGAACAGTGCTCATCTGACGCTACAGATTCAAAGGAGTTATTTGTAAACTCTAAATAGTATTTTGGTCTTTTTACCATGTTAAAGACCATTAGTTCAGATGTAGGTAGTTGCTTGATTGGATTAAACATTTTTACAGATTCTTTAGGACTTTTGTGATCTAAGCATGAACTTATTTTGGATGAATCTTTTACCCAATACAAATTCATGGATTCTTGCATGTCATTGTGTTGTGAGATGTTTTGCGCCATGTTTGTTAAATAATTATGCGACTGTTGTTGCGATGGTATGTATTCAGGTATTTGTGGTTCAAACTTACAAAACCAGTAATCAAGGAAAGATTGACTACTTTTAATTTGTTGTTTTGGTGCTTCAGATGACAGCGGCCTTCGCTCAAATGACTTTTCTGTTTGACTCGAACAGCCTGAATCTGCAATATGGGTACTTTTGACATTGCCATGTGTTAGACATTTTGCTGGTGACATAGCTGTTGTTAACAGAGATTCCCTTTCTTCAGCTTTTGCATGACATGCCAATAGATCTGGTGCATCTGTGCTTTTTTCATCCAACCAATCATTAAGAGGTGATGAAGGAGCATTCATAGAATAAGCTACTAATTCTGGTGTCAAAGAGCTCCCCTGACCCAGTTCTTTGTAGACTCTAGTGTAAGGGGCTGAGGTCAGCATTGTTGAGAGTGGATTCCCTCTTGAATATAGTAAATAATAATCACAATATTGACTCATAAGTTGGGCGCGTATAGGTTCTGAGAGCAAGAGTTCAAGAAAGGAGAAACTGCACTGAGAAGTCTGTGATTCTGGTGAGGATGGTCGGCAATCCCTTTCTGAAAACTCACCAGATTCAATATCTGATGTCACAGGTGAGAATGCTTTAAAATCTCTCCTTATCTGTACACCTTCTGGTATAGGTAAACTATATTTAGGTACCTGAGAGTCAGGCCTATAGTTATTCCAATCCTCAAATGACTCCGAACAAAAGGAGTGTATGGCAAACTTGTTCAAACCAAATCGTGGTGTACATTCATTTGTATTTGATTGACTGAAGTCAAATTCATTTTCAGTGAAACTATTGGAAACATCTCGTGAACTACAAGGATCAGACCTCGGAGAGAGTGCCCGGCTGCCATCCAAGATACTTGACAATTCTGTAGGTAAGTCAGGTGACATTAAGATCAAAGATTCAGAGGACAACAGTCTAGCTATAGGGTCATTCAATATCCATGTCTCTACAGGGAATAGACCCCTTTCATCAACAGGTGGAAATGAGCCACACTGCTTCTCATTTGCCAAAGAATCAGGGCTCAAAGGGCTGTTCTCTAAAAAAGTGCAACATACTGTTACATCTTTCTCAGGTGATTGTTGTGCAAGATGGTTGATATCAGTTGAGTCACAAGCCATGTGAGCTGGACCACTTGTCAGACTGTGTGGCAAATTGGTCTTTGGTACAATCATTTCGAAGGGTTTCAACATGCTGTACTTAGCTGCTGCAATAATGGGTTCAATCAAATCATCAATGAAGGGCAGGTTTTCCGGACACTCGTCACTGTATACTTGGGATTTCGTATCTTCTTCCTTTCTTGACTTGAAAGGTTTAAAGTCCATGTTCACATCTAAAGCCTGTGGTATCTTGTCATGACCAGACAGTACTTGGGCTGTGATCTCATCAGTACACTTCAGAGAGAGCTTGCTTTTTTGAGCTACAGCTATGTCTTCTTCAGTCATGGCCAGAGTTGATTGGTGGAACAGGCTAGGGTTGTCAGAAATCCTTCTGACAATAGCTGTATTCTGTGGTGGATAGAACAACTCATCACAAAGCTCACTGAAGTCAGTCTCAGCTTGGTCTGACTCTGATAGGGTCAAGCCAAAGTCTTTGATAGATATAGATGATGGTAACTTCAGAATTTCAGATGATTGCCCTTGCTCATCTTCCCAACCACATGTCTTCAATGGTAAGGTTTGGCTGGATTCATCTTTGACTTGGCACTGAGTGCCACCTTGCTGGTCTTTCACTTTGGGGTCAACAACCTGAGTTACTTGGCTCTCCAGTGCAGCTTCTTTTGAAGTCGCAAGCATACTTACTTGCTCATCCAAGTTGTCGTAACTTGTAGTTTCCTCTGTAATTACATCCTCAGAGGTCCAAAGGTTAGGGTTCAACTCACTGTAACACAAAAGGAAGGCTAAGTCACAAAATATGACTTGGATGAATGCGATATGTCAAAGCTCTAATCTAACAAGACTAAACAGCAACACCCACATACAATGGGCATGAGGCAAATGCCTGCAACCTCCTTGTGTCAGGAAATTACACTCTTCTATTTCCCAGCGTCAACATGCTTAATTTCGTTTTGTCTTTGTGCCTATATTGCGTGTCTGGTGTGTGCCATGGGTGTCAGTTAAAGCACGCCAAATGATGTGGAAACTATATTACGCTGCTAACGTGTGTTGCAGATTCAGGAATAATTTATAATCAATCAATTACTGTGGGATCTCGAGCTCCTCCAACAGGTCACCATGCATGCTCTCGGAGTGGGTGTGTCCAACAGGCTCTGCCCAGGAAGGAATATCCAGTAAGGAAGCAACTGAGAGATCCTCTTCAGAAACAGCTGGGGGTGGTCTGCGGTCTGACTCAACCCTTCTCACAACTCTGGGGCTGTCTGCATCTTCTTGCACTGAAGATAGGGCTACTGACACTGAAAATCACACATGATAAATAAGAGTGCTAGCAAACACACAAATACAGCCTGGTGTTTGATAGAGCTTTCAAACTGGTTGCTGAGTTAAGTTTTTGGAGATGGTACTACCTTCACTGTGATCCAGTGTCTTCTCTATCTCTGCATAAGTTCTTGATGTCTGCTCTTGAACTGACTTGTTCATCTGGGTTTCAATAAGATGGACGATGTCCATACGGTTGATCTTGGTTAGTCTCTTAATCAGACAATCCTCTGTGGAAGGATTTATCCATCATTAATATACTGTAAAAAAACATTCAATACATATTGCAAATATACAATTACATTGAATCTACATTGCACATGAGGTGTTCTCACAATTACCTAGAGTGCATGAAAGTAAAAGGCTAATAGTACATTCAGTACCTTCTAAATGTCAATTCAAATCTGTCAGACCTAGACGCAATGTACCTGTGGCATGTTTGCCTTCCAACTCAACCCAGCGCTGCAGCAAGGCATGGCTCTGCTCTTGGAGGGAATTAGGATTCTCTGTTCTCACTAATTGGATATCAACCTCACTGAATTCCAGTTCTCTTGCCAGTTCTAGAATGATGGGTAACAAAACAAAGGATTAAAGAGTTAAAAAAATAAAAAAGTTTTTCTGCTCGAACATGGATACATTTTAGCTCTTCCTCAAGTTCTGCAAACAAATACATCAGTTCAAATTCAAACAAACATATTTGCAAAATTATTAGATTGTTTGAAAGTTTACCAGTCCAGCTGAAGCCAAGAAGATCTGCAACAATAGCCAATGTCTCCTCTTTCCTGTCAGCATCATCCTGCCAATCCACTAAAAAATGTCGTCAGAGCCAAACATTAAATTTGAATATCATGGTCAACAGTTCAAGGTGTAGAATACCGTTGCCTATATCTCAAAGTAATGTTTTATTTTCACATTGCAAATTACCAGTCATGATAATACACTTTGTAAGTGTAGATCTACATTTTATTTCCTGAAAATTCTATGTTATGGGCTGTAATACTCTGAAATGAGATGTGGGTCTGTGATCTTTACATGGATGATAACGCAAAGGTTGTGATTGTAATTTTGAGGAGAAGTTGTCTTGTTCACAGACTATGATTATTTGTTTTTAATCATTAGTGTAAGCATTGTGCATATTAAGCAATGTGGATGCTAATATTAGTAAAGCAGTATTAGTAGAGCAGATCCCAATGCAATGATGGAAGTCTCCATCAAAATAGTTAAAGCTGCAACTTTTTTGACAACATGGCCATTCAATCTTGAGATTGCATATACACAAACTCAGATGGGAAATTGACTTACCAACATGCAAAACACCACAACAAACACACACACACACACACACACACACACACACACACACACACACACACACACACACACACACACACACACACACACACACACACACACACACACACACACACACAATACAAACATGAAAACACAATTAAAGATGGGACATGACAAATCACAACAAGTGAAAACAACACAACAATGACTAATGGTGGCATTATGTTCTTAAGAAGAGGAAGAGGCTCTTGCTGCCAAGGAGAAGAAATAGGAAAGCAAAATCTCATGTAGTTCTGGCCATACCTGGCGTAAAGTCTGGAGCTGGCTCATCGAAGAGTCTCTGCATCTGAGTTTCCACCGTAGCATCCCAGGCAGGCCTGGATTGAAATACATCCTCTCTCCCAGAAGATGGTTGCACACCTGGCAACTGGTTGACCCCTGAATCAGTACTGTGTGAGACCGCAATGTCATGTGTGGAGATAACAGAGTCTGGACTATGACTAGCGCTGCCAATATCATCAGCATCCAAAGACGACCCAACCGATGTTTCAGTTGTCTCAGAGAGTTGGATTTCCTTTCTCTTGGGAGAGGAGGAGATTGCCTGAGCTGGAGGTTTCTGTTGCATCGTTGCAGAAAGTTTGAATGGAGGAAGGTTGGATTTATCAGTGGTTTCACTACTGTCAGAATAACTCCTAGAGTCTTTATTAGAGGCTTTACTTGTGCCACTGTCAGCCTCAGATCTAGTCCTACGAGCTAAAGTTGAGCTTTTTTCTGCTTTTCTTTGAACTTGATCAAGCTGAGATTTTTGTAAGTCTTTCATTGTCATTTCTAAAGATGGGGGTGAATCCTGATGATATGCTGGGATGCCAGCCTGTGCGAAGGACATCTCTATAACTGAGCACTGGTCTTCTTCATCGTCATCATCGTCATCATCATCAGGAGAGGAGTCTGAGAGGGAATCATGGCTCTGCTCTGAGTATGCTGAATGGGCAATGGTGGAAGTGTCGGATTGAAGGTCCGCTATGGTAGAGTCTAGGTAGCCGAGACCAAGGCTTTCAAGGTTTCCAACCTCACTTTGAATGTTGTTTAGTCTCTCCAAAGCACTGGGGGAACCAAGCTGAACCTCTACAGAGCAGCCAAGATCAGCTTCTGACTTGTCCCTTGAGGGTTTGATGGGAGTTCTGCATTTGGGAGAAGGAGCTGTGTCATTGGCATCATGAGATGATTTGGGGATCTCTTCAAGGATTGCATCTGTAATATAATCACTATTCTCTAAAGCTAAATACTTTATTTGACCTTCCTCAGTCTCCTCTGGCACAACTTCATCAACTGGATGTTCCCCAATATGAAAAAATGCATATCCTTCCCCTTCACCAAAACCTCTTCTTGTCATGTCAATAGCTCCCCCTCTGGTCATTTCAAAAAGTTTCCCCTCTTGAAACTGAAACGGATCAGGGGTTCTCTCATCATCTGTTCGAAGAGGTGTTTTATCAGATGGATTTATCTCCTTTGCTGGACAAAGATTAACCTGTTTCTCAGCCTCAAGCTGTGCCAAATGCTTCATATCTGGCTCGTCGTTTCTGAGATTATCTTTCTCTGATTTGTCTCTCTTTATTCTAGCCTCCTGTTCCATCTCCTCATATGTTTTGATCTTTGCAGCCATTTTAAACATTTCCTCTTCTGGGGTAAATTGTTTATTGGTGGTATCATCCTCACTGTCATCTGCTTCAAGAGAGTCTTGCCTTATGAACAAGTGAAGATTCTCACTGTCACATATGTTGGGGTCAGAATACATACTTCCATCGGTTACTGTCTTAGCTGAGGTGGAATGTAGTTCCTTTCTCTCACTTTCCATTTGGATGGTTCCATAGTTGTTTTCTTGTGCTTCTTGCTCAGTGTCATCCATGTAAACATTTTTGTCAGAAGAATAACATGCTTTCAGCTGGGAGGCATAATCCTCGTACACAGCTGTCTTGGTTGGCATCATAAATTCTGTGTTCTTTGATTGAGTGGGACTTCCCTCAAGAGAGTCTGGACTAGGGCATTCTCCGGGGGGGCTTGGCTCAATTGAATCAGGGGATTTGTTTGAAGATCTATCCTCCATGAGAGGACTTGTCTCTAGCGAGTCTTGATGACATAGCTCTTTAGCTGAGTCACCAGAAAGTACAGGGTTTAGGTTCCCCAAATTGTCCGGTCGTTGTAATGTGTCAGATATGTTTGTTAATTGCAAGAAATCTTGTACTTTGAGAACTGAACCATCAGCAACCACATCAACATCTTTATGATCATTGTTAGAGTCATCCATTGTCACATATGACTTGATATTGCCCACTGCTCCTTCAGTTGAGTCATTAAAATGTGACGCTGCACATGGTGGATTTTTAGCCTCATTCTCAAATGAAAAACTCTTCGGTCTATCATCTTCATGGGAACTTGTCTGCCATCCACTCTCTGTAGCTCCCTTTTTAACTGGTGACATAATCTTATGTTCAGGGGAGAATGAAATAGTTTCTCTGTCTTTAGTAAGTCTAACTTCTTCAAAGCTCTCATGGACTATCTCCTCTTCTGGGTGGCATTGCATTGCCACTGGCCTTTCCTTAATGTACTGATTTAAGTCACTACTGAGCAGGGACAACATGCCTGTCACATCCCTCTCAGCTGCTGACTGTTGTCGCTGTGTCTTTCTCTCAATGCAAACTTCTTGGAATGGTGTCTCCAATACAGAACCTGTAGACAACTCTGTGACTCCAACAGCATTGGTCTGCATGTGTTCATTTGCCTCTTCTCCTATCTTATCATCCCAATTACTGCTCGGCAAAATATCTGTTTTAATGACTTCAGTTGAGTCATTAAAATATGACGCTGCACATGGGGAGTTTTTAGCCTCACTCTCCTCAGATGAAAAACTGTTCGGTCTATCATCTTCATGGGAACTTGTCTGCCATCCACTCTCTGTAGCTCCTTTTTTATCCGGTGACATAATCTTACGTTCAGGGGAGAATGAAATAGTTTCTCTGTTAGTGTCTTTAGTAAGTCTAACTTCTTCAAAGCTCTCATGGACTATCTCCTCTTCTTGGTGGCATTGCATTGCCACTGGCCTTTCCTTAATGTACTGATTTAAGTCACTACTGAGCAGGGACAACATGCCTGTCACATCCCTCTCAGCTGCTGACTGTTGTTGCTGTGTCTTTCTCTCCAGAAAAACTTCTTGGAATGGTGTCTCCAATACAGAACTTGGTGCCTGCATGTGTTTATTGGCCTCTACATCTACCTTGTCAAAGTCATTACTTGTCAGTATAACTTGTTCGTAGTATTCATGGACTAGATCATCTTCTCCTGGGTTGCATTGCATTGCCGCTGGCCTTTCCACAAGATATTGATCCAAGTCACTACTGAGAAACGACATCATACCGGACACATCCCTCTCAGTTGTAGATGGTTCATGGCCTATCTTTCTCTCGATGCAAACTTCTTGGAATGATGTCTCCAGTAAAGAACTTGGTGTAGGTTCTTTGAGTTCAACCACAACAGTCGGTTCATATGTCTCTCCCCTTATATTATCCTCCAAAGCAAAACTAGCTACTCTTGTTGTTTTCTCACATGTTATTGTTTGCTCCTCACTGAAGGACTTTTTGATTTTGGTGAGATTAACTTCTTCATATTTCTCCTGGATAACATCCTCTTCTGGAGGCGCGATTTTCACTGGCCTGTCCTCGAGGTACCTGTCCAAGTCACTGTTAAGCACCGATAGCATGCCTGACATTTCTTTTACTTTAGTAGACGGCTGATATGAAGCCTCTCCCTCTACCCATGTTTCCTTCATTGGGAGTTCTTCATTCAAGGTTGCTTTGGCTTCTTTGAATTCCCTCCCCATTTCTTCACCTTTCATTGTGACCTTACATTCTCTCCATGCAATTGGATGTTCTCCTATTCGTGCATGATCTATTTCTTTTGTTGTGTCACCCGCTGTAGCTCCTTTATTTTCATCAAATGCAAGATTGTCTTTATCTTTGTCTTTTGTGACAATTGTTTGTTCAAATTTCTCCTGAACAATATCCTCTCCTGGTGACTGATGTGCCAGAGGCCTAGCTTTTAGAAACTGATCCATGTCCGTGCTCAGTAAGGACAACATTCCTGACATATCCTTTACTGCAGTGGATTCCTGGCCCGATGTGTTTGTCTCAATGTGAACTTCTTGAAGTTGTTGCTCCCCGATTTTTATTTCCGTTACTTCAGTGTCCGTTTGTTTAAAGAACATTGTGGTTCCATGATCAAGCGTCGTGCTTTCTTTGCTTGCTTCATGAAGTCTCTCCTCCTGTGAAAGTATGACGTAGTTTTCTTTTCTTCTAGTAGAGTATGTGAGCTTTTCATTCGTCATTTGATGTGTCACTGTGAGTCCTTCAGAAATCTCGCTCTCCTCTGAGCTGGAACGATAGGTCCTAATATCAATGTTGTAGGATTCAGCCATACCTTCATGCTTGGTAGTCTCAGGACTGAGATCATCTTTCATTTGATTCTCAAGAAGAGAAGCTTCCCCAAAATAACTATTTATACAGGGACTGGAGATGGATGTTGGATTTGTAACAGAATCAGCCATGGTTTCCTCCTCAGGTGCCTCCAGCTGATCGCTTACATCTTCAGCTGTTGAAGTCTGCTTGAAAAGCTGGTACTCAGGACTGTCTTCCAGCTCAGCCTTTATATCAGCACTGAAGTCCTCAGAAGGTCGGCGATCAGGGCTGATGTGTAGGTCTTCAGATAAACTCCTACCAGTGCTCATGACCGGTTCCTCTAACTGCATCCTGTTCTTGCTCTTTCCTGACAACTCTAGCTCTTCTCTCTGAGGGCTAACCCTTACATTATCAAACTGAATTGTATCATCAATTTCGATTGTTTCTCCAAAATAAGAAATATCTGAAGTTAGCTGTAATTCCTCAGAGTTATCTCTCGTTAAGCTTATTGTTTGAGCCTCTAAATCGAATGTTCCACACATGTCAACCTCACTTTGGGGATGTAAAACTGTGACATTCTGTATTTGGGATTGCGATTTAGGCTCCTGTGTGGGACTGTGTTCGGTCATCTGTATCTCTTCCGGATCTACTGATTCAGGTATCAGTGTTGAATCACACAAAGAAGCACTGGCGTTATGTTCAGCCAAACCAGCTTTTCTTTTACAAGGTTCTTGCCCAGTCTGGAATGCTTTCATCAGGTCCTTTATAGATGTATTCTCTTTTTCTGACAATTCTGATGCCTTTCTTTGTGGGCTAATGCTTCCATCTTCACACTGAACTGTATCAGCAAATGTTACTGTCTTTTCAAAATAAGCTCCATCTGAAATGAAATGTGACTCCTCAGAGTCATCTGAGATTAAGTTTACTGGTCGATCCTCTAAATCTGTTTTGTCATATTTCTTGACATCACTCTCTTGATAGACAATAGTAACACT
Source organism: Cottus gobio (assembly GCA_023566465.1). Classification (NCBI taxonomy): domain Eukaryota; kingdom Metazoa; phylum Chordata; class Actinopteri; order Perciformes; family Cottidae; genus Cottus; species Cottus gobio. Next base: position 4,989,389 of record CM042219.1, read on the forward strand.
CTGAGTTTGGCTTTGTGACCTTGACTCCTGCATAGGACTTTGTTCAGTCCTTTGTGCAGTCGTATGTATCTCTTCAAAATGTCCTGTTTCAGATATCAACGTTGAAATGGAAGAAGCCATAACTTTGTGTTCATAAAGCTCAGCTTGAGTTTCTGAGGGATCATAACCAGCCTGGAATGCTTTCATCAGCTCTTTAACAGACATAGTCTCCTCTGAAAACTCTGATGCATCTCTCTGTTGGCTAACGCTTCCATTGTCACACTGAATTGTATCAGCAAATGTTACTGTCTTTCCAAAATAAGAACAATCTGAAATTAACTGTAATTCCTCAGAGTTGTCTCTGCTTAAGCTTACTGGGCGATCCCTTATGTCTGTTGTGTAACATTCCTTGTCATCACTCTGTTGGTGGAAACTTGTGAGATTCTGAGTGTCTATCTCTTCAGAATCTCCTGATCCAGATATCGATGTTGAAATACAAGAAGAAGCAACAGATTTGTGTTCGTAAAGCCCAGCTTTAGTTTTTGAGGGATCATGCCCAGACTGGAATGCTTTCATCAGCTCCTTAACGGACAAATTATCATCTTCTGACAACTCTGAAGTCTCTCTCTGTGGGCTAAAACTTCTGTCTTCACATTGAACTGTATCAGCAAATGTTACAGTCTTTACAAAAGAAGCACTATCTGAAATGAATAGGGATTCCTCAGAGTTATCTCTGATTAAGCTCACTGGCTGATCCTCTATGTCTGTTTTGTCACATTTCTTGACGTCACTCTGTTGATGGAAAATGGTGAGGTTCTGAGTTTGGATTTGGGATTTAGGCTCTTGCGAAGCATTTTGGTTAATGGTGTTTATCTTTTCAGAATCTCCTGATTCAGATATCAATGTTGAAATGCAAGGAGACACAACAGCTTTGGTTTCTGAGGGACCATGCCCAGTCCCGAATGCTTTCATCAGCTCCTTCACAGACATAGTCTCCTTTTCTGGCACATCTGTCCGTGGATTAAGGCTTCCGTCGTCACATTGAATTGTATCAGCAAATTTGACTGTCTTCCCAAAAGAAGCACTAGGGAAGATTAACTGTGATTCCCCACTAATTAACCTTACAGGTTGGTCATCTGCATCTGTTTTGTCAGATTTGTTGATATCACTCTTTTGATAGAAACTTGTGAGTTTGGTTTTGGGAGTTTGGGTTTGGGAGTTTGCCTCCTGCATGGAACTTTGTTCTGTCTTCTGTTTCTGATCAGAATCTCCTGAATCAGATATACATGTTGAAATACAAGAAGATGCCACTGCTTTGTGCTCAAAAAGGCCAGATTTACTTTTTGACGGGTCCTGCCCAGTCTGAAATGCATTCATCAGCTCCTTCACAGACATAGTCTCCTTTTCTGGCACATCTGTCCGTGGATTAAGGCTTCTGTCGTCACATTGAATTGTATCTGCAAACTTGACTGTCTTCCCAATAGAAGCTCTATGTGAAATCAACTGTGATTCCTCTGAGTTATCGCTGATTAAGCTTACAGGTTGATCATCTACATCTGTTTTGTCAGATTTGTTGATATAACTCTCTTGATAGAAACTTGTGAGCTTCTGAGTTTGGGCTTGGGAGGTTGCCTCCTGCATAGGACTTTGTTCTGTCCTCCGTATCTGATCAGAACCTCCTGATTCAGATATCAATGTTGAAATACAAGAAGAAGCTATTGCTTTGTGCTCAAAAAGGCCAGATTTATTTTTTGAAGGGTCCTGTCCAGTCTGAAATGCGCTCATCAGTTCCTTCACAGACATAGTCTCCTCTAATCTCTCTGTCTGAGATCTGGGGGATTTAGGGGACCTGGGAACTCTGGGGAGTTCTGGCATTACTGCCTCATTCTTCTTTTTAGCAGTATAATATTTTACCTGAGGAATTGGTTCCTGAGGATTTTTGTTCATCTCCTCCTCCTCTTCAACTTGGTTCTGTAAAGCTTTAAGTCTTTCCTTTATTGATCCTATAGGTGTTTCAACCACTGAAGGAGAAGCTGGAGGATCCATAACTGTGGTGGGTAAAAGAGCACTCTCCTTGAGAACAACATCGCCATCTAAAGACTCTTCAGAACTCATCCTTTCCAGCTCACCCTCAGAGCTACTACATCCAGAACGCTCTCTGTCTCTAAGTTTCTTTCTAATAGGTTTCTTGATATCTGGGGGACGTTGTTTGCCATCACGCTTTACAATAACCTGTTCAAATCTATCTTGGACATGGTCTTCTGGAGAAGCACATGTCACTACAAGGCTCTGCTCAAGGTATTGGTCCATGTCAATGCTGAGGTGGGAGACCATGCCTGTCATGTCTCTGACCTCTGTGGCAGATCTACTTGAAGTCTTCCCCTCAATGCAAATCTCCTGAAAGACCGGTTCTTCGACAGGGGAATACTTTATTTCAACAGACTTGGTCTCAGAGAGTGAACTCCATTTCTCTTTTGTAGCATCACGTCGTTGTACTTGTCCTTGTACCTGTTCTTGTACCTGTCTACTTTCATTTATGCCACATCTTTGAATCCCTTCAACCTTTTCCAACTGATCTTTGAACACAATGGCTAAAGGCTCTTTTTCATCCAACCTTCTGACTCCAGCTCTATCTTCATATAATAAATGCTCCATTTGCTCTGCAGTTAAAACAGTGGATGATCGGATGTCCGACATGTCTGAGAGAAGGTCCGGGCTTGCAAGAGTTGCAGGGTCAAGAGGTTGGTTTGCTCTCAGGGAGAATGTCTCAGTTGATTCAGACTCATCATCTTCAATTAAAAAAGTTTAAAAACCAAAAAGGGTAAAGAACATAAGGGACAAATGAAGTGGGAAAGAGAGACATCAGAAAACTGTGATCAAGACAATGTGATAAAAAATCCATCTTCAGTTCACAGAGTATGGAGAATGACAGGGCAGAGGATAAGGAAGTCTTGAAAAGAAGACCAAAAAGAAGATGACAAAGTGATCCAGAGGAGTTTGGTGGGGAGAAGAGCAGCAACAGCATAAGCAAAGCCAGGAGGAGTAACAAAACAGGTAGAATATGGGCAAGAATAATATCAATATAATTTGTTTGACTACATATTAAAAGAATATAGAAAGGGAAATGAAGAGAACAGAGATATCTACATATGGAACAAAGGGACAGGAATTAAGGATAACAGACAAACAAAACTTCTCAAGATTGTTGCTCACATGAAGCCTACAAATTAAAGTTTTAAAACATAAAAAGCATAATTCACTTTGAATACAAACAATTAATAGGGTTTTTAATAGGAGTTGTTAAGTAAGTTAATAATATCAAGCAATATAGTAACAGGTTACTAGATGGTGAGTTTTAAAGTTTTAAAATATTTTGTATTTGTAAGGGAATTAAAAGTCTTTCCTTACAAATAAGTTAATTTTGTTATATAGTAATTAACCGCTGTGACATTATTGGACTATTAGTTCACCTACAGAGAAGAAGTAATGACTTAAAATAACAATGTAACATGTAAAAATGTGAATGGGGATTTGATTGGTAGTGCAACTCGATGAATGAGTGAAAGCAAATCAAAGGAATGTTGGTAAATGAAAATAGTGGCCAAATTCATACAAAATGAGTGATAATTCAAAATAAATGAGCAATTAATCAACAAAATTATGTTTTTAAATTATTTCTTTACAGAACAACAGTTTCTCAGCATGCCACTGGTAAAAATATTAAATGAATGGGATGAGAGAAAATAAGTGGTCAAATTGAATACTTTTTATACTGCATATTATTACCACAAAACAAAATTACATCAAGATAACATGAAGTTTTAACATGAATACCTTGAAAATCAAATTTTAAGCAGATTTGAATAAAAGGTATTAGTTTGACCTACATTTATGATTAAAATAAAGATGTTATATAGAAAATGTTATGGTTGGGAGAAAGTCAGTGGGATTTGGAGTGAGGGAAATGCAGAGTACATCAGCCATAGCATAGCTTCCAGTAACAATACAGTGTTAGTAGAGCAAAATAAGAGAGCAGGGTTAATCTAAATGGCAAGTAACATATATCAATCAGTGCATTTCTTAGTACGCACAGGTGTAAATATTTCTGAACTAATACTTTACAACCATTTATGGTCTTATGTTAAGTGATGTGATGCAATTTCAATTGTGTTGTGTTTGACAAAATATGTATATAGTGGCACCCTTAATACAGACACACCAACCATTAAAAATGGATTGCAAAATGTCTCAAATGATGGGGTCCATTTCTGAAAGATTTGTGAAAATAAATCACAAAATTCTAAAAATGTTTAACACGCTAGCATGAGACGAGTTCAGCTTACATTTCTTGTCACTCCTCTCGCTCTGCAAAGAAAAAAAAGTAAAAAAAAGCATAGTTAGCTACAACCTAATTATGACATAATCTTTCCTTTTGTTGGGGTACGGTATCATGTAAAATGTATTCACCTCATCATCTGCATCTTGCTCTGAATCAGACTCCTAAAGATATACATCAAACAATGCAGTTATACAATGCAACTAAACATAATGTGCTATTATTTTGTAAACAAAAGCTGAGATGTATTCAAACTAACCTTTGAGTATGTCGGGAGAGTGATGTTAAGGTTGCAGATGGCATTGTGGTTGAGTGTACGATATGTGCGCGGCTCCTTGGTGAAGGACAAGCGACCACATGGCTCCTGTGCCGTGTCTCTAATCTGTCCATCAATTGAACAACAATTCACTCCGTTAATGACAGATATTTTAACGTACATGTATCGTTATTTCTGAATCACACAAGTAGACATTTCAGACATTTTCTTCCCATGTGTCGTCATACCTTGATGAACAGGGCCAGTCGGTTCTCTTTGAAGGCAAAGAAGCTGAAGACGTGGTGCTGGCCGCTCTTGGTTAGAGGCACCAGGTTTCCAAAGCAGTCGGCGAATATGGGTTTTCCCTCCAGCACCTGTGTGTGGATATGGAGAGCCGAGGGCCTTGAATCTCAAACAGTTTTGTCCTTGTTCAAGGACATGACATGTTTTAATGAGAACCAGTTGGTGGGATGTGTCTGACCTAACCTGACACCCACTCTTCACTATCCAGGACACTTTTTCCCACAATATGCTTATATCCTTGTTTATACTCTAGAATCTAGAGAAAGGATTGATCTAGAGTCTAGATCAATCCTTTCTCACACTTTCCCCTCTTCTAATTTATTCCCCACCTCAACATCTCGGCTCCGGGCAACTTCCGTGAAGTTCTCTTGCTGCTCCAGGGTCTTGTCCATCTTGTCGTCCGTCATGCAGAAGCAGCGCAGCCGAGCCTCGATGGGGTCCAGCGTCTTGGCAAAGATGACAAACTTGGCCATGTATGGAACACAGATGATCTCCCTGTACAGCTGAGAGCCAAAACTAACAGACTCCTGGACCTGTCTGCAGTCTATCAGCCAGAACCTAGGAATATGACGGACATATTTAGTCAAATCACCAACATCAAGATAGTGTTTAGCTTCTATGTGACGACACTTCAGAAATGTAGGGAGAACTGACCTCGCCGATACGTTTGTGGTGAAGGACACGCATTGGTTAACAAAGGTGAGAGGCGTGGAACCGGTAATGTCCTCCCATTGGGCGGGAGTGGTTCCCCCTGGACATAGACCCATGATTTGTTCCAAAACCTTTCACGCTTGTACACTTTTTTTTGTGTCTGTATTTATAGAAAATTATATCTTGAGTATTGATTATTCCCCGTACTTACCTGTAATGCTGCAAAGCAAACGCAAGGTGGGGGTCTCCCCGCTGTACACTCCGCTTGTACCGTCACTATTGGAGCTCTTGGGAATAGGGATCGTCATCGTGATTGGCTTGTGGAACTTCCTCCGTCTTGGCTCCAATGTGACAATTGAGCTGAACGTGGCTTTGTTCCCAAGAATCTTCCTCACCACCTCGACATCAATGGGCTGAGCCTGGGATCACGTGCAATGCGGGTCGATATGACTTTATCAGTAACATAACTTTGAACATCTGACTCAGGCCAAGAAATGCAGCATGCACTGCACGTACCTGTAACCCAACTCTGATCTTCTTGGTGAGGGCTCCCTCTGGGAAGACAGCCTGGACCTGGGGCACGAGAGTGCTACTGAGGACCCCGCCCTCTGGTCCAATCAAATGACTGTCCTGCTTTATCCGCGACACCACCGCAAAATACTGCGGGAAGTCTCGGGTGATGATGCGGCATATTCTTTTCTTTTCAAGCTCCTCGGGGGAATCGAGTTCTGTGAAGAGTAGAAATATTTAGTAGAAATAATTTAGTTTGGAGCATGAAGTTTCAGGTGTAAATACTGTTCCCATTTTTCCTTCATTCATTACTACCTCGTGGCTTAATGTTATCACATTGTGGCTTTCGTGCTGCTGCGTTTTTGTGTATTTTTGCATTAAAAGTGTCGTGATGCAAGATATCAACCCCTATCGACAAGCCTTGGCTAGCGTCCCAGTCTAGATAAGATCCCGTACTTTCATCCATGCCGTTAAGTATCTGGTTCAGTTCCTCTTCGGTGAAGTCACAGTGGTGTTCCCTCCAGCTCTCCCCTGTCTCACTCCTCAAGATTACCAGCTCTCTCTCTGTTCCACGCAGGGCTGCAAAATGGGGGATCTCCACAATCACGGGCCTATAAATGATGGAGGAAAAATCAAAAGACAGATTTGGACTAGAAAGTATGTGGTGCCTTTAATCGGAGATAATATGATGGCTGGGTTGATATATGCAAAAAAATAAACAAGATCAAATTTTGAGTTTGAAAACACCAGGTGCATTTCATGCCTTTAAAAAATACCATATTAATGAAAAAGGCATTTGAAAAAAATAAATTAAACACAATGAGAAAATCCATTCCACATCAAGAGCAGAATCGAACTAGTGTGAGGATTGGTACTATTGAGGAAAGGTATGTGGATAACGCAACAACAGAAGGGTTAGGGTTGGGGGGGTCAGCTTTTATAGGACAAAGAAATGGGGAATTAACAAAAGAAAAAGGAAAAAGGTCACTCATAAATATAATTTCATGGAAAACCAAAAGAAAATAAAAAGATCTCGGGTGGACACAGTGGAAAAATATAGGTGAGTGTGTAACCACTTCCGGGATGGTAGGGTGTCCCCCAACCATGGTCCTACCCGAGGAACTTGGTTCCTGGAGGACCCAGCTGCAGGATGCGACTGACCAGGCTCTCACCCTCATTTAGAGGGGGCGGAGCTGTGGGGAGGTGGAGCTTACTGATCCATGTGCAGCACAGAGGGGGAATGAAGAAGAAAGTATGAACACACCACACAACAGTGTTAAGACACACACACACACACACGCACACACACATGTAGTATAGACACACTTACCCCAGGAACTGTGCTCCAGTGGGTCCCACTTCGATGACGCGACCCGCCAGCCCCTCCCCCTCCACCATAGGGGGCATGGAGGCCAGGCGGTGCCGCTTCACCAGCCTGCATGTCACCCGCGTGGGTGCAGAACACTTTCTCGGCGGCACAATGATTCGCAGACCGTTGTGACGGCATCCACGCATGGCCCCGCCCCTGGCATCTACCATGAAGCTGACCAGGAAGCTGAGAAAAAAGGGTCCGGCAAGAAATCCAATACTTGTTTTTCTTTTTTTACAGTTGGTGGTTAGTAAAAGCAATACTTCTGGCACAGATGTTACATCTGTTGACCGTGAGCCTCCATGCAGACGAAGCAAACGCCATTGCATTGAGAAGGAACCATCTTCACCATTCAGTTCTGATATAACAACAAGCATATTGCAGCAGATTACATTTCATTCCAGCCCGCCCGTCTTTCCAGTTTCATTTGCATTGGATTTGCAAGCCAGGCAAGCAAAGAGGAGTGCGATGAACAAGATTACATCTGGATAATCTTGTGTTTCAAGGTGCAAATATGTATTAAATATTCAGCATCTTCAGGCAAGCAAGTGCTTTCAGTAATAATCAGGATTACTGTATGTGAAATGTTAACACGCGTTAGGCTTAAAGATGTCGAGAGTGCAAGATCAGTGCTTTACTCCTGAATAACACTAGCTGTTTTAGGAAATTACTGAGCCATTTGAAATGAGCTTGGAGGCTTGTGCGACAGACAGGGCATACATCTGAAAACCTTTTCATCTGATTTTTGACTAAAAATATATATATATTCTTATTCTCTCAGGACTATCAAATTCAGATCCAGCTGTCCTAAACGCCCCACTGTGCCACGTTATTCTCAACATAAAAAAAATATGAATAGTATATTAGGTCTCTGTATCAGCAGATGCTCCAGATTAAAGGAGTCAGATCTGCATCAAGGAAACAAAAAACTTGGTTAGAACATCTCTAGTGAACAAAACCTGAACTCTGGAAATGTGAAGTGCATTATGAATTCATGCGGACAGAAAGGATGGGAATGAGAAGAAAGAAATACGGGCACAGAGGAGAGAAGAAAGAGAGAGTAGCCAAAATAAAGAATAAAGAGTATCACCTGCTGTTGTCATGGTCTAGGCACGGAGAGGAACGGCTAGAAGCAGAATACAACAAACACACACACACAATCACACGATCACACAATCACACAATCACAGACCCAGCCAAGACAAGAGAGTGCACAAAGAGGCAACCAAACAAACAAAAAAGAGAAACAGAGAATAAAGAATAAGTAAAAGTGAGAGAAACCAGACCAGAGACAGAAAAAGACAGCAGCAGAGATTAAAAAAATGAAATGATAAGAGTGTAGAAAACACAGATGTGAAGGAGTGAAAAAATAATGATTCAGAGGTGACCCACACACTCCTGATAGTGAACAAAAGCATGTGACAAATGAACATCTTTAGTGTCACTTATAAACTAAGAAACAGTGTGAATGTTGTGTGTGTGTGTGTGTGAGTACCCAGAGTGCAGCAGGCTGGAGGACAGCACCACATTATCAAGGTGCTCAGCACCCCAGCTCAGACGGAAGGAGTCCTTATCATGTTCTCTAGACAGCGCCGACACCTACAGAGCGACAAGCAGGCCAGTTCGGGTCCCAAAAGCCACAGTGTTCTCAAATATTCTAAAATCTAAAACCAACAAAATGACAACAGCACACTTTTTTATGAATGGCTTGGTCCTCACCTGGTGGCTTGTTAGCATGTCTTCGATGAGAACTCCGTCTCTCTGACAGAAGCTTTGGTGAATGGGAGTGTGCTGGGGCCTGTTGGATAAGCAGGTTGGATTCGTCTTTTTTGAGCGTTAATTACATTTGTGTGTGTGTGTGTGTGTGTTGATCGTGACCTGTCCAGGTTGTGGCTCATGTAGCTGAAGCTGTCCAGGTAGTGTCCCGGCAGAGAGTCATCTCCCAGCTCTCGGAGATCCTCCGCTCTCAGATACTCCCCTCCATCACCCGTCATGGTGTCCTCACCTGGCCAACGAAGACGAGAAGCGGGGGGGGGGGGGCGGGGGCGGGATTCGTCTTTATGAGGAGCTTAAATTGTTCACCGGACCAGGAAGTCCTGGTCTCGGGGCCAATTTCACCAAATTTGCAATTTGCTTTCACTCCTCTAATGTTATGTAATGTAGAATAAACCATACGTAAAAGACAAGCATTAGAGCCCTGCAATAGGACTCACATATGCATCTTCAATTTGTTAGTCGACAAACCAATCGACCATTCACTTTGATTTTTTGCAACCAGAAGTGGGGCAGAGCTTAGTGCAACCAAGTTTCTGAAGACCTGACAGCCTCGTGGACAATCTATATTGCATAGGTCGGCATTACTAAGCCACTGCATTCCTCAAACATCCATAAGCATCACAACTGTTCATATCCACAGCCTCACACACGTCATGCAGTTTGTTTCCACCATCGCATTAAAACCCAATCCACAAAGTCAGATTAAGGAAGATCTGCTTATTCAAAATCAGATATATAAAATGCACAACAACAACACTCTAGAAGGGATCAAGGATTTTGAGACAAAATTCTCAAAATTCATGGTTTTAGCTAATGCATTGCACACTATACTCAGACGATGACAATAACAGCAGTAAAGTCCACAACCAGGCTGACATTTTGCTGTACCTTCCAGCTCCACAGACATCTCAGATAATGGCTCGTCTTCCAGACTCAAAGCCATGAAACATACAGCTTTAAGACCCACGGCTGAAATCACCCACAATACACGGCTATTCATGACTACTGAACAATGTAGCTGTTTTATCCAAGGTCAGTTTTGAGATTTATGATCGGGGTATAGCCTATACATCGTTAGCCAGTCCCTTTTCTCTGTAAACAGGACGATCTTTGTTTCTTTGTCTAAAGTAACTCACCTTCTTCATCAGAAACATCAAGGATCTCAGTCATGGTCTCAGGAACATTGAGCTTGTGTTTCTCTGTGACCGTCTGATCCCCATTCACAGCCATGGGGAAAAGAGACACAACCGAAACAGAGAAAAGTTCATTCCTTTTGGACAAAACCTACTGGTTCCAGATGTGGAGTCCAGAGGTATCACAGGCTTACCGTTGTGGTAGTGATGACCTCCTCGGTGACGACTTTCAGTGTGTCCACTACAGAGATGTAGCCCAGGCGCCTGGCAATGGACAGCGCAGTGTTCCCATTCTAACCAGAACACAGAGAGAGAGGGTTCATGTAGAAAGACAACTCATTTAGTCTTTTACTTTATTAAAGAGAAGCTTTTCTTCTTACCACTGTCATAGCGTTGGGCTTGGCGCCATGTTGTAGCAACATGTTGATGATGTGCGTATTCCCTTGTTGTGCTGCCTGGTGAAGGGGTGTGTATCCGTTCTACACAACAAAAAAGATTGCATCACTGAAAAAACACGGACATCAAAGCGATCAGCGTTCCGGCACTTCGGAGTTCGACATTTTAACTCTACCTTGGTTTTGGCGTTGACGCTGGCGCCTTGCTGTAACAGGAAGTTCACCATCTTGGCGTTTCCATAGTGACAGGCCACTATCAGAGGGGTATATCCGAGCTGAAGGTTACAAAAAAACAGTTATTTCCAAATTCACCTGCTTGGTTTTCGGACATGAAAGCGTAGAACTTTGATGATGGAGACGTGTGACGTAGATATTGCCATGCTTCCCTAAAGCCAGCAGGTGGCAGACATGCTGAATTTGTATGTTTGTGGTGAGCTTCCTCACAGTTACTGTAAAAGCTGCCAGTAAACACGACCGCCTGCAGCATATGCATACAAATTAGCCCACATAACACACCTGGGGCACTCCCTTTATATAGCCGGAGCGTATAACACCAAGATATGAAATCCTTGTCTCCACTTCTGTATAATCATCCATCGTGTGTTTGTACCTTAGTTTGCTGATCCAGGTTGGCGTCATGTTTGGCCAGCACTTCTGCTGCACTGACTCGGTCCTCTTGGGCTGCGAGATGCAGAGGCGTCAGCCCGGTCTGTGACAGACAAAGCACATTCAAAGTTGCATTCCGGTCCTTTGTCACAATGGCGCCGTGTCCAGAACAAGTGTCTGACAGACCTTGGTGGCCGTGTTGGCGTGAGCTCCTTTGCCCAGCAGCAGGCCGGCCATCTCGGCGTGTCCTTCCTGGGCCGCCAGGTGCAGAGGGCTGACTCCCTGCTTGGTCAGAACGTTGGTCTCCGCTCCGTACTGCAGCAGCGACACCGCGATGTTCGTCTGGTTCTTTTTGGCGGCAATGTGGAGTGGAGTGTATCCGTTCTAAAGAGTGAGAAAGGGTGAACAGTTACGTGCTGGGACAAAAAGGTCACTCCAGTTGGGTTCAAAATTCAGCCTACAAAAACCGCGGCTAAAACCAGCAGGCGCAGCTAAAAACAAGAAGACATCAAGACTGTGGAACCATTGGCGCTCTAGTCTGCATGTTAATATTTGAACAATTTTGTGTATTGTGTAATTTTGACCCTTGTAGTCAATATTTTATTGTATGTGTTTTATCCTGTATTGTTCTTTGTTTTTTTTTGTTTTTTTTGTTTTACTATGTGGTTGCTATGGACCATTTTTTATGTGTCCTGAATAAAGAATATGATGATGATGATGATGATGAATAGTTCAGGTTTTCTGAAACAGGGCTCAGACCGTAAGTAGAATGCAGTGCTCGAGTGCGTGGCGTACTAACCTTTGCAGTGGCATAAGGCGATGCCCCTTTATCCAGCAGCAGCAGAGCTACTTCCTGGTTGTCATAATGAGCTGCCACATGCAGCGGAGTCAGGCCATTCTGTAAGAGGTATGGATTTGATTCAGTGATGGAAACCGGTTGAGTTTTGTCCTCCTGTTCTGACTCAACAGCCCTGGAATAACCTCCCACTTTGTCTCTATTCAAACAATGTGTAGAAATAATCCCGGTTTTCTGTTCACCTTGCCGGCATCGTCAGGGAGAGCTTTGCGTTGAAGGAGGAGTTTTGCTACATCCAGGCTTCCATACTTGGCTGCTACATGTAATGGAGTGAATCCTTTCTGTGGAGGGAAAAAAGGAGGAGAGATTTGTTTCAAACCCGCGTGTCCACACTTTGTAAGTCTGTTTATGAATCTTGAATCTGTTGCGTGTTTCTGTGTATGTGTCTGTGTCCACCTTCGTGGCCAGCGAGTGTGAGGCTCCGGCCTCCAGCAGCACGGCGGCGGTCTCCATCTGGCCCTCTCGGGCTGAGATGTGGAGGGGAGTGTAGCCGTTGGTGGTGGCGGCGTCCGGGTGAGCCATGTGCTGCAGCAGCAGCTGGACAATATCGGTTTTCCCCAAACGGGACGATATGTGGAGGGGAGTCTGGTCCTCCTGTGGTCGAGGGGGGCGAGACGGCAGAGAGACGGGTCGAGGGAAGTTGTGTTAGAAAAGACAGCAGCCGGAGACGAGGCGGTTGGATGAAATATTGAAAGTTTGCGATAAACAGAAGGCAAGAGCGAACTGACTCACCCTGGCTATGGCGTCCACCAACGCTCCGTTCCTCAGCAGACAACGGACCACTTCCATCTGACCCGCTCGTGCTGCCATGTGGAGAGCTGTCTCACCCCGCTGGCGTGCAAAGACAGGACGTTTGTGAGCATCAAGATGCTGAAAATGCTGAAGATGCTGCTGGCTTTATGCCATAATTATGACTACTGACTACAGGGGAGCTGAACAAACCATCCCTCAGTATACTCACAATGTTACGGACATCAGGAGACGCTCCATTCTGCAGCAGAAGCAAAACAATGTTGAGGTGGCCCATGAAGGCGGCTACGTGGATGGGAGTCAGGCCAGACTAGAGAGAGAGAGAGAGAGAGAGAGAGAGAGAGAGAGAGAGAGAGAGAGAGAGAGAGAGAGAGAGAGAGAGAGAGAGAGAGAGAGAGAGAGGAGCATAAAATGCAACCTTCCACACGGTTCCAGTGTTGCGTATCTAAAGCTGCCAGTCTGAGTGTCTCACCTCCGTAATGGCCTGAATGGAGGCCCCATATTTGACCAACAGTTCCATCACCTTCACCCTGTTCTTCTTGCAAGCGATATGGAGAGGAGTGAAACCATTCTGGCAGAGAGAGCGGAAGAGAAACTGATCAAAAATACTACATGTAAATGTAGTTTTATTTTATTTTTTCCCCTTTATCGGATTCTCACAGGTCATTTGGTGTTTTTTAGGAGCATTTACATAGTAAATAATGAAGAATGAATGAAATATTTGTTGGGAAGTGATCACTAAATGCACAGCATGACTGTCAGACTTCTTTCTGAAGGAGAATTGTGCCATTTTCCTTTGTTTAATTTAATGTGGTATTATGGGAATCATCCCCTCACCCTGCAGCGTCTACCTGCATGTTTATATGTTTGCGAACCCCTACCAGAGCTCTGATGTTGGGATTGGCCTTCTTGTCCAGCAGGAGCTTGGTGACTCGGTAGTGGCCGCAGTGAGCCGCGACGTGCAGCGCTGTGAGGTAGTCCAGGGTGACGTCATCGACCGGGGCCTTGTGCTGCAGCAGGAGCTTCACGCACTCGACGTGGTCTCCCTGCGCCGACATGTGCAGCGGCGACAGTCCGTTCTGTGCAAGGAGGGCAGTGACGACGGCCGAGGTGAAGAGGCGTAAAACGCTTTTTAGGTGAAATATTACTGAAAGCCTGTCATGTTTGTGCTCTGGAGCACAGAATTACACATTTGTTTCGTGGGATGGAAGAATTGTGGGCCACGCTGATCCAGTAACATGCATACGCTACCTTGGTCCTGGCTAAGATGGGAGCTCCTCTCTCCAGCAGAATCTCCAGTGCTGGGTCGTGGCCGCTTCTGGCTGCACAGTGCAGGGGGGTCAGGCCGTCCTGCGGGACAATCACACACACAGACAAAGACGCAAACGCGTTAATATACACATACATACAAGTGTAAAAGAAAAGAAGAAGAAAAAGGCAATTGACAAACAGTTGGTAGATTATATTAAAGGGACAGTTCACCCTGAAATCACAACTACATATTTTCGCATTTACCTGTAGATCTATTTTTGGGATTATGTGTCAGTCAGCTAGAGATGCTCAGAGGGCCAAAAATACATTAAAAAAATATCTTTCTAGAAATCATGACTTGGTTACCCAAGAAAATCCGAGGACCTTATTGTGAGCAGTTTCAAGTAAGAGCTATTTAATTAACTACAGCTGAGCACCATATAGTCCTATTGTATTCAAGAGAAGGCCGACATCTCTACGGCCGATATCTCCAAAACTAGAAAACTCACGCCGTGAAAATCTAGATTGATAAATAGCACTCCAGGTACGAGGGAAAACATATATTTCTGATTTAGAGTGAGCTGTCCCTTTAAGCAGTCATTAAGGGGAGGCTATACGAGCTAATGTCCAGGCTGTAAATCAGAGTCTCACCCTGGTTTTAGCATCTATTTGACCTGCTCGGTCCAACAGCAGGGCCACCATGTTGGCGTTGCCTCTCTTGGAGGCCACATGGAGAGGCGTTATCCCATTCTGACAGCGCAGGCAGGGGGGGAAAAGGAAAGTTACGAGAACAAAACCATACTACAAATATTTATAGTCATGCACAGGAAGAATATTTAAATCCCACTCCAGTTTCGCATCACAGAGAAAGTCCTACAATCCGTCTTAATAACTGTTTGCATGGTTTTAATCTTTTTGCTTCTGAGTAGAGCATCACACAGTTACGTCACCAACTACCCAACTGCACCTGAAAGACCCTGAAGCTAACTTCATGGACCAATCCCAAGAATGCAACCTTTGACAGGCTAGAAAGGTAGAAATGCTGCCGATAAAGGCTGAGATTAAAAGGGAAATGTAATGGTATATGTTAAACACAGTGCTGTGCAAGCCTTCAGGTGGAAACACAAAGTCGATTTGTTAAAATGGGGCGATACCCTGGCCATGAAGTCCACAGCGGCTCCTCTGTTCAGCAGCAGGGTGGAGACGTTCACGTTGCCGTAGTGAGCCGCGATGTGCAGAGGGGTGAACCCACTCTGTTTGAGACGGGCAAAGGGAGAGGAGGGAGGGAGAGAGTGAGAGGGAAAGGAAAACAGGACAAACAAAAAAGGAAGAAAATGCAAGATAGTTTTTTTTTTTTTTTTTTAACAGCAGGTGAGGAAAAAAAAGTAAGAGTTGCAAAAGAAGAGCTAAGTAAGATGAAATGACATGGAAAGGCTTAAAGAATAAAAGAATGCAAGAAAGACAGATGGGAGTTTTTATGTGGCGGTTACCAGAAAGAAACCTGCCTCTACTGATGCCTCATGCCTCATGCTGGAAAAAAATAAACTACACACATTTGTGTAGGAAGGGGCATAACATAATTAGCATACCCCCAAAATAGCACAGGCCATACATAATGCATACATGCAACAAAAAATCTGCAATTCAGCCATGCTTGCTATGAAAAACACCCAAAACAAGTGGTGAAATAAAAACAAAGCACTACATAACATAACTAAAACTAAAATACACAAAGCCACTACACACTATGTGTATCTGCTTGAACGGACAAATGGACATTTATATATGAGCCATATATAGATATAAAACTAAATATCTACAGTACACAGTTAAGTGGGTTCACTCCTTACCTTCCCATTCTGATAGACATGGTGCAATTTAATTAAGAAACAGAGTTAACTTAAAGATCGACAACGTGTTTCAGAGAGAAAAACAATGCACTGTCAGGTACACATGCTGCAGGTTATGCACAGAAAAAGCAGTGAATGAAAGAAGTGAAATGTGACTATCAAAATCTCTAATGCTAATGCTCTTAAATACATAAGATTCATCAATTCGAAAAAAATGTAATAAAATGAATACATAATTGAAATGCGGTAAACTAACATTCTCTGGGCGTCTGTTGATACAACACAATGTTTTTCGCTGTCAGCCATGCAGGAGTGTGTGTCATAGCATCGTCAGCTGCATGCATTCGTATTAAATGGGACATTATTCTGTCATGCACGGGGTCTTAAGTTAAACGAGGGAACGATCAGGACAAAGGAGCTGAAAGATGGTCAGGAAACGTGACGAAAAGAGGGAATTAAATGAAGAGGTGATAGAGTCTGTATACCTCCGTGGTTCTATTGACCATCATCTGGTTGGGACGCATAGAGAGAAAGGAGGGAGGGGGATGTAGGGTTGTTAGGGAAAGGGGGTTATCACAAGAATCACATCAAATGCAGGGTGAGTTCATAAGGTCACACAAAAGGAAAAGAAAAAGAAACGTGGAGGCAAACAACAAATCCCTCTGAGGGATGCTCTGTCCATTAACAATATTGTATTTCTAAACGGCAGGCAAAAAAAATTATAATCGATAAAATAAATAAAACGTCCGATGCAATATCACCCACTTCCTGTTTCCCTCTTCCGCATTGTGTAATTGCACTCTCCCCCTGCTCGTTGTTCATATCCTCCCCTCATCCATCACATCTTGGGACTCCACCTCCACCCCTTTTCTCAACTCCTCCCCTCACTCCGTCGGCTCCTCCCCCGCCCCTCACCTTTGACTGGACGTCGGCGTTGTGGTCGTTCTGGAGCAGCAGCGCCGCCGACTTGGTGTCGTCTTTGCGGGCGGCGATGTGCAGCGCCGGCAGGCGGACTTTGCCCTTGGTGTCGTGCTCCAGCAGCAGGGAGACCACCGAGTTGTGGCCCTGCTGGAGGGCGATGGCCAGCGGCGTGAAGCCGTCCTGGGGCAAGCGGAGGAGGACAAATGAGCGAGAGAACAAAAATAAGTGCAATCAATTTAGAGAAAAAGCAAAAGGAAAACAGGGACGTTCGTACCTCCGTAGCAATGCTTTGGTTGCCGTCATTTTCCAACATGTATCGCACCACCTCCAGGTGATTCTCCTGGGCGGCCATGTAGAGCGGCGTGAAGCCATTCTGTGGAGGCAAACGCACACAGACCGTACTTGCACGTGCGTATAATGCACAATCGTATGCTGCGGGGTTCGGTTGGTGCGACGCACATTTCCGAATGGGACGCTTCTCACCTGTGACTGAGAGTTGACGTCGCCGCCTCTCTTCACCAGTAGTCGGACTACTTCTTTTTGTCCGGCCAATGCGGCGATGTGGAGGGCAGTGTTTCCTTTCTGAGGAGAGAGAGAGAGAGAGAGAGAGAGAGAGAGAGAGAGAGAGAGAGAGAGAGAGAGAGAGAGAGAGAGAGAGAGAGAGAGAAAGACAGGGTTGAGGCCACAGGCGAGTGTGCATCCCGTGTGTTAAGGCCTTGGAGCTGCTCAAACGTCTAATACACATTTGCTAATACACAAGACAGATGTTTTTTTTTTTCAAGACTTACTGACTGATTAATACCAAAGGCCACATTCATGTCAATCCAAGGACATGGGCAGCGGGGTGTCAGATTATTTCACGGCTGTTTACTGTTGCTAGTGGTTAACCAGGGCACATTAGACATCCGCGGAGTCACAGAACCGAGCAGCTTAGCACTCTCTTGTGAGTGTATGAAAGTTTCCAAAAATGCGACATCACTTCATCCCTCTTAAATCACCCTCAGGCCCAGCGCCGCCGCTTGAGAATCGAGTTTCACGGTTCAAGAGCGAGGCAGTGATTTATGTAGAACTGGCGCCACCTTATATTACTTACATTCACGCGCACTGCTTCCCGTTCATCTTTCCTTATTTTCTCCATCTGTCACACCCCTAACACTATCAACCCATCCTCCTTTCTTTCTCTTCATTTGTTTGCCCACATCCCCCATCCTCATTAACGTGACGTCGACGTGTACCTTGGTGGGGGAGTTGACGGGCGCTCCTCTCTCCAGCAGCTCCTCCACTAGGTCCATGTGACCCTCCTTCGCCGCCAGATGCAGCGCGTTCAGGCCGTTCTGGAGAGAAGAACAAGGAGGACAACGCCAACGTCAAGCTCTCCAGGAACCAACCTACCCGGTACCATCTGCGTTCTACAGATGGTACCGGGTAGTCACATCACATCGGAACAATGTTACATGCAGTGGGACCAACACAGGGATCAGATTTGTGATGTGTGAATTATGCACCCTAAAACACAACATTTAAATAAATATCACATGTTGATAAAAGCGGGATGATTTGCAAGAATTCAAAAGAAAAGATGCTTTTTCTAAAATGCTTTCGGAGATCCAACATCCAGCCACTTCAACACAAGAATAGTAAATGGACCTTTCTGGTCTTCCGACCACTCAAAGTGCTTTTCACACAAAACCCGTTCACACCCTGATGGCAGAGGCTACCACGCAAGGTGCCACCTGCCCATCAGGTCCTGAATGCAACATTCACACCCAGACGGCACAGCCTGCAGGAGCAATTTGCCAGGTGTCTTGCCCAAGCACACATGGACTAGCGGCGCCGGGGGATCGAACCGTCTGATTCGAAGACAGCTGAGCCACAGTCGCCCAGAGAAGTACTCTAGAGGCGGGATCAGTTAAAGGAAATACGGCAAATCTTATATTGTTTTTATAACGCCCACATTGCATCAGAAGGCCTCTCCGATCCATCAGGACCTGAGCTCCACGCTGGGGAGGAGGAGAGTAACTGCTTCACGGTCACAGCTGACGCATGCAGAAACACATTTCCTCTGAGACAGACACGTATGAACACACACACACACACACACACACACAGAAGGATGATTCACCTCGTCCTCGTCTTCGTCCATTCTGCGCCGTGTCTCTCTGAAACTAAGCGAGTATCTTAAACCGTGACCTTGTTTTTCTTTCTTTGCTTCTGTTTTCTTCTTCTTTCTATCAACCTTTTTGAATGGTGCTTTAAGCTGGATTTAGAAGTGATGGAGCTCCAACCAACCATCCCTCTTCCTCCTTCCTCTAGCACCCCACGCCCCCCCCCAACCCACTCCTCTGGGTTTAGATCCAAGCTTCTGGGTCTGTCTGGCTTCGTCTCCCCCCCCTGCAGACTCTATCAGAAGAAGTGTGCCTCCTGGCTCTGAAAGCTCTGCTGGCACCGATGAGTCGTTATGTTGCTTACACCTCTATTATTGCCTCCTTCCCTCCCTCGTGCACGTACAACACACATGCGATACACAGACTGGTACAATTACAGCTTATTTGTATTATCAATCTATCCGTTTTTAGTTTGTTTTACCAAATAATAAGTGTGTATCATTAAGTCACAATTTACAATTTCCCAGACCTTATTGTAATTTATGACAACACAGAGGCAGAAACAGCAAATCCTCATTTTTTTATCCTTACATTAGAACTTCTGCTTGAAAAAAAAATACTTCAACAATTAGTCGATCATAAAGACTGTTGTCCATAAATCAGCTGATCGATTGACTGCCTAACCCTTTCTGCACTAGCGTGGACATCACCACCGCACAGTCATCAGGCGATGGGCGTGGTCGCACCGAGCTGGAGATGCTCGCCATTCTCTCCCATGGAGAAACATTCATCGGGTTTGTGAGGTCACAATGCCGACGCTTCTAATGTCATCGCTCCAGTGAGTCATCAATCAACGGGCGAGGGATGAAACTACCTCTAAACGTGAGACTAGAAGCTCTTTGCTGCAGGTTTGAACATTGCAAGTTGCGTTTCACCCCCTCACTCCTGAAATATTGGACAAAGATTATACAATCTTATTATCGAGCCTCAAACACGTCTTCGGCGTTACGCGCTCCAGGAGGGACGAGCAAAACCCACAACGGACTCCAGCCCCGTGTCGCACGAGCTGATCCAAATCTCCTTTCCCGCTGAGCTGCAAGCGAAAGCTTCATTTAGCTAATGGACGTCCAGTGATCCCTGGCAGTTTGTGGTGCTTCCTGGCAGGAGGGACGGCGTTGAGCCCCATCCAACGCAGATTAACATTCACGTCCCTTTGACCTCTGACCTCTGTTATAATCACACGTGGTAATAAATGGTCACGTACATTTACAGGGGATGAACGTTGGAAGGGAGGGGGAAAGGAGCAAATAATGTAAATGCGTGCAGATTAAAAGAGTAATATCACTCATCGAGGATTAGCATTTGGGTAGATTAGAGGGGGAAGTCTTTCATTGTGAGGGCATGGAAACGAAACGGTCCGCAGACGCGACCACAATGGAACGTTCTGCGTGCTCACAAAGGCCCGCTGCCGGCCTTAAGCTATCTGTCAGAAGGTGCTGTATTTATCTCACTACGCTCACTTGCAGGGAGAGTGTCTCTTTCTCTTCTTCCCTTTCACTAACTTCGACAGTCCCACCGGCCCTCGGCGCCAGACTCCGGCCTTCGGCCTCGCCACCCTGCTGCTGCTCTCCAGGATCTGACTCTTCATTTAGCAACGGACACATCGCGGCACTCAGGATTCCTGGGTGACTTGTAACGGCAACGATGATATTACTTTCACTGCTATGAATTTTGGGGATACATTTCCTGGATCGTATCTGATGACATTACAGAAAATAACAATGCTGATAAAACATGATTAAACTTCAAACATCTCTCCTTTCTTAAGATACCCAATATGCATAATGCCGGCAGCCGGACCCTCAATAGACCCTTTCCAGTCTGCTGTTCATATGTCTGACAATAGCTGTGTACCATTTTGCATTCATATAGCAACCAGTGTTTCCAGAAGCTTCCATCCTCCCTAAGCTCCAACCTTGCCGTTGTTGGTGGATCAAACTGTAGTTTCTGGGTCGCTTGCAGCAGAAAGATATCATCTGCATAGAAAATGAATTTGTGTTCATTTTTTGCCCGGTGGACATCTATACCAAAGGTTTACCCATTTCCATTGCTACCAAACTAATTATTAATTATCATTGTATCCAAGTGTTAACACTGCGCTGATATTTTGAAACAGCTGACTGACAAAACTCCAATTTGTACTCAGACACAAACCTTTATTTTGAAGTCACTGCAGATTAGTTAATTGTTACTTCCAGTTACGATGCTGCACATTTCAGATTGATATCATCTCATGTCTGTTGGTGCTCTCATCAGGCGCTCCGACTCTATCGACTGCAATGCTGACAGAACTATTACAGATAATGGCTCTGTAATTGCGTGGAGTGCTTTTCCATTGCCATGATTTTGATCCACTCGTTTCCTTAAGAGAGATGTTGCTGCTAATCTCAGGTAACGTGAGACTTTTGACTCATCAACTGGGCCTCCTGCGATCACTCTAGTGGTTGTGGAAATTGGTATCTCCTTGAAATACCATTAGCATGAACGTGGTGCGTTTGAATGGCCTGCAGCAGGAATATAAGGACTGGACTTGTAACACATTCCTTTACATTTTCAGTATGTGATGTAAATTTGAATATGAAACAAGGAAACTTGTTCGGGAATATGTGTGTACCTTAAATTCTTTAATTTACGGCAATTAAATGAGAGCAGAGTGACGAGTTAATCGAGGAAATTGAGCGGCGGTTAAGTGAGTGGAGTGGTATTTATCTCCCCAGTACATTTAAGTATTACAGGATATTGGCCCCTCACTCTCTGTCTCTTTCTCTCTCTCTCTCAGAAACACTCACACACACACACACACACACACACACACACACACACACACACACACACACACACACACACACACACACACACACACACACACACACACACACACACACACACAGGCGCACAAAGTGAGAGCATCACTGGGATATATATGAAAATGTCACTCGCATTTTTGGGCACTCCAAAAGGGATCATCTGACAGATACTATGAAGGGCAGGGCTCTCCTGTTGCAGGGATGGAGTGTGTGTGTGTGTGTGTGTGTGTGTGTGTGTGTGTGTGGGAGAGAGAGAAAGACTGGGTGGATGTTTGTGTGTGTATTCAGGCTTCCCTCTTGGTACACAAAACAAAACCCCTTGTGCCCATGACAACAAATGGGTGGGCAGTTGCGGCTTCCTCTCTGACAACCAATCACAGCCCAGTGTATAAACGGTTGCTATTAAGCTGAGAATTACAAAAGGCCAATGGCAATGAGACAACATGTGAGGAGACTCACGTAGGCACTATCCCTGTGCTCCATTAAGCTACCTTGTGACTACTAAATCACAGCGACATAGACAGGCCGGGGGGGAGGACGTATTTTGCACCCTCCCAAATCCCTCACTCTTCTGAGGAATCTGGGTGAGGGAGGCTACGGGGGGGGTGAGAGCAGCTGTATGAGGGACATGGACTCATCAAATCCAGCCGAGATTGGAGGGAAGAGAGGGTGTGGTGCGAGGGGGAAGATGGGGGGAGTGATTGTAGATGCGGGGGGTTGATATGAACTTGGGTGGGCGGCGGCCTGGCAGGTTTTAGGAATGCCTCGACCGGGCTCGGACACATGACTGTGACACAGCAGTGACACGCAGAGTGAGGCCTGGATTTGACAGCTCGGTGGTGCGCGCCCTCCGTTACTAGCAATATTCCCAACACAGTAAAAACATAACTTTAGTGAAATTGTATATTTTCCTGCCGAATTATGGGAAAAAACTTCAAAAAAGACAAACGACTGTAAAGCTGCTTGTTTTCCTTTGAATAAAAATACCATCATCTGCCCGACAAGATCGAGACTCCAACTGATAATGAGTCAAGACGGGCAAGTCCTTAAGGCCTCAACGTTTCCTTACCTGGTTACAGGTGCTGATGTCGACTCCATTTTTCAGGAAGTCGAGGACTTTCTCGATGTTCCCCGCTCGGGCAGCCCGCAGGAAGCTGGTGTTACTGTCAGACTGGAGGGATGAACGCAGACAAGAGGGTGTGATTAGGAACAGCAAATGTTTCTAGTGCTTTAGTTTCACTCACTCTGGTTTACTTCTGGTAGTTTCTGGGGGAGTTGGAGTGTATGAAGGTCACAGTGAGGTCAGACTGTTTTAGAATGGATTAATACATGACAACTAATGTGTATATACACTTCATCTTTACCCAGCACCTACAAAAACAATATAAAAAACATTTAAATTTCAACAGACAGTGTGAAGATTTCCAGTCAAAATACAGATCTTTAATTTCATTATTTGCAAGTGATTTTTTCACCCTGCAAATTATAGTAAACATCTGCATTAAATAAAAAATGTTAATCAGTCAATTTAGATGGAAGTAGTTTGTTTTTCTTGTAAATGATATTGAGGGTTCAGGAAGTGTTTTGGGATTTATGGATGTAAGACTTCCTGCTTGTAATATCACTTTGTCTGAGTAGGCTATTCTAAATTTAACCACACACATAGACTGCACAAGCAGCTGCAACGCACACACACACACACACACACACACACACACACACACACACACACACACACACACACACACACACACACACACACACACACACACCAGCAGAGAGAATAATACAACATGCGTCCTTAAACACGTCCCCAATATCAGTGAAACCTCTGCACCTCTTACCAGCGAGTCATCATCAGAGTCGCCGTCAGCGCGGTGCTTTAAATTGATGTTGCTCTCAGCGGTCCTTAAAGTTTTATCTGATCCACAGGCCTGACAGGTCGCTGCGTTGCCCATGGTTAATATCCGAATCAGCCGATAACTCCCCAGCGATACGACAAACTGCGGCCCTCCTTCTCTCCCTGTCCGGTGTCCTACGGTCCAGTCCTGGCAGTTTCTCACTGCGTCCCGAGGTTAAAAGCCTTTCCAGCCCACTTCCCCTGACGTTCGGCCGCATGAATCAATCTTGCAACCCATTACATTTCTCCATGCCTTCTGCCAGATCTCAAAGTTCCCTCTTTATCCTTCTCCCAAGCAGCATAAGAGACTCCTCAGTCTTGGATACCTCCGTCAAGGCCCAGTCCTGCCTAGTATGAACCCTGAACCCTCACTGCCTCTCCCGCCTTGGCTATTCTTACCTCCCCAGACCCTCTCTCCAGTGGAGACCACAACCCCTTTGCTGCAAGTACCCAGGGTTGAAGTGCACGACAGCTGGGTTGGAGCCGGACTGGAGGCCGCATAGTGTGTGTGTGTGTGTGTGTGTGTTTGCACTCCAGGAACACCGAATGGTCACGACAAGTTGAGCCCGAAACACAGTACCCAGATCACCTTACATGGGCCTCTGAAAACATTGTTCATCATTAGGAATGTAAAAGAAAAAAATGTCTGTTGTGTGACATGCCGATACTGGTTCGTACTTTGGAAGACGTTATAATCCCAAATGCACATCATCACAGACTTGCAGACACGTGCATATGTTTTTCGTAACAGTCCGTCTATATGCTTTTTTTCGTCACGTCTGCTTTTCGTGGTCTTGTTGGTCGTTCCTGCCAAGATAACGCTCACACACACACACACACACACACACGAGATTGGTTGATTGAGAAGCAGCTGTAATCTCCGTATCTGTAGAGGATTTGACCGGCTGCTGGTCGTGGAGTGGAGGATACTGGATTATAAATTGCACAGTGTCCGACTTAGTATCATAAATATCTCAATGGCAACTGCGATTGAATTTTACACAAGGCCACTAATGGCATTTTCTTACCATTGTCTTGGCCTGCATGCTGACGTTCAAGCACACACACAGTGTTAATTGGATTGGGGGAGGTGGTTGTGTTAAACGCAGGGTCGGAGTGTGTGGCAGCGTCTTTCATTGACACTTAAGCCACTTCATCTCTTCAGAGGTCATCTTCTCTCTAAAGACTAACTATTACCAACCACTCGCAAAGGTTAATGAGAAGATTAGACACCGCTTTCACCAACGATTAGTTGACAGACGTCAGTTAAAATTGTACGCCTCACGTTCCCTCAAGTTCAGTTAAAGAGTTAAAACAACGTTCACAGTGAAAGGGGACAGTTTGCCCCCAGAATCGAGTTTGGTTTTGAGCATAAAACTGCTCCCAACGAGGTCTGTTGATTGAGTAACGGGCTGATGATTTCTTGAAAGAAAACGTTGCTGTTTTTCAAATGCATTTTGCAGCTTTGAGCACCATAAGCAGAGTACCACACAGTCCCACTACAGAAGACACCTTAACGGCCAATATCTCTAAAACCTGGCGACTCACACAGAAACGCAAATACATAAATAAATAGCACAAATAAAGAGAGGAAACATGTAGTTTTTGATTTGAGGTTGAACTGTCCCTTTAAGGTTTGAGTGGCACTTGAGGTTTTTTGGCAGCATCCAACAGACAACTACTTTTATTGAGTATGTGAAGGAAAGTAGACTTGTAGAAATAATGGACTCAACAACATTTCTTTGACTCGTGTCCATTGCTTTCCTTTTCTTCAATCTCCACGACCTTGTCTTTTATACCTACCATACCCTTTCCTCTCAAAATATTTCCCCAAAAGGTCGCTCCATGTGACCTCCCCCTGAGCTTGAGCCTTTTCTCACATCTGTCGTCCGCTGCATCATCATCCATCATCATCCATCATCATCATCACACAGTGAACGGTGAACCATCGGGGAGGACAGCAAGCAGCAGCCGACTGGACGGTCGGCCACATCTGTGTAACCCCCCCCCCCCCCCCTCCCCCCACAAACCCTCTCTCACACACAATGCCCGACCATCAACGCTAATCTTAAACCCACAACAGTGGTGCGGTTGAAATAAAACATGGTAAGAAGCGAGCGTAGCGTGACGTTTTACCTGCCGCCTTCGCTCGGCTTTCTCTCGCTGCCGTCGCCTCCTCTCCCGGGCTTTCTGTAGAGCTCTGTACTCGGGATTGGCCTCGAGCTCGCGGGCTTTCTTCAGGTGAGCCGCAGCGTGGGCCATGACGTCACTGTTCTACCTCCTTCTCGCTCTCAAAAAACAGTTTCAATCCGTGCTAAAGTTGCACTTGTCGACTTTTATACGTCCGTAATGAACCACCCAAGCTTTGCAGATGCCCCAAAAATAAACTGTTATAACAAATTCATTTAAAAAAGTAATACAAACGTGCTAAGTTACATTAAAAAAAAATTGATACCGGTGTTCCAAATGTTTCAAAGAAATCCTCCTCCTCAATAAAAAAAAAAAGGAGAAAATCAAGAATTGGCTCCGAAAATAATCCCTTTCAGTATTTTTTTTTCTCTTCGGAGAAAGATCAGGAGGAGAATCCGCCCTTTGTCCCTTCACTTCAAGCAGGGAAGCAGCTACTGGATTTCCACGTTCTTACACACACAAAAGAATAAATAAATAAATCACCCAGAGGCACACGTGCTAATTGAAAATCAACCATTCACACTCATCTACGCAAAATATGAGAGAGGAGAAGAGGATGACTGAAAAGAGATGCTGAATGATGAGAGTCAGACCCATCAGCTTACTCCCTACATGTCCCCCCCTACACACACACACACACACACACACACACACACACACACACACACACACACACACACACACACACACACACACACACACACACACACACACACACAGGGAATGACCCAGTCCAGATGTAAATGAAAACCCTACTCCATGTGAACAGATGTGGCTTCAAAGCGTGTTGGTATGTGTGTGTGTGTGTGTGTGTGTGTGTGTGTGTGTGTGTGTGTGTGTGTGTGTGTGTGTGTGTGCACATGCATGCATGTGACTGTAAATGTGTGTAAACTACTGTCACAGGAAAGTGTTTTTTTTGTGTGTGTGTGTAAGGGGTTTAGGGAGGCTGCATGCCAAAAAGCCAGCTGACAGCCACAGCTACTCTCCCGCTGTAAAAATGCACTCTGTCCTGAGAGAATGGAGGGACACATGAGGAGAGGGAAAGGTAAATGGGTGAGGAGGAGGAGGAGGAGGAGGAGGAGGTAGGGGGAATGGATTAGAGGGGGAGAGCGGGAGAAAACATTGGAAATGAGGTGAGTATTACAGTAAAGCAGTTGTTGTATACTGTGTCCTCCAGTGTTGGTGGTGGTATCATAAATACCCCCCCCCCCCCTCCCCTCGCCCCCATGGATCTGAGGGTCTCTGAGATAGGCTAAAAGCATTTTGTTTGACTTGCAGAATGTCAGAAATGAAATCAAAATTGTGTGCATTTGCAAAGGTTCAACCGAGTAGCCATAATAGTCGTTATTTAAAAAGGTGCTAAATACGCGATCGGGGGCATTTCTGTTGCCTCTAAGCAGCTCTTATCTACCCTGTGGACTGACGTCTCGAAGCCTCAAGTTTCTTTTTTAAGCCGATGGGAAGTGATGATATTTGGAATTCGGCCTAGTGACGCCCATATACGGCTCTGGTAGCAGCGGCAACCTGTCAATCACAGTAAGCCCCGCCCTAAAGACTTCTATACAATCAGACGTCTTTTTGCAACCGGAGGAGTCGCCCCCTGCTGGCCAGTAGAGAGAATACAACTTTTAAGACTGTTCCGCATCGGCCTCACTCAGCAGAACTGGAGGTTAACAAAGCGAGGAGAAGCTCTAATAGCACCACACACACACACACACACACACACACACAGAGGGAATTTATTCTCCACTCGGGTAAATGCTACTCCACTAGATCTTGACATGATAGTCGTTTGCTGCTGCACTAATAATGCTCTGAATCCCACTTTAGGTTTTGGGATTTGCTCCTTTAAAGCATGTCATCCGTAGCTGGTTACTTCTCCGTCTTCTTCTTGTGATTTGCCTGATAAAGTTCAAGGCTAAACATTTTGGGGATTTTTTTGAGGATTTGTGCACTTACATGGTACACGGCAACAAAGACTACAGAAGACACTGAAGACCTTCCTGTGTGTCATCTGTCGTTACAAGAACATACTTTGATTTGATTTCTGCAGAAAAAGTAAGGAATAAGGATCTAAAACCCATCAAAGAATAAAGCAGAGCATCTACAGAGAGGAGTGCAGGAAGAGAGACAGAGCGGGTACAGGCTGTCCTTCTGCGAGCAAGCGAAGAAGACAGGACACACCACCTGCTCCGGAGGGGAACCGGTGAGCGGTGAGCACAGAACAATCGCTCTCAGCCGCCTGCGAGTTACAGGCTTCCCCCTGCACGGGGAGGGAGAGTGGGTCGGTCTGAATCTCAACTGCACCGCACCGACGGTACTGGTGTGTCATGGAATATGATTTGACAGCGTGTGTGTGTGTGTGTGTGTGTGTGTGTGTGTGTGTGTGTGTGTGTGTGTGTGTGTCTGTGTGTGTGTGTGTCCACCACCACCAGACGGGTGTCAAGGTCTCCCCTCTGTCAGTGCAGCTAATGTCAGGAGTTTGAAATTTCAGCACCAGGGACAGGGGCACTATCTCACACCTCTATTTCTGTTCACACATATTTTTCGCCCGATGCGTTTTCACGCGCTCAGTCAACAACAATAACAACAACAACAACAACAGCAGTCTGCTAGTAGCGACTGAGACAGATCTGCTGAATCACTCCACACTAAGAACGCTGTGTAACAGCGCTCTGCCGAGGTCCGCACGCAGCCACCCGCTTCCTTAATGGTGCAGTTTGAACCGTTTCTGTGGATGTGACCTTCTCCTCTAACACCCCCTGCTGGTGGAACAGAGAATAAGGCAAAGGATCGCTGATTTAACTCAATAGATAGAATAAATAATAATAGAACGATAATATTTTGGTGATAACTGTCAAAAAACAAAGATATAAAAAGAGACGGAACAAATTTCTACTTCTGATTTCTTTGGATCATTATTCTATAATACTAACATTCACGACGACAACAAAAATCTTCAGATCTACTTATTCATTTTCCAGGATTGCAAATATTTATGAATAACAATAATGAATATTAAAGCAAGATTTAATGAATTGCGTATCGTGCATTTACAAACATAGAATTTATTTAACAATCTTTTCTCTTTTTTTTCTTCTTTTAGAACTAGGACCAACTCACATTGTTACCAAGCACAGCACAGCTTTCCAACAGTCCTTCAGAAAGTGAGGCTATGCTCAAATAAAATGACAGGAACAGCCTTGAAATGACTCGCTATTTTACATGAGTCCATGGATTATCTATACTGCATGTCCATGTCCATTAATTAAAAAAAAGTTGTCTTTTTGTGCTTCATATCTCACCTCCTACACAAATTATTATCCATGTCTGAATTATATAACTCATCTACTATTTCAAAGTCCTACAAAATAAAAAATAAAACCTCCCCCATACCAAACAGTATAAACGTCACGATGCATGCAAATCTACTCCTCGAAAAGTGACAACTGCTGTACACTGAACTATAGAGTTTCAGCTATACCAGACACAATCTATAAGCTTATTGATCTGCATGTCAGTTGAGCCTGAACAGTGTTCTTCCAGTAATGTTGTTATTGCTATGTGTGTGTGCATGTGTGTGTGTGTTTGTGTGCACACATTATGGCTTTATTAATACTATTCAACTAACTTTTCAGTGTATAAATGCATCAGCAACGGCTGATCAATGACCTGCATTGATCCTTTCCATCACTCAAGCAAGATAATGAAGATTAGGAGAATGCATTATTCCAAATAAGTGTGTGTGTGTGTGTGTGTGTGTGTGTGTTTGTGTGTGTGTCCATTTAGGAGTCTGATTACATTGAGAGGGCGCTCCAAAGAGAGCTGATGTGGTCTCCTGTTTCTACTGTTTTACGGGGGAGGGGTTAATGGTCTGCTTTTCATTTTTATAGATCCAAAAGGCTTTTATATGGTCCCATTAGGACTCTGTGACAGACAGACGTGGGAGACGTGTAACCCTGCCCGCGATCACTTTTGCAGTATGCAGGTTTAGTGTGTGTGTGTGTGTGTGTGTGTGTGTGTGTGTGTGTACTACCATGTTTATTACATGCAAGGGGTATGATTTTTTCACAATGTTCACGTTCACTCTTTGTCTTTCGCATCTGAACCCATGAAGCGACCCTTCTGTCTTCAGAGGGCTCGCAACTCTCAAGCATGACTTTCAATAAATGTCCACTGTGATGGACTGGCTGTTTGCCTGTATGGACTACTTTATTGCACGCCATGCCCATCGTGAACTTAAATGAACCAGTGGCTGCCGGCGTGGGAGGAAAGCATTAATCGATTCGCCGGAACACATTTAGCTGAAACACTAAATGAGCTAAAACCTACAAAGCCACTGGTGTGTTTCTCTCTAACTGAGGGGGAAGTGATCAAGAGAGGTGTTTTTGGGAAATAGAAGTGCCCTATTATCCACATGTCTGTTATTTACACAGCTTTATTCTTTTTTTTCCCCCGCCCTTCTGGTTGGCTAGTTGTCGTTGCCATATTACAGACAGGTGGGAGGTTGGTTGGGTTGGTGTTTTCAACTCGGGACGTGGATGTTTCCACAAGGATGGCAGACTTCTTGTATGGCGCTCTCGTAAATAATCACCATGCCCTTATTATTAGGGGGAAATTATGTTTTTTATGTAAATGTTGCTGTGCACACTGAATATTTGGATGGAATAATATTACGGATCCGTTGGATATTTAAAAGTTGGATGTAGAGTCAAGTTAACGCCTACGTGGCAACCTTGAAGATTTTGGCTTAGAAAACTAAATAAATGTGCTGCAATATTTATGTATTTTGCCACATTACTAACTAGGCGTCTGTGGTGACGTTGGGGACGTTTTTCTATTACAGTTTTTCTACATTTTATAAAAAGACAAATTGGAACTTTGCACAAAATTCAGAAAAGTGTGGAATTTCGGACACAGTCAAAAACTTCCAGACTGTTTAACTTTTCACTCAAGGACTGACACTTTAACCTCAACGTGGATATGGTCAATGTATTAACAAGAACATTCAACATCGTGACAAAATAAGATCGCTGAACCGCGGCTCTAACTCGTCTCTGTGCTCCAGGGAGCCACTGCCTTGTTTGTTTTCGCTGGTATTTCATGGCTGCTGCTGCTGCTGTTGTTGTTGTTGTTGTTGTTTATGATTTGTCCGCCTGCTAATGGAGCCATAGCGCTGACTCATGGAGTTCTGCCAGTGATGAGTATCTGGCAGCATATAATGCATCGGAGTATTAATGCAGGGAGGATCAGACTCATTTAGACTTCTAGAAGCCCATGCATTTTTTATGACCACAATTTTTCCAACCCCACTCTGAGAAACGCTAGTTTGCATTAGTGCTTACACATGTTTGGTTTAAGTGGTGCATTCAGCTTCTGGTAACCTGGTAAGTGAGTGCGTGAGCGGAAGTGAAAGGCCTTCCTGGAGGTAATACAGCCAAAGGCCTAAATCCAGAGTGCCTCCAGACGAGGCGTGTGTGTGTGTGTGTGTGTGTGTGTGTGGGGGGGGGGTTAATTTTCCATTGCTATCAACACGAGTGCATCGCTGAACGAGTTCATCCGAAGGCCACAGGATGCCGGCCAAGAAATCGCTCGCACATGTCTTCTCAGCCGCTCCACCACACGCTCCATTCCAGAGGAGGTCCAGGTCCGCAGAGTTAAGTTCAGACTGAAACGTGACCGAGACGTCAAGGCCCAAAGGAACAGTCCTACGAAACAAACAAAACACCGCGGCTACTTTATGGGCACATACATGCTCGCAGGTGTATTTTGGAGCTTTTTGGAGGAAGTGAGGCCGATGGTTTCCCCTTTTGCTTCCTAAGCTTTAAGCTCTGTGCTGAACACACAGCCACGAGCGCCGAACATCTTCTAACAGCGCAACCCTTTTCCACAGAAGAAGTCGGCATGTTCTCAGCCTGTCACTGTCAGTAAATAAAACCTGCAGCCGTTGTTTCACTTTGTTTCATGTCATGGCTTCATAACAAGCGACTGCACATCCACACATCCAGGAATGGGAAAGAATATTATTTTGTATTTATGTATGCTCAAGACAAAAACAAGAGATCTTTGGCGCCCAGCACACGTGCACACACACACACACACACACACACACACACACACACACACACACACACACACACACACACACACACACACACACACACACACACACACACACACACACACACACACACACACACACACACACACACACACACACACACACACACACACACACACACACACACACACACACACACACACACACACACACACACACACACACACACACACACACACACACACACACACACACACAGCTCACCCTTTCCCTTCAGGATATTGATTCTAAACTGCAGCTGAACCATGCGTCACGTGAATGTAGCGCTGCAGTTTTACTACCTGCCTGATGCCGAAACAACCTCATGTTCTTATGTTCTAAATCCAATTATAACACACAGATAGTTAAAGCAAGAAGTGAGTTTGTGCTCGGACAGCAGTTGAAAAGAAGCAGGTTTTGTTTTTTTGCAACAAACCTGCAGGCTTCATAAATCCATTGACAGACAATCGATAGGATAAATGCTTTCATGTGTCTTTTTTCTAAAACCAATTGCTTTTTGCACTTGAAATATTGACTGAGTGTAAATATCGGTCATGTCGATATTGGTGGTCCGTAAATGTCGTCCGCCTTGCTTGCAGAGAGCGAAAACAAAGCACTGAGTGGGGAAAGTAACGGCTCGACTTAAATGCCAAGTCATATTGCATCTTTTACTGCTCGAGAAAGGCCAGAACCATAAAGCACACGGATACGATCTCCTGTCTCACAAAACCAAATCACACACAGAGACACATCTGGGGGTTAGGAATCCAGATCGAACCACGCCCGACGACGAGGGAGGGAGACGTGGGGAGGGGCAGGGGAGAAAAGATGGGAAGAAAAGAAAAGAAGAAGAGATGCACTGATGGAACGTATAACCTTGATGCAGTCACACCATACCGCCCAGAGAGCGAGACGGCTGGGGGGAGAGGGGGGAGTCGAGATGACCACGCCCTGCAGCGTCTGATTCAATCCGCCCCTCGTGATGCTGCCGTACTAGCGGCCCCTAGCCGGGCCCTCCAGGGCAGACGGCAAGGCCCCATTAACTGATTGCTTTTTTTGATACATTAGACGACAGCCTTCAACATCCCCCCTCCCCCTCCCCAAACTGTGGGCACTAAGGATCTAGAAATGCGGGGTAAGCAGCGGCAATAACGTCCGTAAATTCATTACACACTTCCTGCAACTGTAGGCAGGTTTTATGAAGCACTGAAAATGAATCCACGGCTCCTCGGTGATACTTGTGAACAGCCCGTCATACTAATTAACGGATTTCTTTCTCCCCCCCCACCCCCCTTTGAAGTGCTGCCCAATCGCTCGAAAACATGTGACGTCAGCGGGCCGTTACTGTCAATGAGATGAGAGAGAAAGAGGCCATTGGAAAATTAACTGATATATTCCAGTCGGGCTGCCATCCCTCTGCAGATGCTATCGATACTAAGTGGCACCAATACCCCGGTATCAGTGTGTGTGTGTGTGTGTGCGTGTTATGGACTCCAGGAGGAAGTGGGAAGTTTGTGAAGAAGTCTTTTCATTTTGCTGGAGCTCAGAAGCAGGTTTTCAGGGCGTGGGATCCGGTAGAGGCGCATCCAGGATTTGAGTTCCCGGCAGCACACCAAAAGCAGCCTAAATTGATATCCGGCTGTTTGGGAACCTCTGGACCACATCAGCCTCTCGAGCTCTGCGTGCAGTCGCCATCCGCAACGGAAACACAGTTTCACCCGCTCTGACCCGCCGCTCACGTGCCCCAAACCATTGTGCAGGGATGTATTTCCAGTTCGACGGCTGAGCTCATCCAGCGCCACACGACAGCGGCCATTGAGGCAGAAACAGATTTCGTCTCCGAGTCGAGTTTGCGATGAATAATGAAGAGCGTGACCTAAAATTCACAGCAGCACAGGGTCGTACCAAGAATGCTGAGTGATGCTGTCAAACGCACACAGAGAGAGAGAGAGAGAGAGAGAGAGAGAGAGAGAGAGAGAGAGAGAGAGAGAGAGAGAGAGAGAGAGAGAGAGAGAGAGAGAGAGAGAGAGAGAGAGAGAGAGAGAGAGAGAGAGAGAGAGAGAGAGAGACTGATCCAGTATGAACAGCAGTTACAATTTTTCATTCCGTTTTGGGGCAAAAACACGATGACATGACAAAAGTAACCCACATCCCAGATTTACAATAAGAGTGTGGGCATAAAACTGCGCTCTTCTAATTCTCCGACTGCAGGAGTTTTAAAATTGCATGACAGCATCTTCCCTCGGCATGAAGTCTGCAGTTTTGCAGGCGTCGTGTGCTTTTGTCCGTTTGTGTCCGTGTTGGCGCGCCATGCTGTTTTCTGAAGTGCTCTGATGTGTTTTCCTCACTTGCTCAACTCAAACACGGTGAGAGGCGGCGGAGAGAGAGGGGGGGGAGGAGAGGAGAGAGGAGGGGGAGGAGAGAGGAGAGAAGAGAGGAGAGGAGAGAGACAAGAGGAGAGAGGAGAGAGGGGGAAGAAATGAGAGAGAGGAGACAGAAGAAAGATGAAAAGGAAGACAAGAGGAGAAAGGGGGAGGAGAGGAGAGAGGAGGGGGAGGAGAGAGGAGAGAGGAGAGAGGAGAGAAGAGAGGAGAGGAGAGAGACAAGAGGAGAGAGGAGAGAGGGGGAAGAAATGAGAGAGAGGAGACAGAAGAAAGATGAAAAGAAAGACAAGAGGAGAAAGGGGGAGGAGAGGAGAGAGGAGGGGGAGGAGAGAGGAGAGAGGAGAGAGGAGAGAAGAGAGGAGAGGAGAGAGACAAGAGGAGAGAGGAGAGAGGAGAGAAGAGAGGAGAGGAGAGAGACAAGAGGAGAGAGGAGAGAGGGGGAAGAAATGAGAGAGAGGAGACAGAAGAAAGATGAAAAGAAAGACAAGAGGAGAAAGGGGGAGGAGAGGAGAGGGGGGAGGAAAGGACAGAGAGGAGAGAGAAGAAAGACGAGAAGAGAGACAAGAGGAGAGAGTGGGAGGAGAGAGGGGGAGAAGAGGAAGGGGAAGGTTAAGGAGCTGACGAGAGCTGGAAAGCACATTCACATGAAGATGTTTGAGCAGCGCTTATGAGAAGTCCATTGATCACCCGCCACGCCCTCCTCCCCCTCTCCCTCCCTCCCTCCCTCTCTCTCTGACGGGAAACACAGTTACAAGGCCGTAATGAATAATTAACGTCTAAATTCCTCCCACTGCCCTAAGTCCAAAAAAACAGCTGCCCTCTGTATGGACCGTGACTGGCAAAGGATGCGTCTTAAGACAAAGGCCTCCTACGTCCTTCCTTTCCCGAGGATGCGATTCAATAATCCAGCTTGTGTTCATTACGTCCTGCAGCTGTGGGCCGGTTAATGCAGTCAGCTCTGTGAGGTACGTCCTCTCTCCCAAGGTTTTCTGCCCGTGTTCCTTTAGATGAACGGGCTTTCACCTTAACAAGAAAAAAGGCCAAACCATGGCAATGATGGCGCTGGTGACGAACTATGACTCATCGAGTGATGCAATCTCTGCCCTTCAAACATCCGTCATGAGGCAATAGGGCAGTGGGGGAGATGATGTCAGATGTATCTGGGCCGCGCCGACTAGTCATGAGGTGTATCATGACGGGCCAGGAAGGACAGTGCAGATACAGTGTCGGGCCGCCGTTTGTACCCAAATATAGACGCTGATGGTCCTTATAGATTCTGGATCCACGACAGGAATACCAATGCCTTTCTCAACCCCCCTATCACCAGTACACAGAGTGGAAAAGCCATAGATAACATCATACGACCTGCTGCTTGTGTATTGCATCAGAGGCGGTGGACAGGAGTGGCCCCTTGGTATTTGGAGGCCGAGAGTATCGCGCCAAATATGGTCACTCACTTGAGGTGGATCTTCCCAAGTGGGATATTTACGTGTCAAATTCATCAGGGCCACTTTGTATGCTGTGGTGTAGGGCATGGAAACGATTAGTTGATAAATCAATTTGTTTTTTGATTATCAAATACTTCCTAAAGCAGAATTGCCAAGAATCATCTGGTTCCAGCAACGTAAATGTGAGGGTTTGCTGCTTCTCTCACCTTGATATCATTGTAAATCAAATATCATTTATATATTTAAATGTATAATTTTAAATCAAATATCATTTATATATTAAAATATATCATTGTAAATTGAATATCATCAGTTTTGAACTGTTAATTGAACAAAACAAGACATTTGAGGAGCAATTGATAGACAAATAATTATATATTATGATATATCCAAACAAATCTTATAAACCCTTCTGTCTGCTTCTCTCTAAAATCCCATTTTCAGTTTTTTCCTAAAAGATTACATGATATGTATGCAGGGACTGCAGTTAGTGACAGTGTGGGCACCAGCTCTGATAACTTGATGTAGCAGCGAGGGGTGGGGCTTAGCCAAGGGTCAATTATTCAATTAGTTGTTCAGTACAAAAACAACAGTTTTGTTCATCAACTAATTAAGTTTTACAAAACCTTTAAATTGCACATCATTGGATTCGGCAGTCTTGGTTAGAAAAAACATGTCAGCACCGAATTTTACAGGAAACAAGGATTAATTGTTAATGGCATTTGGTAACCATCAGTTTAAAAAACTGGAGAGGTTGACTTGCGGCCAATCACAGGTCTCTCTGTGTCAACACTTCTAACCGGACGAGTGCTCTAACAGCTCTAGTAAATACAGCTCTGGCATGGTGAATGTGGGGTCGTGTTCGGTTGTCTGCACATGTGTACACCCTGAATAACGACACCCGGGGAGACCCTGATTGGTCAGACACTCCTATTGGACATCATGCATTGGAAGAAGGCTATGGTAGTGAGTGTGTGTGTGTGTGTGTGTGTGTGTGTGTGTGTGTGTGTGTGTGTGTGTGTGTGTGTGTGTTCAGAGGTAATGTAATGAAGGCCATGGCTCCATTAGGACTCCCTTCCTGCAGAATCCCATCATACCACTCCCAGTGGACGAAGACAGATGGACAGACACAGAGAGGCCGGAGAGAAACAGACAGAGAAGCACAAAAGAAAGAGGGATGAAAACGTCCATGCTGCAATGAAATCTGACCTCCTGGCCCATCGGCATATTGGTGTAGGAACCAAGAGGCGGGGTGGTAAGGGGGGGGGGGATAATGTGGAGGGAAAGGAGAGGTAAACAGGAGTCAAATCCCCAGTTTAAGTCAGTGAGAGGAAGTGAGGCTATGAGGGAGGAAAGACGGGTCGCAAAAAGAAAGTGGGGAAGGAATGTGATTCAGGAAAAGCTGTAAAATGAAGGAAGAGAGGGGGGTGATGGAAAGAGATCTGCCCACAAAGACGTATCTAAAAGGGTCAAATCGTCCAACTCCTGAACACAAGTCGTTTCCAGATGTGAGACCAGGACATTTAAGACATTTTGTGTTTGGAGAATATACTCTGCAGGACTTGATCTTATCTCGATGAGCTTCCATCTGAAAAGGTTTATTGTTTATTGTTCAGAGGCAGGAGAAAGCACACTGCGGGGAAGCAACCGCTCGGCACCAGCCCAGAGCGGGGTGTGACACCCGGTGACACGGGTTCAGTGAGCCCACAGCACGGACTCGCAGCCACTTGGCTCCGAAGAAGCTACTTTTCCTCCGGAACAGTGACAAAAGAGACAGGGAGGTATTTTTAGACCTGCAAGTATAGAGCCTCGCACCACTTTGTGTTTTTGCTTTTCTTTTTTGTGAGTGGATCTGTTGTTGTTGCATTGAGCACTATCGCAACATTACGTTTTATCAGATGTATTCCAAGTTTCACTTACCAGCAAAAAAACATTAGCATCAAGTCGTACATATAGTTATTTGCAAAGATTGTGAGGTATTCAGTGGGGATACATCTGCACCAACAATGGACATAAATAGAATTCAAATCATTTTGTGGTTTTTACAAAGCATTGAAAAACTCAACAACACCGTGCTACTTAGAAACATTGTCCCCTTTACTCAGGGTGACATATTGCTGTGAACATTTTTCATTGGCAGGTATTTTCCGTCACAGGTAGCAAAGCCTACTGGCTATCCGAAGAAATCAAGTTATTGTTTCTAGGAAAGACCAGAAGTATTTGTTG
The DNA here is from genome assembly GCA_023566465.1 of Cottus gobio. Taxonomy (NCBI): domain Eukaryota; kingdom Metazoa; phylum Chordata; class Actinopteri; order Perciformes; family Cottidae; genus Cottus; species Cottus gobio. Next base: position 5,027,551 of record CM042219.1, read on the forward strand.
AACCTTTTCTACTGTGTTCAACAAATGAAAACCAAAACTATCGGCAGGGCTCTGAACGCTACCTTTTGGAGTACAACGGCTACCATTACCTTGAAAAAGGAACAATAATGTCACATGTGCAATCAAAAAGTACCTCTACAGCTCTGTGAATAACGAACAAAGTGAGTCCATGTAGATGGGAAAGGGGTGACAGTGATGGACCACGGAGGCCCACTGAGAGCTCTCTTTGCCTCTTAGCTCATTGCTGTGGTTTTACTTCGTGCAGATTTACTTTAATCTCATTGCTTTCATTAACACAGATTCCTACAAAAACCTGAATAAAACCACCATACGCACCTTCCCAGCACCAAACCTCAGACGGACAAAGCAACACAGATACTCTTCCACAGGAGCTGGAGGAGACTCAAACTAGGGCTAAAAGAGGAGTGAATATTTACTTATTAATGCAGAATTACAATTGTCAGATAGCCAGAAACATGACTACAATGGTTATGTTGTGTTTAAGGCTCGGCTTCACTTTTCAAACCCAGAGGTTGCCGCCTGGTGTGGAGTAAACAAATGGGGAAAACAAGCAGCGGGAGACAGTGGTACCGCGACATGGACACGATCATCCATCACCACTGCCACTAGTGATCGATCAATGGAGCCAAGTTGGGGACCCTGCTGATAGGGACTTAACATAAATCTCTGCAGTGCTTAATTAGTATCCCCTGCACCACCCAGGCACCTCAGATAACCTTAACAAATGTGAACCTTCAACTATCCATAACCTCTTCATTCCTTTCCTTTTCCCTTTTCTGTGGCACGTCTGTGAAACTTCTGAGTTTCTGAGTACAGAAATGGAACAGTTATCAGCACACATCCCATACTAGCTGCCAGAAGACGTTTTCATTGGGGATGAGAAGAGCAAAAGAAGAAAGCTTTAATTCAAGAGGTAAATAGGACGCCTTCAAGCAAAACAGCAGCCTCCATGTCAGAAAGCTGCCGAAGACGAGATCCCAGCTGAGGAGACGCGCATATCCGAGTCCAGCCCATGTGATGAACTGGCAATGTACTGAGGATACAGGCGTGGACGCAGATCTCAGTGAGGTTAACAGTTGTGTGTAAAGATGAGCTTGAATGTGACTTCTTTTACCAGTTCAGCCTCCATAAAAGTGTTTATATTGAACAGAAATGATGAACTTTCGAGGGGGAAATAAAAGAGAGGTATCTTATACTTCCGTTATAGAGCACATCAAGATAGTTCATAGACCTATCTCTAATCTGCTATTCTGCCCTGCGAATACGAAGAACACACCAAACAAAGGACAATAACAACACCTGTTTGAGCAGCTCCGCTTTACTCAACGCTAAAAAAAACACACAAAAAAACATCAACACCCGATCGTATCCGATCGTGTGAGCTCATAGGCCCCACCCCAGACGAAGGTGTGTGTGTGTCCCGCGTGTGCGTGCACTATTGTGTGTGTATTCCTAGCACTACAGTCCATTACTGAAATCACATTAGACTCTGGGAGTGAACCGAGACAGGAAACGACCAACCACCATCTCTCTCTCCTGACTCACTGTCAGTGAACACACACACACTCTCTCTCACACACACCCCCACACACCCCCCACACACACACACACACACACACACACACACACACACACAAACAGATCTATAGATGGACAACACTTCACATTCATTTCCTTTCTGTATGTCATACATGAAAAAGGACTCATAGATATCAATGGGATAGTCCGTAGCAAAACCCATATTTATGCGTATATGATGAAGAAGGAAGAAGCTGCATGGTAATATCAGAATTGTAGTCACCCACAAGGACAGAAGACTAAACCACCCCAGCCCAAGATTGGCCTAAGATAGCATAGAGGACACACACACACACACACACGACTTTGTATACAATGTGTTATTAAACTACACATCCAGCCCGGTACTCAGAACCAAACCCCTCGCATTACGTCACGTTCCGTGTCGGCTGCTCGCCCTGCTGCCGGTAACGAGGAACGCGGTCCATGTAAACAAGTGAGCCTCCAAAAGGTGCACAGGCCCGTGAAGTTGTAAACACTGCAGCCTGTAATAGTGACCATAGTGACAGTGCACGTCTGGTTTATTTGGGTGTTATCACACTCTCCCCACCCCACCCCCTGGCTCTGAGTCTCAAAACAGATGCTTGCTCATATTAGTATTAGTATTATTGAGATATTTCATGCAACATCCGATGTACTAGAAAGCACGGCAACGCCTTTGACCCGCTCTCCCCTAAACGAACGCCCCAGCATCAGCATCAGCAGCGGTGGTTTGGGGCTGCTTGGTTACACTGACCGGGCCAGTCTGATGCAGGAGAGCGGGTGCTGCGGGAGGGTGGAGGGACGGACGGACGGACACCCACCTGCCGTATGCGGTTCTGGTGCAGCGGTGGTGGAGGTCCCCCCTCCGGGCTCGTGTTGCTCGAAGAGGCCATTTTCAAGTCGCGGTCGGAGCTGCCGCACCTGGAGAGACTCCCTTCGGGGCTGCTTGACATTCTGTCTCCGGCGGTGCTGCTTGGAGGCGAGGGGTCGTGGTGCCGGTGCAAGGTGGATGTCTTGCGGCGGGGTGGTGGTGGAAGGGGGACGGGGGGGGCTCAGAATCCACAAGGCTCGGCGGGGCCCGGGCTCATTCTGCGGCGTCACACACACTCACACAGTCCTGGTATGAAAACGTGACAAAATAACAACGCTGTGATTCTCCCAGATTGTCAAAACCAGAAACGAGCGCTCCCTCTCCGCTCAAGGGATGCTCCCGGTGGTGTGTTGCTGTAGCCTGCGCGAGCGCGCCTGTGTATATGTGTGGAGTGACGCGAGCGCGCCTCAAATGCGCTTCCCCGAAACTCCGCAGGATCAGTGCTGCCTTCAGGAACAGTCGGGAGGTTTGTAAACGCACTTCTGTTAGGACAAATAATCTGGGGGAAAGGAAATTGTATTTCCTGTTTGACAGTTATTAAAACATGATCTGCACCTGAAAAAGGGGATTCTTCTCATGTTTATTGATGGTATGTGACTAATTAGAGTTATAAATATGTATAATAGCTCCGCTCCACTTATCTCTAAAACAAAACACTTTGTGACCGGGCATTTTCCGGCCAACGGCCCGTGAATGCACCGTCAAGCAGCAGTGCGCTCCTGTTTTTGCTCTTTGCGTCCCCACCCGTCGGTGCTTCTGCAGCAGCAAGTTAACTGTGAGCTCCATGGGGAAATGACAACTGTGTGACTCCTCACACAAATATGAAGTAATCAAAAGCCCAGGCACATGCGGCTGTGCTTACATAATGTAAGCTTCTATTGTTGCACCCCCCACGCTCCCCACCGAATCGGCCTGTGCGCCCTCACTGAGCAACAACATTTAATGGGGGTCGACAGGGCAAAATCAATACCAATATGTTTTGGAGACGTTTGAAAACCAGGCAGGACTCGAGTGGAGGAGATGTAAGAAATCATGTTGAACAGACTTCAGGCTGACAGCAGAATCATCTTGTTCAGAATGAGACATTTTTATTTAACTAAATGGAAGATCAAAAGATGAGAATTTGGGAAATAAAGAGTCGACTATGTGTAGCAAATGCTTCACATGAATTTATTCGAAAAGCATCTGTGTTCAAGAGATTGACTTTTAATGGGTGTGCCCCCATCGTAGACAAATCTGGATTCAGGACTGCTAATCCTGACCTTTGTCTGTTTCTTTTTTGGTAATGACAAGGCTGTCATAGCAGACATGGGCAATGACACACTCTGGGCTTTCTGCTTCTGGACATGTACTGGAATAAGTCTGCCCCAATCTGAATCAGTGAGCACCCAGAACCAAGGTATTTTGTCTGTATGACCATGATCATGTGTAAGAATCATCAGAAGTAATGTCCTGATTGCTGACGCTGCATTTAGAAATTCTGCTTTGGACTCATCTCCTCGTGTCAGTCTTACTCATACAAAAAAGTGGTCAGGGCAAATGGACATTTTAAATGGTGAGAACATGAATATTTGATGTAAAGATGTTATACCACAAGACTTTAATTGGCATTTGATTGAAGCATGTGACGCTTTTATTTTTATATGTGCAGCACTGCCCTCTGCGTCCACTGAATGGTATCACACTCAAAACACAAACATATCCTACAAGCAGATTCATGGCATTACTTATCATGGCAGTGGTCCAGACTAAATTGAAATACAAAAAAAAAAAAAGATCTCTAAAATAAATTTAGTACATAAATTGAAAACAAATCAGATGGTTAAATATATAAAAATACTTTATTAGACATCTACCTTTTACAAACAAGATAATCATTGAACTGGTTCCAATCAATGACAGCAGCACCAAAACCACCAACAAACATGAACGATAACAGACAGACAGACATGGTGGGGAAAAGCTTATAAGAGTTAGAGCTGGAGTGTAGTTTTGAGTCTTTTTTCAATGTACCGAGAGTTGGTCCAGGTGGTCGTTGCTGCGGCTGGAGAGGTGGGCCTCCAGAATCTCCCCAAACAGATTCCGCTTCAGCAGGCTGTAGGCCATGGGCAGAAGCTGCCTGATGACCTTGTGGAAATACTGGAGAGAGTCGGGAAACAAAAGGATTAATATTTCTGTCAACTAAAATCTTAGAGCAAGCAACATCCGGGCCACCATACTCTTTAAGGGAGTGGTTCCCAAACATTTTGACTTTTAAATCCCCCAAAATGTATACAAATGTGTGTCTGTTATATCCCATCAAAGCTAGGGTTGGTAATGTTGAGAAGTGTATGCTAGATTTATAAAAACTATCCAACTGAAATACCCAGACCAGTGTTGTCAACTTTTTTCCAGTTGATATAAGACACGTGTCAAACTCAAGGCCCGCGGGCCAGATGTGGCCCGCCACGTCATTTTATGTGGCCCGCGGCGGCTTGGAAGGCATGATCCCCACCATGGACCCGTTTTCAGTCTGTTTCAATCGGTCGCGGACCCATTTTCAATCGGTCGCGGACCCGTTTTCAGTGGGTTGCGGACCTTTGCATGGGCAATATAAAAATCCTGTGATTTTATTTTGAAGGGAATTTTGAATGCAGCAGTGCGTCTATTCACACTCCTCAGTGCTGCGTTCACAACACACTTTACTTGCATGAGTTTACACACACACTATTTGTGATAGTTCACTTCATTCCCGACCTTTTTATTATGTTTGTGCATAAAAGCACTGCTGAGTCTGTGAAAAAGGCTGAAGTTATAAAATGATTATGTGTGTTGTATTACTTTGTGTCCTTAAGATGCACTTTTGGGTTTTTAATTGAGTGTAAAAGGGAATATTTCAAACTAGTTTTTTTGTGTTGGCATGTGAGATTCTGTACCATTTCAGGCTCAAACTGCACCATCTTTTCATTAAATCTATTTGAGAAGTTAAACATGTTCCTTGCTTTGGATCTCGGGTCATTCAGGGGTGATGGTGCAGCCAGACCAGTAGAACCACTGCCCCAGACCACATGCATGTTCTTATTGGCTAGTTATGTCCTTCTCAACTGTGACAAAAAAAGCTTTGAACAAAGTTAATATAACAACGATTGTTTGATCTTTGTCATTTTCTTCTGTTTTAAGTTTGATCTTTGATAGAGTGTGTGTATATATATATATATATATATATATATATATATATATATATATATATATAAATGAACAATATTTTTACACTTGAATAAACAATACAAAAGACAGTTATTTAACAATATGTTCGGTAGTAGCTAAATTTATACAGTGTTACAGTTACAACCGGCCCTTTGAGGGCGACCATGATGCTGAAGTGGCCCGCGGTGAAAATGAGTTTGACACCCCTGATATAAGACATTTCTGCACACTTGGATCTATGGAGAGTATTCTTTATTTGAGCTTCATACGCAATTCAAACTCTTTTTTTAACCTGCTTCCCCCTGAAGCCGCGCACCCCCGCCAAATAATAATAAAGAGCGTAAACAACGAACATGACTATTGTTAGTATTTAGCAATCAAGCCTGCAGTTTGTGTAAGGCTGAATTAAGTGATTAGATGGACTTATTAAGATATTAAGAGTCCTGCGACAGCTAAAAGTACCAGCTTTTTATTTAATCTTATTGTTAGAGCATTTGATTTATTGACGCTGTCAGAGAAGTAATAAATGGTTTTGACCCACATTACGAACTCCCTAGCTGTAAATCCTGTCTTGCTCACATTTACTCGGTGACCCATTGGAGGGTTGCCAACCCCGAAATGAAGCTATGAGGCAATGCTTTGTGATGAGCAGTTTAACTTTACTCCTGCCCATTAAACAATGTCACAAGATGCTTGGGAAGCACTGTGCCGTCGATCCGTGATCCATACAGAGCTTTTGGGATGGTGGAAAACATATAAAAAAATAGTCTGGGGACTTGTAGACCAGCTGCTATAATCAAACAACAAAGGGATCTGTATCTGCTGATATGCATCATCAACCATCGGCGGCAAAAACGTGATCAGGGATCATTTTGACTGTCACTTTGAATCTTTGACTGATCCGTGAGTTTTATGATCCGTTGCACCACTAGTTTGTATACAGGAAATAAACCATGAATAAGACGGTGATCAGGAACCAGAAAGACACGTGGCTGTAATAAAGCCAAATCTCTGAGTTTTTGCAAAACGACTTTTACACTCCCACTTTGTGAGACTCACGTGGGATCCGAAACAGAAGAGGTCCATCCCTAGTTCGTATCCCATGCCGTAGTCACACTCGTCGTTGGCAAACTGAACAAACGTGACCATCTCCTGGAGCGGTCCAAAGGCTTTGACGCGCTCGTCGTCGTTCTGGGCCTCAACGATCGCCTTGAGGATCTTCTTGAGTCCGGCTGAACATAGAGACGAGGAGGGACGGCAATACATATCAAGTAATCGCTCACAGGGTACGTTACTTTAGGGTACTTTCCAAGTCTTTAAAAACAACGGTTTATTACTATATAGACACACACAGTGTCCAAGCTCACAATCTGTTTCTGGTAGTTCTCTGTATCCAACGTCGTTCTTGTCTACAGGTACAACGATGCCGGCACCGTGGAACGTTTTGGTGACCACCTGTTGGTGCGACAAGAGATTTACAAGATGTGGAAGTAAGGAGTATTCATAAAACCAACAGACAGTGGATAAAACCTCTGTTTTTTTGCTCCATTGCCTGAGTCACCTTCTTGTCCCTCTGCTTCATGGCTTTGGTCCTCTGCTCCAGGGACAAGCCCAGAGTCTCCGCCCGGTCTCTCAGCTGGGCCTCCAAGCTGTCCAAGGCCTCTCCGCCTGCTTTCTTGCTGCCCTTCTCTTTCCTCCTCCTCCTCAACAGACACAGGCTGGTGGCGGACGGAACAGTGGGCAAGATGACATGCACGGAGGAATCGAAATGAAAACAAATGCAGCCATAATAAGGGCGATTAGCGTTATAGGTCATTAATGACCTATTATGATCACTGATTTTATGGCTTCTATATATTCAAGTGTAAATCTGTCTTTGGACATAATACAATAAATGTTTGAATGCTTATTCATCTTTTGCTACTGGTAAAAAAATGAAACGTGCAGTAGCAGTGCACTGGAAAGTTCAAACAGAACTGCAAATACCAGATGGATAAAATGCCCTTTTTTAAATTACTCAAATTTTAAATTACACAAATCATACACTAATGTTCCACATTCTACGGCTTCTCAGTATGAATTTTAAACTTTCTCTCCTAAATCAGGCAGCTGAAAGTACAGAAATGATTCCCGCGCGGTGAATATGTGGTCAGTACTCACAGGACAGCAGCAAACACGTTGTCTCCCATCGGCGAGATGGCGCAGCCTTTCTGGGCTTCATTTTCCCCAACAAATGACGGGAGGGAGTCCGGAGCGTCCCTGGTGGATATGGGGAGCAACAGCATTCGGTAAATCACAACAACGAATGGCACTCGCATAGATACAGGTTGCGCGGTTCTGCCGTCGTGTTCTCACACTGCAGCTGGGAGAGTAAATGTTCGCGGGCTAAGACGTCGCTCGTACCTGTAGTAACCAACGTGATGCTGACTGTCTGCGCTGCCCAGAAGGATGGTCTGAAACTCCGGCGGGTCGTATAAATACCGCCAGTGGAGGTGGAAGTTGGGCTGAGGATTGCTGGCGCTTTTGTGGACTCCTGCCAGGACGTCGAAGGGACCAACCAGCTGCAAACCCAGCGTGTCTTTCAGAGCACCTATACAAATACAAAAAAAAAGTATTGGCGAAGACACAACTTAAAAAACAGACAGTCAAATGTTTGTTTTTGCTCGCTGCCAATTGGGATTTTACGGATAGTTTATATATGTATATTAATATATATTGTGTGTATGTAGAGAAACACTTACAAAAGACTCGGACCAAGATTTAAGTTGATTAGTGACCATTAGTGGCTGTTTGACTTCTACTACATTTGTGCATTCGGCCAACTCATCCAGACTCTCCATTGGTTAAGTACTGGTCCATCCCGCTTTGTTTCTGTGTCTACGAGCAGGAAAATGGACGCCCCTTTCCGTCCACCCGGTATTCAAGTAACGAGATACAGCGTCGGGGTAAAGAGCATACCGCGTGGGCTGTCGGGACTGAGCTCCTTGCAGAAGTCCCAGAAGTGGTACAAATCTTCTGGCGCTTGGAGCTTGTACAGTTGCAGCATCTCATCCCGTTGCTGCGAATGGACCCCTGGCAACGCCGCGGCTTTGGAGTCATTGGGACGGGCTTTCTTCAACTCTCCATTGCCAGTGCCTGAATCCTGAAGAAATGCATTGAGGAAAAAAATAAATGTTACACACTAATCTTATTGGTTTATACTTTTAGGTCCTTCAAAGGTTAACTAGATATAAGGAAAAAAGGTTTCGCTACGATGGTCACAGGAATTAAACCAACAGAATTAAACTAAACTATTCTATTTATTGTGTTCATAGCAGAATCAGTTCAAACACCTCCCAGTTATACCAATATTGCAAATCAAATCAGCCAGAAAGATGAGAAGAACTGCATCATTCAAAAAATCAGTCCTGTACCAATTCCTAGATCTAATTTGGAATGTTTGATAAGCTTGTAAATTGATTAAATTAGCACAACCAAAGACTTTTTAAAGCTCATTTCATCCAAAGAATGAGGACACGGTCTACCAAACTTTAGAAACATCAGGCATCTCAACTGATGGACCTGGTGATCTGAAGATGTTGAGATAAGATGGGCACTAATTTGCAAAGCCCCCATATAGGTCTGGTATACATACGAGGGATAAATAAAAATACTAGGAAGGCGTGTGCCAAGATCAAACAGAAACGTCAGGCTACCAGTTAACGATCCTTGTGGTAACTACTGACAATTGTGAGAAAAAAATGATGCCTTCTTTCCACATGATTGTGGACAGGAAAGACTCACACCTGTACCTGGAATGGAAATGACGGCACGTTTAAGACTGACAATGGACCTCTTTTTGAATTGATGGACTTCAGCCACCACAAATCTTGCCCCCCAAAGAAAAGGTAATCCGTTACAGTATAACACGATTATGGTATAACCTTAAATCGATCTGGTTAGCCAGCAGCTTCTAAAATGACAGTCGAACTGAATCTCTACAGTTTAACAAAAACTGACCATCATAACCCGCATAAAAGGTGGGACTTATTGCAAAGCTGTATAATTGGTATGAATAACATGACCACGGCATCGCACATGGTCTCACTCGCCCTTATAAATAGAGCTGTGCGCTGCTTTTTCTCTTCACAGGTGTCATGTAGAAATCTGTTCCCCGGTCGAATCGTGTTTCCTCCTGTAATAATGATAGCGCCCCCCTCGGTGGTTCAGGGTAGGGTATACGGGCTGGTTCGGTTGTAGGCATGGGGGATACACACACATCGACGAGGTAACAGTATGCGACACAACACTGGCAGGGTCGCGTTCAGGGACCGAGAACGACTCATTGAGACCTCCTCGGATCAAACTCGTCTGCTAACCAGCGTTAGCGCCGAGGGCACCGATGTGTGTGTGGCCTTTGTGGGATCAAATCAACACACACACACACACACACACACACACACACACACAAACATTTCCCGACAGCAGACTGGCCTACAAACGTCACCTAACTAGCTACAATAACGTTCAATGACTCTGCGAGGCGAACTTGTATCGTGAAGTCACAGCAAACAGCATCAAAACGTTATGTTACAAGCGGGCACGTGACGTCTAACGGGTTGCTGGTCGTGAACGTCTCTCCGATAGCGGTCTCGGTGCCCCGGCGGCAGCGCTGCTGCCATGTTGTCGTCTGACCGCTGCAGCTCAAGACAGCGTGCCACACAATCTGCCCGTCGCATGTGACAGAAGTTGCTATTGACGCCGGTGTAACAACGCGCAGCTCCGCTCTTTTCCCGGTAATTCCGACCGTTTGAACGGACACCTCTGCGGCCCGACAGTCACGGGGGGTCAAAACATTGTGATATTACCTGACTGGATTTGGGTTTTCTTTTTGCGCGCCCTGTCATTTTCTTCCTCTTGTCTCCCCCCCCCGTTGGCGTCTTCTTCTGCGGGACGGAACAGTCTAGCCGCTGTGCCGCCGCCTTAAGGCGCGCCACTGCCCCCCGGAGGCCGGGCACGCGAACTGCAATACACGTGCCACTGAGCTTTGCACATTAGATGTTGATTTACACTGCGTGTTCTCAGCTTTACCTTGACGAAACGTATGTTTCCAGGTATACTGTAAAAAACATGCACATATTTTAAAGTAATGTTTTAACTGACAGTTTGTAGCATTTTCTCTTTCATGCAACTTGGTGATGTGATTATGTTCTATTCAGCTAATTAAAAACCAATCAGTTTGCTAAGAAATTTAGAAAACACAGAAGACAATTCTCATTTGCATTCATGTATAATGCTTTATAAACAACACTGGTCCTACAGAGGGACAAAAACACCTTTCAAGACGGCATGCCATACTGTAGGCCTTGTGAGATCCAGCCACAGATATGTTTGATGCCTACCAGGCCAAAATACTTTTTCACAGATGGATAGGATATGCAATATTCAGTAATTACATGACAATGTTCTGCACTGACACAAAAATGTAGATATAGAATGGAAATATGCAGATATTTAGTGTCCAAGTGAGGAAGGAGAACAAACAGAAGCGCGTGGGTAAAATTCCTTTTGCATCCTCGTCCTCCGTGCAGTCCCCTATTCCTCCGCCTGCGTCTCTTCCTCCTCGCTTCGATGCCCTTCCAGGGGTACGCAACGACTATTTTCCCAGTCCTCTCCCTTTGCGATCTCGGCCAAATGCATCCAGTTCTCTCTGTTCTTCTTACAGCCTCCCAGCAGTGGGGAGCAGGCGCCAAACAGCCTAGATACAGCCTGAGGGAGACAGAGACAACAAGAGTGTGATGACAGGGAGCAATGGGAGACACTGTTGTGGCCTTTGAGTTTTCCTCACTAACGCATGCATGCATGCATCCACACACATGCAACAGCTGCAGGAATTACACACCTTGTAGAGTGGGTAGCAGATGTCATCAATGTATTCCACTTGCATGCATGGCAGCCGAGTGCTGTTCTCTCTGTTCATCATGTCCTGGTGAGAGGAGGGTAGAGATGGCTGTTAGCAAAAGAGACTATTTCACAGGAGGCCAGAAGCATTGTAGTCGATCTTGTCAAACATAGTATTATTTAATTACGTGATGTTTTTTTTTTTTTTTTTTTTTTTAAACAACCTCAATATATATGTTCTCTAAACTGGGATTCTTCAACAGAAGCCTGCATCAGGGAGGTAAAATAAACATTTTGGGATGAATGTGAATCTTATTTTACCTTACAGAAGAGTATGAAACAAATATATGATTATGACAAAATGCCAATTTATGATTTATGAGTGCATTTTTCTATTTTCTTGTTGGGCTTTCTATGCAACCACATGTTCACAAGCCTTGGTACAATATATAAATGTACATAAGAAAAATAAATCCTGCGAGTGAGACTTACAATGGGTTTGGTTTTGAACTCCTTTTTCTCTTTGTCCCCTTGTGCAAATAACTCCATGGTAACCAGGTTGGCAATCTGTTTGGGAGAAAGAGTGAGGTCAAGGCTTGTGATGAAGGCGAAGGTGCTTGTGATGAAGGTGCTTGTTCTGAATTCAAAATGACTCAAAAAAATAAAAATAAGAATATAATATTCAGATGAAGAACCTACCCTCTTTTGTTCAGGCCAAGGCTTTGTGATGGCCGAGAGGTCACTGGCTGTCATCAGCATCGACCTGTGGGTTGAATAAATACCTTAAAGGGACAGTTCCGTTGCCCCGTTGCACCACGGATGTCATTTATGTAAGTCTCACCTCAATAAGTCTCTTTGTTTCTCACTCTTCCATCTCACTCGGCTCTTCTTGGCGAGAGAAAAGAACTCCTTCCTTCTCCTACAAAAAGAAAGAAAGAAAGGAGGGGCATCAGGGGTGAAAAGAAGAGGTACACAATGCTTGACCTCCAGCTGCTCTGACATGTCCCGTTCTGAACATACTCCATGTAGACGGTCAGGTCGGTTGCGAGAATCGCCCTTTTGATCATGTGCAGGACGGCTCTGTGGTCATCTGCAGAGAGGCCGCTGAGAATCTGACTCCCCTGGGAGAGGATGAGAGAGACAGATATGAATCCAGATACACGGAGAGACCGTCCGGCTCCAACACGACAACAAAGACTGTGTCCACGCGTTGACTCAGATACAAAATACAAACTAAGACCACTTAAAGGAGATTTGGCAACATTTCTCTTGGCTTTTGAAGGGTATGCCATTTTTTATTTTGTCTAGCAACCCCTCTATTACAAGTGTTATAATTCCATACAAACAATCAATCAATATCTCTAACAAAAGTGAAATAATACATAATTCTATCGTCTAATTAATTGCACTCCTCCTTTGTGTAAAAATCGTTGGCGTGTCGTACAAAGCTTGATTTAGAAATGACATGAGTTAAAGAGATGGATAAGGAGCCTAATTATGTCTGATACTGTAAATAAACATAGTATATTGTGGTTTACACGTGGCTGGACGGGATGAGAAGAGGTAAAGATTGTGTGCATGCACAGCTGACTCATAGGGTTAGAACCAGAGATGAGGTCTTACTTTGTTGTTCAGGATGAAGAGGCACAGGTTGTAGTGGTGGTTTTCAAGAGACGAGTGTCCGTACAGCTGAGCTAATGGCTGTTGGCTCCTGAGAGAGAGAGAGAGAGAGAGAGAGAGAGAGAGAGAGAGAGAGAGAGAGAGAGAGAGAGAGAGAGAAAGAGAAGAGAGAGAGAGAGAGAGAGAGAGAAAGAGAGAGAGAGAGAGAGAGAGAGAGAGAGAGAGAGAGAGAGAGAGAGAGAGAGAGAGTGTTTTGGTTTAAAGTGTTCCAAAGTGTTTGAGCCAATCAGACAGATAGAATAGAAAATGGACAAAACATGAAAGAAGGGGATGTATATACACTTATGTGTATTTACCTTTTTATGTACGAGTTACTGACTCCTCTGTGGTCAAGATCGTGACTCAGAGTTGCGATCATCAGAGCTAAGATCTCCAGACGGGAAAAAATGCTCTGAAATACAGCAAAGAGAGAGAGAGAATGAGAGAGAGAGAGTAAGTGCATCTCTACACAGAAGCCAGATTAATTTTGCCGTTTTTAAAGCGACCAGTCAAGGAAGGAAGTTCTTGTGCACAACCTCGAGGCTCCTGAATCAAGGACGAAAAACACTGAGGCAGCTGAGGAAATTCAACTTGCCAAAGACAATGATGGTGCACTTCTACACTGCCATCATCGAGTCCATCCTCTGTTCCTCCATCACCGTCTGGTACGCTGCAGCCACTGCCAAGGACAAGGCCAGGCTGCAGCACATCATTCGCTCTGCCGAGAGGGTGATTGGCTGCAATCTGCCGTCCCTCCAGGACTTGTTTGCTTCAAGGACCCTGAAGCGGGCGAGGAAGATTGTAGCTGATCCCTCTCACCCTGGACACAAACTGTTGGTGTCCCTCCCCTCTGGCAGGAGGCTGTGGTCCATCAGGACCAAGACCTCACGCCACAAAAACAGTTTCTTCCCGTCTGCAGTCGGGCTCATCAACAGAGCCCGGGTCCCCCACTGACTCTAATGACTCTGTCACCCCCAGACAATTCCCACCGGACACTCCCCTGCACATAGCCTTATGTTTAAATACACTTGACACTTTAACATTACACTTGCCACTTTCACACAACACTTACACTCATGCACATTCCATGCACTTTATCTTATTTTTGGTATTTTGATATGCTACTGTTTCAATGTAAATATTCATTCATCCATTCATCCTCATTTATTGCACTGCGTTAACTGTTAAATGTGTATTGTTAAATGTTAAATGTATGCACCTTCCCGCCAGGACAAATTCCTGTAGTGTAAACATACATGGCAATAAATGGTTTCTGAATCTGATTCTGAGAGAGGGAGGTGAGAGAGCGAGAGAGAGAGAGAGAGAGAGAGAGAGAGAGAGAAAAGAGAGAGAGAGAGAGAGAGAGAGAGAGAGAGAGAGAGAGAGAGAAGAGAGAAGAGAGAGAGAGAGAGAGAGAGAGAGAGAGAGAGAGAGAGGAGAGAGAGAGAGGAGAGCCTGAGTGAGCAGAGATTGAGGCTGGTGTTTGATCCCCAGGGAAAGCAGTTAAGAGGTTTTGGGTTTAGGTCTAAAATGAATCCTTCTTCTAATAATTAAGAGTGCCATGTACCGGAGGAACCCTGCAGAACCTCGGATGACTTCTCAACAAACTCAAAAGCTGCAGACGTAATATGAGATTATTAATATGAGACGCGGCAGTCCATCGTTACCAAAATTAGGAGACGCACACATTTTCCTGACTGGAGTAAAAAGGGAGACTTTTCAAACATACATTTGCAGGATTATAGCAAAGTGGATAGTGCAACAAAAGAAGTAAAGAAAACATTATATATAACATTATATAATCCAACAGTAAATGTATAATAAATCAGTAAATCATAAAAATAGAAAAAAAAGCAAAGAAATACAATATAATCAGATTGAGTGGTTGGATCTACATTATTGCACATATAAGGTAAACATTTAAAGTGTTTATATTTGGTCATACAAACATTGATGTTGACACAGATATTGCACATGAATGAAGAATAACGAGTGATGATTCGGCAAACGCGGTAGTTATCTCAGCTTTGGTAGTGATGTGCAATTGTACACGCGCATGAGCAAAACCAAAAAAAGAAGAAAAGAAAAACCACACGTAGCTGCAGCGTGCGCTCACCTGGAGCTGGTCCGTGGCCATGAGCATGGCGAACATGCTTTGGGCCGTGCTCAGCGCATGGTTCCAGTTGTGGTAAGGCACGTTGTTCCTGTAACCTCGTCTCACCGTCAGGACCCACTGGCAGAGACTCTGGAAGGAGAGACACGCACAGGAGGGGGTAAAGAACCCAGGAGGGGTCAGTTAGGGCTGGAATGTGCATTTTTTCAAAGAAAAGCTGCAAAAGGGGAGATCTGCGCACCGTGACCTGCGCACCGTGACCTGCGCACGTGACCTGTGCACCGTGACCTGCGCACCGTGACCTGCACACCGAGAGCTGCAGGATGCCACAGCAAGGACGACCAGTGATGCCCAAAGGTGGGATTGAACCCGTGGCCTCAAGATTGTACAATCCTTGTGAGCTTCAGCCAACATGTTGTTACGTACCAAGAGAGCAAAATTTGATTTCCATATTCAGACTTTAAATTGAATATAGGGGAAAAAAGGCTTCTAAGATCAAAGAGGGCTGAAGTCATATTGAACGATAGTAAATGAGAAACATCAAATTCAACTTTGTTTAGCCATGTTGAGAGTAGCACCGCCCATGAGCCAGTGTCGAACCCTCAACCCTCAGCACATGTCACAACCACATAACTCGAAAGAGAAGTCAACTCATTTGGTGCTCTCACTGTTTATGAGGGTTCATACTCATCTTGAACCCCTCTGATGCACTCATTTTAATCCATGTCTTTTTCATATTCATTTATCAACAGTTGAGCAGCCCTCCGCCATGCAGCTACCTTGTAGTCGATGTTGAAATCCTGCACCAAGTGGAGGTCCAGGAACATGCGAACGGTGGCCTGGGAGCTCAGCTCGTCCGCCAGACCAAAATGAGAGAAGTGGAAGTCTAGGAGCTGCAGTGATTCAACGGGAGGAATCGTGGCCTCCTGCACAAACATAAAACATAACAAAAATAAACAATCGGAACACACATTTAGAGGCACAGAGCATTCATACGCTAATTATCGAGTATTAGTTGTCCAAATCTGACCTTCCAAGACAGCTTCGAGGAACTGAATGAGGGAGGATGTGGTGCTTAAGTAAAGAGTAGGGATGCAACGATACCATTTTTTACAAACCGATACGATACCGATATTTTTATTTGTGTACTTGCCGATACCGAGTACCGATACCGATACTTCTTAGATTTGGTCTCCATGAAAGTGCAATTAATTTGGATTTTATTTTATCCTCTGCAGATTATGTCAAGCCTATAGTACAAAATTAACAGAAGGCTATCCCAAGCTTTAAACTTCTTGTGGAAGTCCCTCTAATGTCGGACCATAAAACGCCCCCGTGTCCGCGTTCATAATGTAAGCGATAATATTAGGTATGAGCAATTATATAGGAAGCTGTGTTCCAAGTTATGTTTCCGGTGCTTTTATTGTGGAGGGAGAAACGGAAAGGAAAAGAGTAGAATTGTGGGATATACGTGTGTGAAGGAGATAAAAAAGTGGTTCAAGTTACCCTGCAGCGTGTTTTCATTTTATTAGAATTACAAATATAGACACACAACAGACACTCGGCTACAATAATATCATCCGTAGCCGCACAACAGCGTCTGAATGAGGCCGCTGCCAGCGCTACTTCAGGTGGATCAGCAGCCGTTTGATTCAAACCGGCAGGACGGCGGTGATGACGCGCAGAGCTTCTCAATTATAGATGTATTAAATATGGAAAATTTCAACTCTCGCGTCTAACGTGCCGCCGGCGTAAATTTGCGTCTGTCGCAACCACACGCGTCTGTGCATAGACTTTACATGTAATCTGGTCGCGCGAAACATTTGCGTCGCGTTGGGACGGACTGATTACAAGTAACTCCGGGGCTGTCAGCCACTAACAAGAGCACTAATATGAGCACTAATATGTCATACACACGTATGCAACACCGGTTAATAAGCACAATATCGATAAAGTCTTGTATTGTACTCGCGTCTCACTTTTCTCCTGTCTATTGAAAGAAGTGAGCGCTGCGTAGCGAGGATCCAAGATGGCGGCTCCAGATTCTGCTGTTGAGACAAACTGGCCATCTGATTGGACGGCAAAACAACTTGGATAGCGTGATTGGCTGCTCAGAAGTTGAGACTGTTGAGACAGTTGAGACAGAGAAGAGTGTCTCCGGCTCCGCCACGGGGTTGCTTCTCCACAAAGCGCGACCAGTTTGTTGTAGTGAAATACTGTTGAGTGAGTATCGGTTATTGGTATCGGCCATTGAAACCGATGCGAGTACGAGTATTTAACGCAGTATCGACCACCGATACCGATACAGGTATCGTATATGTGCATCCCTAGTAAAGAGGATAGGTGAGATTTTCCTGTCTTGTCGATATTATTTACATGTGTATATTGCTGTGGGGGGCCAGCGATGCAGAACCACACTGAAAGAAAATATGTGTTTTTCTACCAAAAAGAGAGACTCCAAGTGTCACCTGCAGGGCTTGGATTTCCTGCTCCGCCGCGGTGATGTGGTAGGCGAGAACCTGAGGGAAAGAGGAGAGAACACACATCAAAATGTTCACTAGGCGGCAAGGTGAAGATGTGAGTAGGACAGGGCCCCACCTCCTGTGTGACTTCTATGCTGGCCCTCCGCTCCTCGGTGATCTGCACGGCCTGAGCGTACTGCAGGGCCAGGCCGCAGTACACCGCCAGGTCCTCCAGCAGGCGCTCATCGTATCTGTTGAAGGCCTCCACCTCGTCCGAGTCCCTGCTCCTCTTGTTCGTCAGCTGGCACACCGCTGTGGGAAAAAGGACAGAGGGAAGTTTTAGGAATTGCTTTTTGTGCGTCCGCAATGTACCCCGATCGTTGCCACTCTTGCACGAGACTCACCGATGACGTGTTCGGACCTCTCATTTCTGACAGGGCAGCAGATCGCACTCTTCATCGATTCCTCGGAACCCTCCGACACATTGAGCGTTTCCTTGGAAACCAGAGTTCGAATGGCATGTGATTGGTCTACGGCTTGGATGTCGCGCTCCCTGAAAAATGACATGGGACAAGTTCCATTATGTCTGATGGTGACCAGCAGGGTCACATTCGGTTGTCTTAATGGTTCCGAGCAGCAGCAGCACCTTCTGTAGATCTGGCAGGTTGACCCGAGCTCCTCACACTCCAGGTGGATCACTCTGGAGAATGAAACCTGAATAAAACCCCCAGAGGAAGAGAACATACCGTACATCAGGAAAGACAGGATCTGATTATCTAACAATACAAAAAGAACAAGAATCAAACAGGACAATGCACCTGGTCTTCCACAGCTGAGGGTTTCTTGCCGGGGATGAAGATGGTGCAGTACTGAGCGTGTGTGAAGGGCATGATGGTGGCAGCCATCTTACTCAGGAGAACCTCAAAGGAATGGTGCTCCTTTGACAATACCTGTGCCATCTCTACCAAGGCCTGACACACGCACACGCACACGCACACGCACACGCACACGCACACGCACACACACACACACACACACACACTTAGATTATGGACATACAAACATACATAATAATAGATTTCCCATTGTTCTCCTCTTACCTGGCTGCGCTTGGCCTCCTGTCTTGAGCTTTCATACAGCTGGACGTTATCCAGCACCATCCCCAACACATCCATATGGTTTGACAGCACCTGGCGTATCAAAGTCAACTCAAACTTAACGTATTGCTGGCAGATAGCCATTGGTCGCTTCTCAACAGACTGAGTACATATAATTAGAGTTGGAGCCATGCATAAATTACATAACAAGTCATATACATACATAAGCAATGGCTCCAACATGTGCTGCTCTGTAATAACAGGCCCAAACCTCCCGTCACGCACCTTTTCATCCATGTTGGTGAAAACAGAAGCCGATCCATCGCAGACATTTCTCTTGTTAATCATCACAACTACACCCACCACCTGTCCACAGGAAGAGGGTGTGTTTTACTGTCACACAGTCGGTGTTATAATCATTGCACTAGAGGGTCAACATAGTTACCCCTAAGGTACGGGCAAAAGACACATATCATAACATTTAAAAAAAAGATTTGGCAAGTGTTACCTCTCTGCTGTGGTTCTTGATGGGAACACTCAACACTGTCCTGATCGGGGACGACTCCTCGTCATCGAAGTCAAATCGGGGGTCCTGAGGAGGGAACGACAAATAGGTCACCTATTTATAATTCATTGCAACACATCTGTGTGTGTGAAACATTAAACATTGCATCATTGTGTGAATTAAGATCTTGACTTTAACGCCTCCCCTGACTCATGCCCCAGGGCCCTTAAACTACTTGCTCAATATTGTTCACCGGCGTCAGAGACCCAGCCAGGAATACCCTGCTTCCAGTAACCTGTGTGTCCCGCAGGTCATTAGGGACCAACCATCTACAACCACGCTACCCGGCAACTCTGCCAGGCTCTTGGCGCCATGCTCCTAATCGCATTGGTGACGAGGACAAGGAGTGACGGTGTGGGCACCTCCTGTAAGCCCTTAAGTGAGCTCTGGCGTCTTAGTGTGGGTGTGCGTAGACGTGTGGGTGTGTGTGCAGAATAACACTGTGTCATTAGTCAGAAGTTAATCGGTGGAAGAAGCCTCTAAAAGGATTAGGAGCAGGTGCGTCATCTGGGATTCCCTCGCAGACAAACACACACACACCTCCACACTCCAGGAAACAACCATGTCATCGTCTAAAGCGCTTGTAATCGGGATGCGGGTGACTCAGTTGGTGCGCAGTCCCCATTATAAGATTATGAGATGAGAGTCCTGGACAGTCTTGGACAGAAATGTGTCAGCTTTAAGGTTTACCTCTGATGCGTCCCTCAGGTTCACCGGCGACCCCGTCGCCCGTACGCACCCCATGACACCCTTCACCAGCTCCAGGTGGGTACGGCCGCAGAGGTTGACCTCGCTCAAGGGCCCCGGCGCTGTCGGGGCGACCACCTCCTCCAGGGTGCTCCTTCCACCACAGTCCTTCTTTACCAGAGAGAGGGAGCAACACTCAGCTGTCAGCAGCTCCCCGGCGTGCAGGGTGGCCCCCTGGCAGAGCTCTGCGACAGAGCCCACCCAGCCGAGACCCCCTCTCAGGAGCTCAGACGCCCACGGGCAACACTCCCCTTGGCCGCACGCGGCGCTCGCGGCACTGGGATGCAACAGCGGGTGAGGAGAGGGGGGCAAGTCCGGGGAGAAAACCAGAGAGAGGGGGCGGCAGGGAGAGAAGGTGAAGCGGGACGAACGGGGAGAGAGGTGAGAGCAAGGGGATACGTCTGGGCTGAAGCGATCCGCCCACTCGGGGTTGGAGGCGAGGGGTTTGAGCCTGTCCGTCAGGGAGGAAATGTTCAAGTGGGAGTCGGTCAGCGGAGAGGAAGGCCTGCGGTGATGGGCCACCCTGCGGATGTCGGAGTGGTCCGAGCTGCTTCTGGGAAACCTGGGCAGCGGAGACTGTGGACCACTGACCCTGAAGTCACGGACAAGACAGATTAGTGTTAAATACTACACTTGACCCTTTAAATGTGTTTGTTTATCCTATTTCATTGTACATGTTCACAATTCATATTTAGGGTCGCAGGGGCACTGGAGCCGATCCCAGCTGGGCGAAGGTAGGGTTCACCCTGGACAGGTCACCAGTTTATTGCATATATAACCCATATAGAGACAGACAATCGTTCACGCTCACATTTAGAGCAATTTAGAGTCTCCAAGCTGCATGTCTTTGGACTGCGGGGGAAAGTCAACCAGAGGGAACCCATGCTGTCACAGAGAGAACATGCAAACTCCACACAGAAGGACCCCTCCGGCATCGGGGTTCTAACCCCGGCCCCTCTTGCTGTGAGGTGCCAGTGCTTGCCACTGCACCACCCTGCAGCCAAAAATTTCACAATTTTTCAAAATAAAAATATATACTAGTATATATCTTATTACTATTGCACTTTGTTTAATGTCACGCACCAATCACTAAGCCAAATTCCTTGCATTTGTGTAACTTAGCAATAAAATCGTTTCTGATTCTGATTACTGATTGGCTGAGAAAACACCCCCAAAAATGGAGATGAAGACTGTGTGGGGAGAAAATATTGTCTTACTGCAATACTGTTTCTCAAGCAAGCTTTCTAAAGTGTTTTCATAAAGGTTTTGTAAGTTTTGTCTTATTGCAGTCAAGTTTTTTTTAAATAAATATATTAAGAGATGCAGATGAGCTCAGTTGGAGAGGGTTATATAAAAGAAAAGTAAAAATCAAAAAACTTACGCGGAAGTTCTGCGTAAAAAGTAGGCCCTCGTGAAGTCGGAGTGGTCATCCAGCCATGCCTCCACCTGCTCATCTTTCAGGCCGTCTCCAAACCTCCGGCCGCGCGTCCGGGAGCGAGGGCTCCACAGCGGGGAGAAGAACCAGCCCATTCCCCTCACCACCGGGGGATCGGTCACCGTTTCCCCGCGGAAGGAGCCCTCTGCCCCGGCGGCGGCAGCGGCGGCAGGAGATGCCGTCCCGAGTGTCGCTCCGTCGGTCTCCATGGACGCCGGCGCTTCGGGCTGGAGGCAGGGCATCCCCTCGCTCAAGTAGAGCGCAAAGAGATCCCTGAGACTCAGTGTACCTTTCGCGCGGATTAGTCCGGGAGAAAACACTTGGCCATGTGAGGTGGTGAGGCAGACAGGAGGAGAGCGGCGGGAGAGGACTCTGGGAGAGCCCGTGGAAACGATTGCGTCAAGGTAATCCCCCTGGCCCTCTAACGCTTAGCCGACTGGCATCACAGGTGTATTCATTAAAGGGATCTGATTTAAACCTCTTTGCACAATGAATGAAGAGGATAAGCGGTTCAGATGATGGATGGATGGATGCACAATGAATGGCTCGGGCCCAAAGGGAGCCTTTCTCCATCATGAATGAAAGCGTTCTTAGCCACCTGGAGAAAGTTCCAGTTTCCTATCAATCCTTTAAACTATTCATTCAGATTTAGTGACCTTAACAATTAAACATAAATAAGTCACACGGTTTCTTGTATTAATAATGGCCTATTTCCATTATTGTAGTCAACACATACGTTTTTGGTGTTGTATTTCTGGTTCAATGTTATAATGTGTATTTTAAAAAAAGGAATCAATTATGTAAGTTATAAAGTGGTAAGAGTTACGAATAAATAGTTTTTCTGTAATTATACTTTTGCTCAGTGCTGTTTAATGTGTATTGTATTTGCAGGCTGGTGCACAGACATTTTGGGGGGCAGGTGCTCAAACCAAAAAAAAGGGCGCCCATCGCCAAAATTATTTATGAAATTAAAAATAATAATAAATAAATAAAAAACACAGTAGGATATTTTCAACTTATATATTTATTTTTGTTAACAAACTAACTCAAATTGAATAAATAAATGAATATTATGTAAGCCACTCTTGATTATTAATCAAGAGTGACTTACGTAATCTCTATAAAGCTGACAACACAGTACACACACTTTTTTAAAAAAAATATAGAGATTAGAAGGCGGAAAAAGTAATACAAAAAAGGCGTGATTTAAAAATAATTTGCTGTTTTTTTTTAAATGTAAAAGGTTTTTAACGGGGTATATACATGCTATGTTTTACGCCATAGCAGTATATAGTACAATTGGATTGATTTTGCCCTGTATCATTGTTTTGGATTGTGGGGGGAAACCTCACTTAGAGTAAACCCACTTCAACACGGAGGAGACAATGAACTCCTTCACACAGAGGGGCAGGGGGCTGATCCTGACTCCCGTCGAAGCCGGTGTCGAACCCGGGACCTCATGCATTCCAGGCTTTCGTGCTACCCACTAGGCCACCGTGTCGCCCAATCATTATGGAACGTATTAATCTATTTATCTTTGTCAATTCAAAAATAGCACAACTAGCGACGCGTCGTGTCACGTGACCAAGCCGCTACTCTGACTCGGGGACACGCAGAAAAAGACGTTGGCGCTTCAGTTAGCCGTCCGCTTTCAGCGGATGTAATGGTGTTAAGCTAAACTTTAACTTCTTACCTTTCAAGCTAATATCGTTTAAATTATTAGTTAGCTTTGCCTTCACTCGAGCCGGTAAAAGGACGCTAACAGCGGTACATTAGCCGTGAGCGGCATTCTCGTAGTAAACACTATGCCATGCTGGCGATTCAGAGCTATTAACTCTTTCCGGGGTCACCAAAATGTTATCCAGGACGATAGATCTGTTCTTCACAATAAGATAGCACGCTTCAACAACTCAGAACTATTCAATAAAAGCTCCGTAATTTCCATTTGAGTGTATCCACCACCTGCTGGATGTTTTGTTAAAGTCTTCTCATGTCAGTCACTGGTCACTTTATTCAGGTTCCCTGGGTGACGTTGGACATGGACGGAGATTCAGTGAGCTAACGTTAGCTTTAGCCTTAATGCATTCGTCGTACTGTGGTGATTTTTCAGGTGGTTGAACAAGTTAGTTGTATTGCTATGCGGCGCAGACACAACTCTAACGCACTCTGTGCACATGATTTGTTCTTGGTTAACATCACTTGCCCTAAATCCAAAAAACTTCCAGACAACGGAGGATGATCCGTTTGGAGGGACTAGCTCCTCGCCCTCTGCTCCTGACATGTGATTTACCTTTCACACGACAGCAGACAGAACTTGTTATGAGGCTGCCGCTGCAGGGTGCGCGCGCATGACTCCTCCCATCTCGTTCCCCGCCTGGTGGTTGGCTGTTAGTTGAGGGAGCGCTTGATTTGATATGTAGCAGAGCATTTTAAACGTCAATTCCGCTGACGATCATGCTCATTTAATCGTGGCAGCCAAGATCGTAATCGCGATTAAAATTAGATTAATTGTGCAGCCCTAGTAGAAATGCAGACATGTCGGGGCGAAATTCTCACAAGAACTCCTATAAATGCCCCGTCAGATATCAAAACACATTTGGGGGGAATTGATGACAGAGAGAGTAATTTTTATTCTTAAATACTGATGAATGAAGAAAAAATTGGGCTCCAGTAGAAGGGGCACTTTTCTCATTCAGGGCAAAATACATATCTTCCCTCTTACCTGTATATTTAATTTACATCGAGATTGTTTTGGTGTGAGTTGCCAAGTTTTGTAGGTACCGGAAAAAACAATGTAATACACAGTGCTGTGCCATCAGTGTCTGATTAAATATAGAATATGTACAATTCAGTTTAAGAGCTTACACTTATATTATTGAATATTTATTAAATAACAATTTTTAAAGGATTTTGAATTTTTGCTAATTTTACATATATATTTTTAAAATCTCAAGTACCTCAAGGGGTTTGAGAACCACTGGTCTAAACAAACCTGCTCACAACACGGTGTGTGGATTACCTTTGAGTGCCTGAGTGCTATATAGTCCCGGATATAGAGGAGGATGTGTATATTTTTGTATTATTTTAGGATGAACTATCCTCTTAAAGGGAAGCAAAACATGCACTAAAATAGGACCAGTGGACCAATAGGTCCAGAGTGAAGAAATACCAGCTAGACGTGACCTAACTCAGTAGATGCAGGCTTAAAAGAGCGAGGGCCTTGAATGAATGTTATGTAAAAAGGGAAGTCTTTTAGTTAGTCAGGGCAACACGATAAAGGACATGTAAGAGCAGAGCTTTTTGTTGAGGGAGTGCCAAACAGTGGTGTAACAGGAGAAGGCGTATCAATGAAGTGAAGGAAACAGCCCCTCACTGCTAACACTGTGGTGTCTGGAGAGACAGCATTGCCTTGCATATTTGATTTTCTCAGAATATTACCAGTCATACATATCACTCAGTGTCTAAACGGCTCCCTCTGCTGGCCTCTCCCTCCTTCATCATCTGCAGTGGGTGGATCCTGGAGGGTGACTGCCACGTCGTGATTGGCCGCTCCAGGAGGAGGCTGCCATGACACTGGTGGATGCTGCACGGAATATCAGTTCCACGGCATCAGCAGGCGGCAAGACCTCCATCCTCCTTCTCGTGCTCCCTGTCTCTCTCTCTCTGTCTCTCTCTCTTTCCTCCTTTTGCCTCTCCTACTCTCTCCGCCACCCTTGTGCTCTCTCTCTCTTCTCCTCTCCTTTCTCCTCTCCCTTCTTCTCTCCCTTGGACTGTAGCGTGGAACCGGAGCGAGGCCTGCTCGGCTGTCTGCAGCAGAGGACGCACGCCAGCGGGGGAAATAGCAGCAGCAGCAGCAGCAGCAGCAGCAGCAGCAGCAGCAGCAGCAGGCGGACTGGTAGGTGTGCTGAGGCCTGTCTCCCTTCCTGCAGCACAGGGAAGACATCGCGTTCTCCTCTGATCTCTGTCAAGGACTATCTATTCTAGAGGTGTGTGTGTGTGAGTGTGTGTGACAGAGCAGGGATCTGGAAAGGACCACCACACCCTGGGAGCATTTACTACCACTGCCGGAGCTACACCGGGTGAATGTAGATATTATCATCCCATTCATCTTACCTTGTCTGTGTGTGCATAGGGAAGGGTTTATGTTATCTCTCTCTCTCTCATTCTCTCTCTCTCTCTCTCTCTCTCTGCTGGAGCTGTTTGTTGTCTTTCCTCCACCCCACAGCGGTGGGATTCGGGCCTACGAGGCCTTGCGCATCCGCACACGTGTGCCTTTGCTAATGAGCGCGTCGAACGTCTCACAAAGGTCACACCATTTGGCGTGCCGGGTGTATCGTCAGCACCTGCCTAATGACAGCCCTTCTCCTTTTCTTTCCAACATCAACCACCAGCCTTTCACAACTCTCCTATTTTCTGTCCTCCCCGCATCTTCTCCCCCCCCCCCCCCCCCTCCTCACCCCCTTTTCCTCCATTCGAAAACCAAACCCCTCTTTCTCCGTCCCTCTCTCCATTCCCCGTTGCCGCCCCCATCTTCACGCCTCTTCTTCTTCCTTCCTTCCGGCTGGCTGGTTTTCCCCCCTAGGATGCCTTGCTCCAGGCCTCTCCGCTAGGCCCCAGCAGCATGGGCGCAGCCTGGGTGGGGAGAGAGAGCACGGATCGGACCCTTCCCCTCAGGACGGGCGCGCCGGCGGGTCACCCTCCTTCGGCTTCAGATGGGCGAGGACGCTGAGAGCCCCAAAATCAACCACACCTTCCTGCGAGACTACGTCACCGAAGGTAGAGCATGGTGTCAGACAGCACACTGGCGTGATGGACTGGATTCATTTTCAGCGCCGTGGGTGCATCCCCGCACTGCTAGGGGATGGATGTCCACGTTAAATCACTGCGTGACTTACTTCAGTGGTTGGGCCAGTTTCAAATTTTAGATATTATTTTGGCACTGATATTCGATTGGTTTGGAGTTTAATGAGCTGGTAGCAGAAATACCATTTGGTGTTTATTTTTTTTTCCCATTCAGAATGAATCCAAGTCCAGCCCAAGCATGAATAAGAGTTATATTTATTTGGATACTTTGTATTGATCCAGTATTTAGTTTTTCATTCATTCATTCTCACCCCTTTCTCATTTTCTGTGTACCCACTTTATGTCCTTTCTATTCCATCATCTCCCCTTCACCCCAACTTCTTTTATCCTAACCATTAACCTGCTCAATCGCCTCATATTTCCCCCCTACATCCCGCAGCTGATGTCATCTCTACGGTGGAGTTTAACCAGACAGGGGACCTGCTGGCCACGGGGGATAAAGGTGGCCGAGTGGTCATCTTCCAGAGAGAGACTGAGGTCGGTTTAACATGTAAAACTTGAAATTTATATCCAGGATATCTGCAAAAAGGCATGAATGAATAATTACTACCTATACGCTTAAATCACAGCATTCTGGTGTCAGCTTATTTTATCTTATTCACTGTTCTTTCCTCCTTATTTGCCCCTGAACAGTCCAAAGGGGACTCAGAGGAGGTGGGGGAGACGGGGGACTCTGGGGAGTACAATGTCTACAGCACATTCCAGAGCCACGAGCCGGACTTTGACTACCTGAAGAGTCTGGAGATCGAAGAGAAGATCAATAAGATCAGATGGCTGCCCCAGCAGAACGCAGCACATTTCCTCCTCTCCACCAACGGTGAGAAACCAGTGAGAAACCAGTGAGAAACCAGTGACCTGTGGACAGTTTGTACCGCGAGATGTCAGCCATGATTATGCATGGATTCTAATTGATATCAGCAATGACATGGCTGACTTCATCTTCTATGACCTAGGTGGGATAATATAGCATCACGCCAGTCATCGGAGCCTCATTAGTGTGGACATTAGTGGCACCGACCTGCCAGTGTTCAAACCACAGAACCTGATCTGTGCATAGTAAACCTGTCTTGAGACTTAATTGCCCTGAAAAGCTCATCCGGACTAGGGATGCACTGATCCGACTTATTTCCTCCTAATACGGGGACCTGGGCTTGTGGTATCAGCCGACACCGAGTACCGATCCGATTATACCAATGTTTTATTAATCAACTGAACGTCTCATTATGTGGAAGAAACTTGGATCATTCTTTCATGTGTCAAGAAACATCAGGTTTGATTTAAGCTTTTCCTCACTTTTTAAAATGAAATGAAACCAATAAATACATAGATATAAACCTACTGAATTCCAAAAGCATTTCTGACCATTGTCACGACACCCGGGTCCTCTATTAGAGCCAGAATCGGACCGCTAATCCGTTAATCTCTAATCGGGATTTCTCCAGAAACCGGCCACATGAAAGATAAATCAATATCAGGTCTCCTCACCGCTGACTGAGGCGTTTAATGTCAGCTTCCTCTCAACTTCTGATGACGTGCAAATGTCTCTTCTGCCCGTCACAGATAAGACCATTAAATTGTGGAAGGTGAGTGAGAGAGACAAGAGACCGGAGGGATACAATCTGAAAGATGAGGAAGGGCGACTCAAGGACACCTCTACCATCACCTCTCTGCAGGTACACACACACACAAATACGCAAGCCAGCTGATGCTCACCTTTTATGCTGGTCAGTCACGTATCAGGTTGATGTTGCAAGTGCCTTTGTCCTCTGACCCTCTCTGTCTCTGTATCGAAGGTGCCGGTGCTGAAGCCCACAGATCTGATGGTAGAGGTCCGTCCCAGGCGAGTGTTCTCCAACGGGCACACCTACCACGTTAACTCCATCTCAGTCAACAGCGACGGGGAGACCTACCTGTCTGCTGACGACCTCCGCATCAACATGTGGCACCTGGGCATCACGGACCGCAGCTTCAGTATCCTTACTTAGCGAACAGCGGGGTTTTCTTTTTGCCACGCACATTTATTTATTTTTTATTTCACTGTGCTTCTGGGCATCACCCTCCACTTTTTTTTAAATCTGTAGCTTGCTATTTCTTTTTCAATGTGTACCATAATCCTTTACCGGAGGAGGTGACTCAGGTGATTTCATAGGGTACGAAATTCCCAGAATGAAAGTATTGTGATGAAATCCTTTGTGTGTGTCATCTCTATCAATTCTGCAGCAGCAATGTACAATTATAACATCATTATTTTAAAGTAAAAATATATTCATGTGAGAGGAATAAAGGACAAATTAAGAAAAGTAAATTGAGCCCTTGAACAAATCTCTATTATTTTTGGGCTTCAGTCGACATTCATTTGGATAATCTTTACCTAAAATAGTTTGCTCGACACATTTTTCAAGGATGTATAATCACATTTGGCTTGGAGCAAAATAAAAATAAATAAATGTAATCTATATATGAAAGTATACTGTTAGTATACAAGAGCCCAGTGTGTTTGACTCCATCACATTACTTAATAGTGTTGATATGCATCACATACATAATGTGAAAATGTAATGTGTAAAAACACTTGCACAACTCCACCTCTTTAAAACATACATTCAGTTGAACTACACTTTACATTCTCATCTGAATTCATCCTTAATCTATATTTCATGTAAACGCTGCCTATGTTTGGATTTATGTTTTCATTAGAGCTCAGGCTGTAGCGTGATGGACAAGGGGGGTGGGTGTGGGGGTGGGGATGGAGGGGTGGGTGGGCATTTCCCATTCAAATGGAAGCTGACCTAGAAAATCATAGCGGCATCTATGGAAGAAGAGTTTAAATAATTCACTTGGCAGTACACTTTCTTCTGAACCACACAAGACCGCCACAAATAGAACAGAGAGGGGAGCGGAGTGAGTGTTCACTGGTTGGTTTGGGAGTGGGTTTATTTTTGGGGGGGGGTTAGGGTTAGGGTTGATTATGTATTCATGTGAGAGCGGCAAACATGTTAGTACTGAAAAAAAGAAACGTTTGCCTGAAACTAAGAAAAGCAACTGAAAAGGATTGTGGCTGACTCATCACTCTGCCCTGCATGAATATTACAACATATGTCATACTGTCTGCATATTATATATCTATATGCAGACAGTATGACATATGCAACTCCCGGGGATTTGCTGCCACCTGCGTGCTGTTTAATCCTTAACAAGCCTTCCTCTCAGACATCGTGGACATCAAACCAGCCAACATGGAGGATCTGACGGAGGTGATAACCTCGGCGGAGTTCCACCCTCACCACTGCCACCTGTTTGTGTACAGCAGCAGCAAGGGCACGCTGCGCCTCTGTGACATGAGAGCCTCGGCGCTCTGTGACCGACACACCAAACGTGAGCAGCGTCAGGGCGTTTGTTCGTATTGGTTGTAGAATGGAGCACGAGGCGCGCTGCTCTCGCGGTACTAAGTGTCACATCACTCTGTCGTTGTTCAGTGTTTGAAGAACCTGAGGATCCAGGGAGCCGCTCCTTCTTCTCGGAGATCATTTCCTCTGTGTCGGACGTCAAGTTCAGCCACAGTGGGCGTTACCTGCTGACCAGAGACTACCTCACCGCCAAGGTGTGGGACTTGAACATGGACAAGGGCCCCGTGGAGACGTACCAGGTAAAGTAGCACATCCACATGCCAGTTAGGATCAGTACAACCTGTGCTGATTAAATATATGCCAATGGAGCCCTTGTGGCCTGTGATTGTTGTGTTGTTGATGACTATGACATCTAGCCAGATCATAGATGTTACGCTTTGGAAATGGTGGATCCATTGGACCACCATGTTTTAGTCTGAATCTACCCCAAGTGTCTTAAACTTACCTTCTGTCTACTGGCTAACGGGGCTACTCCCCCAGTTTCTGGTTGCATAAAAGTCTATAGAAAATGACTCTACTTCTCTCTTGAGTTATTCCCTCAGTAAACATTGTAAACATGAGTTTATGTCTCAATCTCTGGTTTCAAGTCTTCTTCAATACAACATGATGTTCATTTAGTAAATGATGATCCATTTAGAGTCAAACAGACCATAAAGCAGGGGATGCTGTAGGGCGGGCTTACTGTGATTGACAGGTTGCTGACACTGCGATGTCCGTCCGGGAGCTGTCCAGGTTTTCTTCTCAAAACTTCAACCTTTTTCATTCTGTGTTTTCACCTCATGAAAAATTAATTGTAGCCTTTAAAGCGTGGTTGAGAAACTAGTAAAAGCGCTGCACAAGTACGAGTCCATTTACCATTTACTTCTGGTTGCAAAAAATACAAGATGGCGACCACCAAAAGCCGAACTCAAGGCTTCAAAAACCGTAGTCCACAAACCAACGGGTGACGTCACAGAGACTATACGTTGACTTCTTATGCAGCCTGTGATCCACCCAGACTCTCAGGTTGACTGTGTGCTTGATCCCCAGGTCCATGAATACCTGAGGAGTAAGCTGTGCTCCCTCTATGAAAACGACTGCATCTTCGACAAGTTTGAGTGTGTTTGGAACAGCTCCGACAGGTAAGGAGACGAGGATGGACGTCAGGACAAAGTACAGCATATTTTAGTTAATTTGAAAGCAGCGGCCGGGGAACCGTGTCAGTGTGTTCCTGCTCGCATCGATCCGCTGAATGCTCTTCCTCGGCCATTATCCGACATCTAAATCCATCCCGGAGACAAGCTTTGCCGACTTCTAATCAACCCCTTTGCCTTCCTGTTTTTGTCTCCTTTCTGTCCACTTCCTCGGCCCTCTGTGAACCTCTCCTCAGCGTGATCATGACGGGGGCGTACAACAGCTTCTTCCGGATGTTCGACAGGGAGACGGGCCGAGGCGTGACCCTGGAGGCCTGGCGAGAGAGCAGCAAGCCCCGGGCCGTGCTGCGGACCCGCCGCGTGTACAACGGCGGTAAGCGGCGCCGCGGGGACGTGGGCGTCGACAGCCTGGACTTCACCAAGAAGATCCTGCACATGGCTTGGCACCCGTCTGAGAACATCATTGCCATAGCGGCCACCAACAACCTGTACATCTTCCAGGATCGCGTCAGCCCGGAATCCCAGTTACAGTGACAAGGGCCGCCAACCGCGACACAACATGTATATTTGGAGGCCATCGAGACGGCGTGTGGGGTGGACGGACGTTCGGAGAAGATTTTAGCCGAGAACCAAGATGTTTCGCAACATGCTGACATCCGTTGCCGTTGACAAAAGATTGGATAAGGATAACATCACAAGACTGTTAATATATTCAAAGCCCTACAGAGGGTGTGTAATCGTTTTTTTTCACTCAACACTGAGATGAACTGACGCCTCCTGTACCCATCAGGGCATGTTTTTCTGGTCCCACACTACTTTTTGAAGATGTTTGTGTAACTGCTCCACCGTAGGGGGCGCTAGAAGGGGTGCGGGGACACCTCTCCCTCTGCAACGACTCAGTGCTGTTGACCACACAATGTTGCACTCCTCACTGATGTGCTCTGGTACCCTTTTTGGCAACAAAAAAAAGAAGAGAGATAGGCGTTTGGTAGCGACGGACAAAACGTAAAAGCTCCAAATGACTTTGCCAGACAGTGCATTTAAATCTACTCCTTTTTTTCTTCTTCTCACTATCGTGGAATGGGAGTGGTATTATCGTACAGCTCTTCACAACCACATCCTAAACCTCTCTCTATCTGGGTCGCCAGCGGCGGTTGGACCTCTCCTTCAGAGCAGTGCTCTTGGAGATGTCTCGTTTAAATGCCCCGTAATCTCTGGCCTATCCCCTTTGCAATAATGGCACTAATGAAAACACAGTGCAGCAGTATTCTTGCTTTTAAAAACATGAGCTCTTCTTCTACAGGTATACACTCTTTTTACTGTTAGCTGTAAATATTCTGTGTTGTCTCTTTTTTATTTTATTTTTTTTATTTAATTTTAAAGGTGGTACCAATTGTGGTTCCAGATAGCTAAAGGATGAAAGAGGAGTACACTGCAGATCGGAACGATTGCGATATTGGCATTATATTTCAGTTGAGGACTCAATTGCGGGGCTTTTTCTTGAAGCAAGACATAGATATGTATCGCTAGCTGTGGCGAGGGGGGTGGGGGGGGGGGGGGGGGGGTAGTTGTGCACAAACCGACACTTACAGTTTTGTTGTGTATATTGGGCCCGTATTGGGTTTTAATTGAAATAATTTCCTTGTCTGAACTCTACATACCTACGTGTTTAATTATTGAAAATGAGAGCAAGTTAACTCTCATACGCCCAAATTGAGACTGATTGGTGATCAAATCTAACACAGACAAAGGTTTGATTTATGCTAATTGAAAATGAGCAGCGTTCATTCGGCAGTGTGTGAAGCACATGTTGAAGAAGTATCTCACAATCAAGAAAAAAGATTGAGTCCAAAGCACATAAACGAGGCCCCTGAATCAGCCGACCAGAGTGCTGATGAGTTTGTGTCCGGTGTAATTGAAGGTCCGAGGTTGTCATCAGTGCAATAGCTCATTGTGTACATTGCTGAAATGTCTTTATCATGCAAACAATAGTCAAGTGGATTTATCATATCACAGGTTTGTGATGTCATCACACCATATACCTCACAGTGCCACATGCTACTCTGGAGCTAAAAAGCCCAGGATGTACAGCAGCAGTAGGGTCAATGTTCGTGTTGGGCTGACTTCTGTGACTCGGTCAAGATTTGATTGTTTACAGTGAAGTGCTTTGTTTTCAAGTGACCTTGGCCCTGATGGGATTATTTATATATATATATATATATATATATATATATATATATATATATATATACACAATAGGTGGTCTGGATGGGAAACTGGAGCAGGTGGAGTAACAGAATCAGTGCAGAGGTGGAGGAAATTACAAAAATCAGTGCTTTGTGTGGTAGATCAACAGTTTCACTGTGTAAACCTTAAAGGGACAGTTCACCCCTGATATAACATTTTTCTTTCTTTTAATATAGTTTGTTTTCATGGGAGTTGACTAGTTTTGGAGATATCGCGTACAGATGTCTGCCGTCTCTTCATTATAATGGGACTTCATAGCACTCCAGCAATTTCTCTAATAATTTTTCCGTAAACAAACTATGGCTTTGAGAAAATAGTTCCTGCATGAAACTGGTCACAATAAGGTCTGTATATAATCTTGAGTAACCGGGTCATGAATTCTAAAAAGAGACATTACTGTTTTCAAACATATTTTATTTCGGAAACTTTGAGCACCACAATCCGAGCGCCATATGGCGCCATATGGCCGACTTCTTTATTCTGTAATCTCCAACATTACGTATTATTGATTTTCGGGGTGAACTGTTCCTTTAAATCTTCAAGAAAAGCAGACAATTGTTAAAATGTATGTTCCACTCTCTCGCTTCTCTTTTCATCACAGTTTACAGACATTTATGCGACAGCCACATACAGGCTGGCGTCTATATTTTGGTCTTCACTGTCCACCGTTGTTGAACAAAGTTGGTGTAATAAAGTGTGCAACTCGACAAAATCCACGCTGGAACCCAACCCACAAGGAAACGGTTTCCGTAGTGACTTGGCCACCTGAAGCGTTGTGCTCAGTCCTCCAATGGCGAGCTGAAGTTTAGAGCAGGTCAGTTGTAATCGCATCATAACCGCCGCCACACGCCACCAGGATTCGTGTTCAGGAGCACAGCAGCATTAGCATGTTGCCATTACTCAAAGCTACTAGCGTGTATATCTATCATACTTTAAAAAAAGAGACAAATCTAACAAGAAAAAAAAGACATAACTCAAATGAGGTGAATGAAAGGAATGTGCATTAATAAAATAATCTGACAAAAAGGATGTGTCCTTTTGTGTCCGTGTGTCAACATTTAACAAGAGATCATTTTTTTTCTCATTAGTGAATGACTTTCAGACTATACATCAGAATAAAAGTGTCCAAAGGTGGGTGCAGTTTGAAAGACAAGCTCTTTAATAGTCATTGCACGCTCCCATAAACTCCATCACAAAAATAGAAGGCACTCAATTCACAGTTTACAGGCTCAACACTGATGACCATCATTCACAGGTAAGAGGTTACAGCTGCCTGCTGTTCACATAAATGGCTTTGTGTTCACCGCAAGTGCTATCAGGTGCTGATCATCTCATCAGTTTGACATGTTGCTGCCCTCCTGTTTCTCAAAGATTTTTTTCTAAATTCTAATAATTGCTTTTTAAATGATGTGGCTTATAATGTTGGAGAATTGTCTCAACCCATAAAAAAAAAAAAAGGTTTTATCTATACTCTGACTGATAGCAAAGTTAAAAGCGGTGACGTTTATTTTGTCTTTATAAACATGACTATGATCACAACATCACAGTAATGTAAAGGCACATATTCACACCACATGCCCTCTATTTCTACGGAATGAATGCTCTTTAAAAAGTACTCTAATTAATACCCCTAATTTAGTTTTCAGCTAGTTTCCCAGAGAAACTCTGTGGTGTTTATGTATATTACCTCATAAATTAGAAGTCACCTCTCCAAGTTACTTAAAGCTACCAGAAGGAACTTATATTTTGTGTCGATTTTGGCGGTCGCTGTGGACGAGAGGAGTGTAGTGCAGCACGGTCTGAATAGTCTTTCAATTAATTTTCTTCATTGGCCATCTTTGCATTTGGTGTAATACAAGGCATGGAACTAGACTATGCTGCACACTGACAGGTTTGTGGGCTTATTAACAGTCTCACTGTGTAGTTGGATGAAAACTGAATTATTGTCTGTCCAAATGCCATTTTATGTGCATTGTATCTCAAGGCACAGGACCATCTGATCATTAATTACAAATAAGATGAAGACCAGAGTGTTTTAAGACAACAAAGCTCGAAAAATCTTGGCTAACAGAGCCAGAAACATACATCATCTGTCACACAACCACTACAAATAAATAGGGAGAAGATATACACTAATGTTAACACACAAACTGTACATGCAAACATACTCCCAATATTGCTCTATCAAAGATAGAATGTGGTCAGCACCCATTATTTAGTTTCCCTGCATATAATCTGGGACTATCAAATAACAGGCTTCTTCTTTAGAACAAAACCGGATATTGAAACATGAACTTTCTGAAAGTATGACCCTGGACACAAAGAGAAGATCTTATTTTTTGCTCTTGGCTAGAAAAAGTTAACTCAAAGTCATTGTGACAACAAGTCCCAAGGGAAAGCTGGTGACTGAGTTTTTTTCTTTTCAAAATACATGAACTGAAATTGTAAAATCTTTGTAAACTCATGCACTGGAAAAAACATAAAAAGAACATCTCCTAGATGCTATCGCCAAGTTAAAATGTCAATACAGAAACTTGGGCAGTCGATCCATGTCGGATCAAATTGTAAACATTACCTTGAGTCACATTAGTTAGATGAACACGTCACAAGGAGAGATCCAAGTGAGTCATTTGTGCTCCAGCTTCAGTGTCAGGCGGTGATTTTCGCTGACAAGAAGGGAGAAAAGAAAAAATCAAAAGCGAACTTCAGGGCTCTCATCGTGGTGCGTCTCCAGTCCCTCTCGATCTTCACCTGCCTGGCTCCAGTCAGCAGGGAGGAGGCACAGTCCAGACAGTGGATCGCCTTCAGCTCGAAGGCCGGGGCCTTGGCTCCGAGGCGGCCCTCCAGCTTGGTGCTGAACTCCACCATATTGCCGGGATTTAGGTTCAGCAGGACTTGCCTGAACTCATGGCTGGCCATTAGGATCATATCCCTGGTTGGGTCCTCCTCTCCTCCGTCCCGGAGCATCCCCACGGTCACCTCAAAGCGGTGGCTGTCGAAGCGCTTGATGTGGCAGGAGTGTTTGGCCAGAGCCTTGATCTGACACAGCTCTTCCTCCTCCTGCATTCGGAGCAGTATGGGCAGCGTCGCCGACGCTGAACCGCCTGCCAGATTGGCTTGGTTTGCGAGCGTGGCGTTCTTCGGCTCGCACTTGGGGTACCTCTCTCCGTATAGGCAGCGCAGCCACTCTCCCATGAACACCGGCAACATGTTGATGACTGACTGCGCCCCGTTGTCCGTCTCGGCCACGCGGACGTGCTTGAAACGCCCCGCCCAGGTGACTCTGTGTCCGTGCAGGTGGCTGCAGAACAGCTGGGTCTGGGCCATGCCTTTGGTTTCCCAGGCGGGGGGCCCGCACACCTGGCTGTACTGCCTCCAAGTCAGGGTGGAATTGTACACCTTCTGGCCCTCCGCGTGGTACACGTAGATGGAGAAGAACAGGATCACCATGGAGATGCAGAGTAAGATGAGCTTGACCGGACCGCGTTGGGTCATCGAGCGGAAGACATCGAGAATGGACATGCTGAACCGCGTCCACAGCCGCAGGGTGACGGGGATCGCGCAGACCACCAGGGTCACGATGACCTTCGTCAGCTCCAGCTCCAGGAACCACTTGAAGAGCTGGATGAGGAGCATGGCGGCGAGGCCGAAAGCCAGAACGGGCAGGGCGAACAGGAAGAGGAAATAGGCCACGCAGGTGCGCATCAGACCCACAGCGGAGGAGCACTGGAGGAGCACCACAGAGAACTCGCACCACATGAAGCACACCAGGTACGGAACCAGGAAGCAGTAGGTCCCCCTGAAACCACGCATCCTGGCCATGCTGAAGGTGGAAACAGACAGGGAGAGAAAATATATTTATTTTTTTACATAAATTGATCAACAAACAGCTGGGGTGAACTTTAGAGCCCACAGACACCATCCAGTGGCTGAACTCGTGCTCAACAAACACATCCGATTGCCCCAAATGCTCCTGCTCACCTGAAGAACAGATAGAACAGATACATGTAGAGCAGGCAGGGGAGGCTGAGCTTCAGCACCACCGACTCCCCCAGTGGCAGAGAGCCGAAGGTGCGCCCCAGGCAACGGAGCACTGTCATGGTCTCTGGCAGGAACTGGGTCAGGCAACACAGAGATGATGCAACCTGGATACAAACATACAAATACATTTTTTTTTAAGATAAGATAATCTTGTGTCAGAGTATTGCATTTTTTAACCATGTAGATGTGATATTTTTGTCGAACATTTCTACAAAGTAGCTGCATAGGGGGATAACAATATCAAATGTGCTTTGTGATTTGTAGTTAATAGGATACACAAAGCAAAACTTTGATTCTGATGATTTAATAACATGGTTACCTCTATGACCATGGCTCGGCGTGCGTACGCTGCAGCAGTGGGGCTGAGGCTCTTGTAGCTGACAGCAGTGAAGAAGATGGCCACGGTGGAGAGCTCAGAACAGGGGATCCAGCCCTTGTCGGCTACCGGGAAGGAGAAGATGACGAAGAACACGGACAGGATGAAGTAGAGGTACGGCTCCAGGTTGTTCCACCCGAAGTTGGTCTCGGCCTGCTCCACGTCCAGGCCTGGTTCAAAGCGTGTCAGCAGAGACGTCAGGGCCTTGAAGTTCTCCCAAGTCTTGAAGAAAGACAAGGTAAAAATATGATTTTGAACATCTATAAACCATTACAAATATCATTGCCAATTTTGAGAGATTAGGACTGTTAATATCAGCACCCACTGGAGAGCCACTGCATTCCGACAGGTCAGATTTCATGTAACATGTGTGTGCCTCATGACAGTAAGATAATGATTATTCAATGTATTTTGTAGAGCCCAAAGTCACAAATCAGCCTCAGATTTGCGACGGGTAAACATACAGATGTGACTTCCCCAGGTGAGTTACTTTGTAAAAAGAGGTATGGACGAAAGGAAAGCTTCCAACATGTTTATCCACATCAGTCAAGAGAAAAACAATCACTGTCTTGACAGATCAGAGAAACACTTAGAAGTGTAGCCATTGCGTAAAAAAAACCCACCTTGCTGCTCTGGAGGACGCGCAGCGTGCAGATGATCATGGAGACGAAGGACAGGTAGAAGACGAGCAAGGGGATGACGAAAGCGAACAGGTCCACCGTCAGGTTGCTGATGATGAAGAAGAAGATAAGCGCGTTGACGTGCTGCGTGGGGATGACCGTGCTCAGCCACTGGACGCCGGCCCGCGACGCCCAATCCACCAGGTGCTCCTTCATCTCGATGATGCCCTGCAGCGGGTACTGCAGCACCTGAGCAGGGGGGAGAGGCGGACATTAAGGGAGGCCGCATATAGAGAGAGAAAAACAAACAGGAAAGAGAGTGCTGAATAATTCAAGAGATATTTAATGAGGGATGATTCAAGGACTGTGGAATGAATTGCGATGGAGATGCGATTACCATTAAGCG
The DNA here is from genome assembly GCA_023566465.1 of Cottus gobio. Lineage (NCBI taxonomy): Eukaryota > Metazoa > Chordata > Actinopteri > Perciformes > Cottidae > Cottus > Cottus gobio. The sequence continues at coordinate 5,066,240 of CM042219.1, forward strand.
TGATTTCATGTCCATGGCTTTTTTCATGGCCCCATTCTGCCTCGTGTCCAGCATCATCCCACTTCGGCCCAAACTCCAAGAACGTGTGAAGGCATTCCTGTATCCCGACGGCACCAGCTTGTGCTTTCTCACACACACACACACACACACACACACACACACACACACACACACACACACACACACACACACACACACACACACACACACACACACACACACACACACACACACACACACACACACACACACACACACACACACACACACACACACACACACACACACACACACACACACACACACACACACACACACACACACACACACACACACACACACACAGAGAGATTATGGACATACAAACATACATAATAATAGATTTCCCATTGTTCTCCTCCTTACGATGATGGATTATTTCTGTTGATGCTGATTGGGTCTTTTACCTCCCCGCTGCTGTCGTCGTTGGGTTTGGGACCTTCAGTCTTGGCTGTGACCTGTCTGCCAGCTTGGGGCGTAATACCTTGTGCGTACTTTTTAGTCATCTCAACAAAGTCGTCCAGATCCACCATCTGTGAGGCTAAGGGGACACAAAGAGCAGAGTTGTAGAGGAAGACCCACATCTGTCTGTCTGTCTGTCTGTCTGTCTGTCTGTCTGTCTGTCTGTCTGTCTGTCTGTCTGTCTGTCTGTCTGTCTGTCTGTCTGTCTCAATACTCACACTCATTGTTGACCATGCTCTCCAGGACTTTCTGGGTCTGGCCTGAGGTCGGGCCAGGAATCCGGCTTCCACTGCCACCTGTTGGTGAGGGACGACCACAACATCAGTGGGTCACAAACATTTTCCTTGAAAGCCATGCAGCATGCAACCTGATATTCTCCACCGCGGCAGCTGCAGACACTGGAATGACAAAGGGGAAGGTTTGAACTGCGGCCATCGTTATGACATGCCGCAGCATTCAGGGTTGTCTGTAGTGCTTAAGGCTGGATTGATGTCACAATAAAGAAAACCTTCCTATACCTTGCACTGCGTTGACCTGGCTGACATTTTCCAGCATCTCAGCCACGCCCACCTTCTTCTTCCTGTCCGGGTTGAGTTTCCAGTACATCATCATGGCGGCTTTGCGCACTGCCAGCTCAAACCCACTCTCTGTTGACAACTTGCGCACGTCGGCCTCATTCTCTGGGGTGATGCCTAGTGGAGGAGGAACACAGGCGAGGAACAGTGAGGGAGCGACCAACCAAAGCATGCACGAACACAGTGTGCTGCGTTCTGTTACTTTCACCTTTTTTCTGGATCCAACAACGCTGCAGTGCGCTCGCGGCTCCTTTTCGCCCCTGTTTAGCTGCTTTAATCAGCCAGTTGACGGCCAGATGATTATTCAGCTCTGTGTCCTTCTCTTTAGCCAGACTCAAATGGTGCTGACCCAGCTGAAACACAAGAAGAGGGGAGATTAGTTCTGCTTGCTTGGGCTTCGTCTAAATAAGTATAAACGGACAATGTCCCCCATTAGTTTGGATCATCCTCAAGCCACTAGTTTTATTGGGACTATTTCTTCAATAGAAAGACCCGCCTCCCCCCCTATCTGGACGACAGATGACTACAATATACATCGCTCCCTGTCCCTGTGGGCATCAGTGTCTCCGTCACGGCCGAGTACCAGGGGCAGCAGAGGCCCCGGTGGCAGATCAAGTGACTGCTTTCTAAACTTAACAGTCATGTCATAACACAGTTTTGATTAAACACGTCTATTTGCAGGGGGACGAGATGTGTCTTCATTCGAAGCGGCTCCTGTCTGTGTCTATGTGAGATACAATAAGCGTACGATATCAGGAACCTGCTTTTATTGGCGTGCATTTTGAAATCGACAGTAGTGGACAGAAATGTCCAGCTACACTTGTACAGTATTATTAAACTCTGATTCCATGTGTACTGCTGGAGCGGGTCTATCGTGGTGTATGAGATATATTGGAGCCTCTGATCCATTCCTCAATGCATGGACATCCAACCCCTGTCCTGATGTCGTCACATGTGTCGACATGTTTTCTTCCACACAGGCCCTGTGGTTATTTAGGTGCTTGGGGTTCTCAAATACATGACTTATTAGCATGGGAAGTCTGGAGGAATTTACCCTTTCAGAGCTGCTGGCTCATCTTCCACCCCCCCGGCCCCGATTTCTTCCGCCAGCACACCTTTTTACATTTGTATTCGTTGGCAGAGAACAAAGTGCAAATGTGTGAATGTTTCATTATTATTTCGACAAAATTCAGCGCTGTGCTGCAACACCCTGTAATAGTGCTCATAATGATTTGCATGGCCGACAGTATTTCAGCGTATCATATTGAAAGCCTGGGATCATCTTCCAAGTGGTCAAAAATAGACGCATGCTTGCAAGCAGACTGAGTCAACCAGCGGGACTGAAAACAATGCCAAGTGCCCGTCTGCTCCTTTTACCCACATGCACACAGTGTGTAGCATTTAGCGGGGATCTATTGGAAGGAATTGAATATTTTTCTTTACTGTATAATCACCCGAAACTAAAAACCTTGTTTATGTTTTTCATTAGCTAAGAATGAGCCGTTTATGTCTACGTGGAGCGTGTCCTTTGGTACAGTATCCCAGAACGGACAAACCAAACACAGTACATGTTCATGCTAGGAACATGGGAGAAGTTTCAGTTGGTTGCAATCTGCAATCTCGCCACTAGATGCCACCAGATCCTACGCACTGTAACTTTAATAAATGGTAAATGGACTTGTATCGTCTTCCAACTATACTTAATGTTAGTCATTCACCCATTCATACACTGATGGGAGGGGCTACCATGCAAGGTGCCACCTGTCCATCAGGACACTAACTAATCACACATACCCACTCACACACCGCAGGAACAGCTTGTGGGAGCAATTTGGGGTTAAGTGTCTTGCCCAGGGGCACATCAACATGCACTAACGGAGCCGGGGAATCGAACCGCCGATCATCTGATTGAAGGATGACCCTGCTCTACCACTGAGCCGTAGTCGCCTTTTAACTCACCCGGGTCTGGGCTCTGGCGTCGCCGGCTTCGGCCTTCTCCTCTATCTGCTCCAGGGTCAGGTCTTCTTCTGGGTCTTCATCTGGAGGAAACAGCAGGAGGTGTCGATCAATCAATACCACTCATCGATGGATTACACAATACCCCCCCCCCCCCCCCCCCATACTTTTATAGCGATATAACTTTATTGAAAGAGCAGGGCGATTTTCACACATGCGTCGATTAAAAAGAGTCCCACCTAACATACAACTTGTAACATGAGAACAACAAGAAGTCAGAGGTGGAGTAGGTGTGAGAGTCTGTACGTCTGTCCGTCTATGGAGATATTGTGACAAGCCCTCACAGCTCCGTCAACCCAGGCAGCTACGATGTCACGTCGCTACTTGTCGATTGTATTGAGTTTCATGAGTGTTACTGTCTCCCGAGTGTCCTTTAAACGAAGGGGTTCATCGTCTTCGCCTGCGGCCCCATTTCAAATGTCAAAGTCTCTTATGCGCAGCAAAATACCTCACTGGTGCAACCAGTTTGTTGGTTTCACTTTCAGCAGCTCTGAAATATAAGGATGGTGAAATACCATAAAGTTTAAATGAGTATTTAATGATATCCGTTTTAAATAAACCTATAGGTATTTCAGTATTTGTAAAAATGAAAATAATTGGTTCATATATTGTGGACAAAAGGTAACTAGCGGCAACCTCCATTGCTGAATATTAAAGCCAAGGCGGAAGTGTCAAGAAATGCAGTTCTATGTTTATAGCACAACAGCTAATATTCTTCTTAGCAGGGATACAGTTTACCATGTTCACCTCTTAGCTAGCCTGCTACCATTTGAGAGTTAGCCCGAAATGCACAGCTGAGACTGATTAGGTATTTAGTCATGAACCAAAATCCTGAATATATTTTAATGAATATAATGTCATGGCGATAAATCTAATCTGACTTTGTTGTAGCTGTTGAGATATTTCAGTTTGGACCAAAGGGGCGATCAAACAACCATCAGGCCGACATTGACATCACAACAGAAATAATCAGAAAACGCAATCTTTTGCTTTGTGTGTAAGGACACTTCAAGTTGCATCTGGTTTTTTGTGACACTCAAAACTAATTTATGTTCAGGAAAAACATTTGGGTTGGGTTTAAAACAGATAGATTTGGGCAAGAAAAACAAACATTAGGTCCAGACAACAAAACGCAATTAAAAAAGGAAAAAGCATTAAAACACAATAACGCTTTGGGACACATGCTGCCGAACACCAGTGTCCATGTGTCCATGTGGACAAAACCAAGGGATTGCATTTCAATACCATTTGGCGGCCTGATCCTGGGCTGGGCCCTTCATAGAGTCGTGCAGCTATAGCATGACTAAAAAGGTTCTGCGAGGTATGTGTTGCATGTGTGGCAAAAGAGGAAGGCAAGTCCCTTCGAAACGATTTGGTCTGCATGTTCACTGCCCTCAACCTGCCAGTCGCAGCAAAGACGAGAAGGCAAAGGCCTTGCTCTTCTTCTCTGATGGAGTTCTTCACACACGAATCAGTCACTGAGCAAAACCTGTGGTCTAATAAGGGATTCAAACATTGAATTAAATTAAACCGGTGTGTAAAAAAAACATTATTTTATGTTTACTTTTTTATGCATATATTTTAACATCTCCAAAAAAGAAACGGATAAGCTTCAGCCCTTAGTTATCAATGACCAGGCCGTTGAGATAATAGAAAGCTTCAAATACCCGGGGACCATCGTTTTCTTCTTCTCTCAAAAGGAATGTCAATGTTCTAAAATACCGTATAAGCCCACCCACATGGTTGTGTCTGCAATAGGGAAGGCAGGGGTGTGTGCTTTTCACATCACTGAGAGTTATCACGTTCTCTGTCAATGACACAAACAATAAGGCAGTGAAATCATTTGCCGAGATTGGTCAAGCATCTGTGCTATTTCTTCTATATAACACCTTGCTTAGGACCGGTTTGAAAATAATCTAAGACACCCCCTTCCCCTTCTCCCCTCATTGAGGAATGATGCTGGTTTGTATTTTTGATGAGTATTTGTTGTTTCATTAAAATGTTTAATATTGAATGAGAGGACATTCCAAAAACATAGCACGTGGCTACAACGGGCCCTTGGACTTCCTGCTCACGGCACAATACAACTCATAAACTAATGCATTACCTTCCTCTTCATCATTGGCATTTTCCTCGGCTTTCCGAAGTCTTTCTTGTATCATCACCTGCTTGGCCATGAAAGCGAAGGTGCGTTTCACGGGGGCGGCGGCAGAGGCCGCAGGAGCCTCAGTGGAAGCAGCAGAGGAGGAAATAGGGGGATCCATCGGAGAGTCACAGGCCAAGCTAGCTGACGTAAAGGAGGCAGAGGTGAGCTTTGAACGGGCGGACATTTGGGGGATTGGAGGGGTAGAGCAGTTGGGAGAGGTAACAAGTGGAGCTTTGCTTGGACTGGACACGGATTTAGATGCAACAGAAGTTAAAGGCTTTGACCCCTTTGCAGATGGAGGGCAATCCATCGGTTTAGAGACAGATGTCTGAGAGGAATGAGATGTTCCTGTGGGTTCTGTTGGGAATAGCGATTTGGTGGGGTGAGAGGGAGCAGCGGGGAGGTTATTGGAGCCGAGTGAAGGAGGCTCTCCGGGAGGGGGAAGAGAGGGTCCCTCCACAACAGGGCGTGACTGCTGGGTGTTGACAGTTGGAGTTGATGGGGAATCCTTCTCCATATTTTCTGGAATAAAAAAAAAGAGACAAAGTAGTTTGTAGACAACCATACACTGCAGCAGAAAATATGATAGTGAGTCATGAGTGAAGACACAGCTGGCAGGGTTGAACTCTGAACTCCTTGTCGTCTCGATATTTTGCACCTCTACAATATGACAACAACATGAGTTTTGAAACAAACAAAACGAAAAGAGGCAAATGAAAAAGTTTGAAAGTTTGAAAGGAAACTACATTACATTAAATTAAACCAAATCAGTTTTTCACATGTATCCGACGTGGGGCAATAAAAGTGCGGGCATACGGGTACTTCGCGTAAAACACTAAACCAAGACAGCGCTGACTAAAACACACAAAAAGAAAGCACTCTTACTTGGCAGCTAAAGGAGCAGATTCCTTTAAGGCACAAAGTAAATTGTCCTCCTGAGTTCAGAAGTTGTGCGCGTCGTCCATGCTGAGCTTCGTGCGCTCGGCCCAAGCTCCGTGAAACCGTAGACACACACACACACACACACACACACACCGGCCACGGCGCAAACTCTCATGTGTTTGGTCTGAGACGCCGCCGCAACTTCAACGGCCCCGCCCTCGCGGAGGAGCCGCGTTCCCGATAGGGAGAAATAAACGCCAGTCTGAAAGCCAACGCGTCTGATTGGCTGTTATACCGTGTCCTCGCTTTATACACCTGTGAGGGGCCCCTTTTTCTTTTTTACCAATCCTGATCGTCTCCTTGGACGTTTTCTCAAATCCATCACCCCTGTCTCTTTTTGTATAGCTTAAAAAAGAAGAAGAAGCAGTGGGGTCCAATGAGGTGGCACGCGCCATTATTTCAACGGCAGCATTTAAGTAGATTATGGGGGTTCCAGGTCAAAAGCTATTATGTAAGCCTGCACTGTAACAAGATTACTGTAGAATTTACAGTAAGTTGCTGGCAGCAATTAGCAAGTAAGTAGCTGTATTTCATTTTACAGTATGCTTACTGTAAAATGAATCACAGTACCCATTTACTGTAGTCATGTTTACAGTAATAATCCCAGTACCGTAATTGCTATCACAGTAGTGTATTACTGTAATTGTCATTACAGTAACAGTACAGTACAGTTTACAGCAAATCCTAGACTACTGTAAATGAATAACAGTAAAATAATTACATACTGTAAAATGAAGACGCATTTCTTTTTCAACAAAAGTCATTTATTTTAATATTTCAACATTTTAAATACAAATTTAAAATTTTTTTAGTTTAAAAAAAAGTGTTGTAAACAACAACACTTTTTAATGGTATTCCTGAACATACAACATTTTAAATGTTCCTCTTTCTACAAGTTACTATGACAATTTAAACATGATTTAAAATAATTTGACAGTAAACAGTCAAATTCAAGCACTGGAAGCAATAACATATTCAGGTCAAGGGGGAAATCTATAAAAACAATTTGAACTGGAAAAAGTGCAATTTCAAACAATAAAATGTGCATGACGGACTTAATTGTTACTGTATTGAACTGCAATCCTCTCCCTGGTGGTCGTCTTCTCCATGAACTGGAGTCTCTCCATGAACATGTCTTCTTCCTGGGCAGGAGTCCTCTTCCCTACAGTGGAAGGACAGAGATACATTAGTTAAAGATTCCCATTAGAAATACCACAATATGTTTCTACTACTGACGATGTCAGCCTATGTGGTGTTTTGTCTGGTACTGGGATCTTACCAGCATGATGAGTCTAGAAGTGCTTGGCAGGGACAACTGGGCCTCAACATCAGCCTGGGTGGAGGTTTCCTGTGACACAAAATAAACAAACAATAGTACCGTAGTTATTAGGAGAGACATGAAAGAAACCTTTACTTTGGTGTTCCTGGTCAAATAAAGGTGTATTTAGGGGGAAAGTGAGAAGATAAGAAGCATCGTTTAGTCTGGAAGGTGTGCTTCACGTGGTGATGGGCACATTAAGCAGGATAGAGATGGGTTCCCATAACAAACACCTGTTTCTTCTGTTTGAAGTTTGAAATAGGTACAACTTTATAAATGGGTCTGCAAACAGGTGTTCACACAAGTGTGTGTGTGTGTGTGTGTGTGTGTGTGTGTGTGAGCAGGAGGGTTAGGGTGCCCTGCAAAAATGCCCTGCAAAAAGGAAATATAAAGGGATATTAATGAGCTTCGTTACCTTGCTGTTGCAGAAATGTTGTTGCTCCAAAGATTGTGTTGAGTATCAAATGTCCGTCGGCACACGGCGTTATAGTCCACTGTCATGGTTTGTGTAGCAACGGAGTTTAACATGTCGTTTACTCCTCTGTCTGCGTGGCAGCAAGAAGTAACATCTGTGTTAAAATAATGCGACGGATTTTGTTGTATTGCTGAAAAAGGAAAAACCGCTCAAAAATACTGTATTGTGATTTACAGCAACATGTATTACTGTAATGTGATTTACAGCAACATGTATTACTGTAATATGATTTACAGCAACGTGTTTTACTGTATTGTGATTTACAGCAACATTTATTTACAGTAAGATTTACCCGGGAATGAATTTTGACCATGATGCATTGCAGATCTACAGTAACATACTGTATAGGAGTTCTACAGTAAGAATATGGCCAATATACAGTAATATTACTGTAAAAACTAAAGAATCTTGTTACAGTGTGCTCTTAATCGAGACGGACTCTCTCCCATATGGCACCGGTCCACAACAAGAGGGACAAGAAAGGCACCGATTTCATATTGCAGTTACACTTCATAACAAGGTTGGTTGATTGAAACAGCTTGATGTATAATAATCGACACTGTTCATCACACGCATCACTGTTCTTTTAGATTTTCTAAAAGGTATTTCATAAAAAGTGGCTTCATAATGTCTTAATGTTGAGGAATAAGAGTTTGTGATACATTCGGCATCAATTTGTGCTTGCATGATCGTTACGGTTTGTTCTTTAGTTATGTAATACTCAAGCATATTATGATAAACAATATTAAGACCGATCCCAGACATGTGTGTATTGATGTATTATACATATATTGCCAAACTGCGTTTATACACGAGCACCGTAGAAGGCAGTCCAGTAGGCTACAATGCGCATTGTTCCTTTGGGAGCTGTCCACCGGCGCTGGTGCTGAAATAGACAGCTCACAGCTTCTCTTTCTCTCTCACTCTCGCCCTTTCTCAGAATCCCCACAGGGGCACGTGAGGAGGACAGGCAGTTTCCGCCTGGAAGAATGTCTGCCCACATTTGCAAAACATCCCATGAGCCTGCGGCACGCTCCGGTTTCGGCCCAGTGAAGATAAAAGCACCTGGGAGCCTCATCCAAGCCCCCCACCCCCCTCTGAAAGCACATGCCCATTTGACAAAGTATCTTTCCCTCCAGATGTGGGTTAAAGGATGACACATGTCTGGTTTAATCCTCTGATTGTGCCCCCCCCCCCCCCCACACACACATACACACACACCCCCACCCCACACCCCCCGCTCCCTAAACCCACGCAGCAACATGAGCAACACCCAAACTGGAGCATCGCATCGTTTCACTTTATGTTTATGTGCATTCTTATGTAGCCTCGGAGAGAGCTGCTTCTCACAGTTCACAGCATCAGCGCGCGCTTGAGGGGCGGGGCCTCTCCGGTGACCCCGTTAAAACAAGCGAGGCTTCTGTCTTCCATCGTTTCAGAAATTAGGGGAGAGTCGAGTCTCCGTCTGCCGCGGATGCCACAATGTCGGACTGCAGAAGGCAGTGGAACCGAGAGGATGAGCTGCCGGTTTACCTGGCGGGGCCGATCCCCACCGGGTCGAACCAGAGGAAGACCTACGGGATGTTCAGCTCCGTGGAGGGAGCGTTCGAGAGCAAGACCATAGACTTCGATAACTACGCGGTGGGGAGGAAAGGGAGCCGCACCCCAAGAAGCGGGAGCCGCGAGAGGGTGCTGGACGCCGGTGACCCCGTCGGCAAGACGTCCAGCGAGGGCCGGGAGGGGTCGCCCACCGACTCTCCCGGGGAGACGGACGATGTTCGCCCCGGTATTGTGGTCAGATATTCATCGGGGAAGGAGAGCCCAGACGGGGAGGTAGGATTTTTTTTACCGTCTGGCTGTCTCTTTGATATTCGGATCATTGTGTCATTACGTAACATGTTTCACGATTATGATTTATACATTAAGATGCTTCCAACGACTGTTTCAAATGCAAAAGCTGTCAACTGTCGCTTACATCCCCTCAGGAGTTGTAATTCTGAGACGAAAGCATCAGTCTGCATTAATGATGAAGTTTGGTGCTGCATTGCAGCTTGGCCATTTTAGTTTACGTCTGTAGCTCATAAAACATTTAATGAAAGATCTCCAAAAAGATGCAAATGCGCGTCGTTGCAACGAAGCTCGTCTCGGTCTGTGGTGCTGAACTGGACAGCGCCAGACAGCGTCCCTCGGTGTATTGTTTTTTTACTGCTCTCACCTCACGTGAGCAGTTTTTCTGAGCGCGCAGGGGTGTGTGTGTGCGTGTGTGTGTGTGTGTGTGTGTGTGTGTGTGAGAGAGAGAGCTATACACCGTCTTTCTTTGCAACCGTACGCACGCACGCCGTCACCTGTCCGTCGACTCAGCCGCACACACACACACACACACACACACACACACACACACACACACACACACACACACACACACACACACACACACACACACACACACACACACACACAGACAAACACGCGCATCGGGGAGACAAAAGAGGGCACCGGGTGCTAGAGTTATCGCCACCCGAGTTGACTATCCAGTGAGAAGGGGGCGGGGGGCGCAGAGAGCATGTCTGGGACCAGCTACCAGGAGGAAAACAGCATCCCCGTACAGTAAGAGACAGTTTCTCCGGTGTGAAAACAGCAAGCCCGGCGCGTAGAGGCAGAGATAGTCCTCTCGATGTCCGTGTGGTCCTCGCGCTGTTGATCGGTGCGTTGCGTAATCCCTGCCGCCTGTCAGAGGGATTATCTCCCACAAGGTGTGAGACCGGCATGTGTGCGGAGATGCATCCTTCTCCATCTAGAAGCATATGCGTTACAGTAGCATGGGGAGTGGAGGAATGGCAGACATTAAAACACATGCTTCTAAATTCTCTGGCTTTGCTTATCTCATCATATACAATCAATGCAAATAAAGAAGAGACACCACCCGTATGTCCACCATACAATGTGTATATAATATGCAATATATAAAAATATGAAAATGTCAGGATACAAACAACTCCTTCTCTCTCCTCCCTCTCCCCCCCTGCAGAGCGGAAGGCTGTTAATCAAAGGAGGTCGGGTGGTCAACGATGACCAGTCTCTCTATGCAGATGTCTACATTGAGGACGGGCTCATCAAGTGCGTACAGGGAGCCCATGATGTCAAATATTTGCAAACACTTGCACAGTTGACAGTCTATTTCCCTTCCTTTTAACCCGTGCTTTTATTTTTTGGGGATCTCTGCACTTCCTCTGTTCCTGCCTTTCTCCCCCTTTCCCTCCATATCTTTGTGTCTCACGTATCTGATCCTTGGCAGGCAGGTGGGGGAGAATCTGGCTGTGCCGGGGGGCGTCAAGGTGATCGAGGCCGACGGGCGCATGGTGATACCCGGGGGGGTAGACGTCAATACCTGTTTGATGAAGTCCCACCTGGGCGCACAGCCCGCCGATGATTTCCTGCAGGGCACCAGGGCCGCGCTTGCCGGGGGCACCACCATGATCAGTGAGCGCAGGATGCCCACACAGTACACGATATAAAGCACAAATAATATCACTTGCACTCTTTCCATCCTAACCTTTAACCCCCCTATCCCATGCCTCTCAGTCGACCACGTGAGCCCCGAGCCCGGGCAGAGCCTGCTGGAGGCGTTTGAGTGCTGGCAGGAGGCCGCGGATAAGAAGGCCTGTTGCGACTACTCGCTGCACGTGGACATCCCCCAGTGGAACGAGGTGGTCAAAGATGAGTTGGAGCTGCTGGTGCAGGAGAAAGGTGCGTCCGTTTCGTCGGGTTCATCCTCGTTTTCGATGCTATTTCGCGAGAACAATGGACAGACGGATTTAGAAACAATTTGGACCAAGAATCCTCTTAGAGCGAAGAAAGCCATTGTTGTCCGCGGCCGCTGTCGTGATGATGCACAAATTCTGCTTGTAATCACTTTTCTTTTGGGGCAGCTGCGAACTAACGCAGAAACCGAGCCAAGGCAGCTGCTTGTGTGTCTCATTTCCCTACAATAATAAACTAGAAAGTTGTTAGGAAGTTCTCTGCCTATTTTTTATTACATTTCGTGACACATTATTCTGGCAATTTATTTTGTTATCTTTGCTACTGTGTCACCCCCCCCCCCTCCCCATCACTGTGGCCAGGCATCAACTCTTTCCAGGTGTACATGGCTTACAAGGGCGTGTACCAGCTGTCAGACTCTGAGGTATGTCACAGTCATCATGTAATCCATGATTTACTGCTCTTCCCTTCCACTGTTAATCATCCTCTGTTGTTTTCTGTCTTCCCAGCTGTACGAGGCTCTCTCCTTCCTGAAGCAGCTGGGCGCTGTGGTGTTGGTTCACGCTGAAAACGGAGACCTAATCGCTCAGGTGAGCTCGTGCCTCCTCTCCTCTCTCTAGTAACAGTGGAGAGACACACTTCTGACCTAACTCCCATGCAGAGGGAGAGAGGGAGCGAGAGAGAGAGGGAGAGAGGGCGAGAAAGAGGATTAGTCCCGCTGCCGCTGCCAGAGTATGACAGGCATCGTCACAGACCACCACCATCGGTTGACCGTTATTAAACTAATGATGATGTCATGGCGATTAAGACGGTGAGAGAGCGAAAGGTGCAGATAAGGGCCGACGGGCGGTGATGAAAAAAGTGGGAGTCGCTGTCATGGAGATGATCAGTGGCGATTAAAGAACAATCAAGGCGAGAGCTGTGACGTGTGCAGTGATAAATGAGGGTGAAGGATAATGGGCCCGCCGGTGAATAATAATGACTTATACTTAACCTGAGTGCAACAGGGAGATGGGTAACGAGGAAGCTTTAGAAGAGCCACGGCATTTTGTGAGAAACACATTATCTGAAGAGAAAAACAGTAAACAAAAAGGGGGCGGGGGTCTTCAAAATTTGGATGGAATTTGTTCAAAGGCACTAATTCGGGAGTCTCTGACAGCAAAGCAAGGATTTTCACAAGTGCTCTCTCTGCGTGTTGTGCTGGGAATGAAGATGATGGTCTGTTTCAGGAGCAGAGGAAGATCCTCGGGATGGGAATCACCGGGCCTGAAGGCCATCCACTGAGTCGTCCCGAAGAGGTAATCACATTCCATCCATCCATCCATCCATTCATCCATCCATCCATTCATCCATCCATCCATCCATCCATCCATCCATCCATCCATCCATCCATCCATCCATCCATCCATCCATCCATCCATCCATCCATCCATCCATCCATCCATCCATCCATCCATCCACCATCCATCCATCCATCCATCCATCCATCCATCCATCCATCCATCCATCCATCCATCCATCCATCCATCCATCCATCCATCCATCCATCCATTCATCCATCCATCCATCCATCCATCCATCCATCCATCCATCCATCCATCCATCCATCCATCCATCCATCCATCCATCCATCCATCCGAGGTCTGAATGCTTTCTTTACTTCCCGTCCACGCAGCTGGAAGCTGAGGCGGTGTTCCGCGCCATCACTCTTGGCAACCGCGTGAACTGCCCCGTGTACATCACCAAGGTGATGAGCAAGAGTGCGGCCGACACCATCGCCCAGGCCCGCAGGAAAGGTCCGCCCACTTTCATATCTTGCTCGCTCCAAAAGTGTCTATTTCAAACGACTCCTCCGGTGTTCACTTACGTCTTCTTTTCCCCGACCCCGCCCCTCACATCCAGGTTGCGTCGTTTTTGGCGAGCCAATAACAGCCAGCCTGGTCACTGACGGCTCCCACTACTGGAGCAAGAACTGGGCCAAAGCGGCTGCTTATGTGACCTCTCCACCTTTGAGCCCCGACCCCACCACCCCGGACCACCTCAACACGCTGCTGGCTTGGTACGTCTTGGACCTCTTAGGCAAATGTTTAGCGTAAAGCCTAACGTTTTTATTACGATCTGTAATGATACTTCTCTGAGAAGCCTGATAAAGTATGTAGCCCACAGTATGTTTCATGTTTCAACCCTGGGACACGTAAATAACAAAATCAAACAAATACAAAATAAATCTTGATTTAAGGGACGGCTCTCCCCAAAATCAGAATATTCCCTCTTACCTGTCGAGCTGTTTATGCTGCGCTATTAGCACCTTTGCTTTTTGGGGGTGAACTGTCCCTTTAACAGCGAGGGCAGAAGAGGTGTTTCATTTAGCCGCAGCCTTGATGACACCAAAGGTGACACCATGCCAGGATCTAACGCTCGCTGTTTTGCCCTCGTACGTTTGGTATTCATGCCACAAACAGCTGGTGGTCAACGCACAACGTCGGAGAAAACAGATGGAGAGAAGGTGAGGAGAAGAGGGGTAGAAAGAAGGTGGTGGAAGAGACGCATAAAGGACAACATCATTATTTAAAAAGCCGCTTTTAACTATATTTATGCATTCATGTAGACCGTATAATAGTATACGCATGCTTTTATCTTTATCAATGCATAAAGGACAAAACAAGTATTGAAGTTCAGTTGTAATCATCCTAGAGAGGGATAAAGGGCACAGGACCAAACCCTTCTCTTTCTCTCTCTCTCTCTCTCTCTCTCTCTCTCTCACACACACACACACACACACACACACACACACACACACACACACACACACACACACACACACACACACACACACACACACACACACACACACACTGCACAGAGCATCCTGCTGTACACTTTTGACTGTCCTTGATTCAATAAACAGCGCAGGAACTAGGATCCTTCATCATCTGTTGCCTTGGCTACAAACTGCCTACCTCCTCCTCCTCCTCCTTACTCTTCCTCCTCTCTGCTCCTCCACCCCTTCATGTGCAACTCCAGGCGGGCGTGTGCCGTCACACCGGCGCAGGATACCGCTGTTGTCTTTTGAGCTCCTGCATGCGGATGGGACTATGGGTGTATTTTTTACTCCCTCTTCAGGAACAAAAGAAGCAGAACAGTGTTACTCACATTTTCAGCGGGGCCCCGTTGTTTCCTTAATAAGCACTCTCCATCATGAAGTGATCGCTGTAATTAACGACTGACTAAAAAGGCCTCAGACTAGAAACTAACCTTAGGTGTTCATCAACCGCTTGTGTATAAATGTGTTGAAGGCTTTGTGACAATTCATCTTTGTGTGTGTTATTCTGACTGGTTCAGCTGGCGTTTTTTGATCTTGCTGCCCCAGGCACATGACTTTATGTCACGTGCTCCATGAGGACAGCTGGTGGCTAAGAGTAGAAATGCCTGTCTTTACGTTCCTCACGATACCTTGAATTGCCTTGAGCTGACCATGGCATCACAAATTGTAACATTTGACGGATAGATATTGCTGTAGATTATTTTCTTATCGTTCTGTTGCCTCGGTTCAGCGGGGACCTGCAGGTGGTGGGAAGCGCTCACTGCGCCTACAGCACTTCCCAGAAAGCGATCGGCAGAGATGACTTCACCTTGATCCCGGAGGGAACCAACGGAGTGGAGGAGAGGATGAGCTTCGTCTGGGACAAGGCCGTGGTGAGCTGTCTGTGTGTGTGTGTGTGTGTGTGTGTGTGTGCGCGCGTGTGTTAAAAAGCCGCTGTGAGTTTTGTCGAACCCATGACAACAACCCCTTCTCTCTGTCTCGCAGGCCATGGGGAAGATGGACGAGAACCAGTTTGTGGCGGTCACGTCCACCAACGCGGCAAAGATCTTCAACCTGTACCCGCGCAAGGGCCGGATAGCGGCGGGCTCGGACGCGGACATTGTCATCTGGGACCCCGACAGCACCAAAACGATCACTGCCAAACTCCAACAGTCGGTGAGAGTGACAGGAAAATAGCGCAAACCGAGGACTCGGGAGAAAAGGCTTCCTATGTGTGACAGTAGGAGTGGGAAATAAAGATTAAAAACCAAGAGGCAGATCACAGGAGCTGGAGAGAACACCTACAATGTACATTCCTGAGAGCAGTATGATGCCATATTGCATAGGTGTGGGAGTACCATAATAATACAATACAGGAAATAACGATAAATAGCATGCTTAAAGAAAGCAGAGTAAGGGATTTACCTTTTTAAATGGCAAAATTACAAAGAGAAAAAAACAACAATCTAATAGTTGTTTTTTTACTGTTGTTTTTGGGGGACAATGACATTGAAATGTGTGAGATAGAAAAGTAGCTCCAGTGAAAGCTTTTCACAGTGAACAGTGGTGTTTAATCCTATTTCATCCTAAAAGAGCAAAATTAAGTCACGCCCTCTGCATTGGGGCGGCATCAAACCTAGACGTATAGCCCACAGTGGTAGTTTTATTTTTCCATTTTATTATTTAAAGCCAGCAGAACGGCCTTCGGGGGGAAAGCGTGCCTTAAGCAATGCGCCGCAGCCCAGTGAGGACGTCAGACAGCGGTTCATGTATTCGGTCTGCTCTGCCACTCTGGAAGGCCTAATCCAGACTGGATGCTGGCTTTAGGTTATAATCCCCCTTCACCCCTCACCCATCCTGCGCTCCCATCCCTCCCATGTGTTCACAGTGTCGCTCCTCCTATTTGCCCCAAGCCTCCCTCTTATTCATATTCATATTCTCAACTGCTGCATTTTCACTGCATGTATTAGGCCTTCTGATACAATGCTTGCTGGAATAGCACAGAGGGCTGAGGCAGTGGATGAATGGTGGGGTGGAGGGTGGCACTTTCATCTGCTTAATCCCCCCTCCCCCTTCTTTTCTTTCCTCCTAATTCTCGGTCTTGTGTGCGTTATCACTCTCCACACAGACTTCAGACTACAACATCTTTGAGGGTCTGGAGTGCCGCGGGGGTCCGGCGCTGGTGTTGAGTCAAGGTCGGGTGGTTTACGAGGAGGGCGAGCTGAAGGCCCAGCAGGGCGCCGGCCGATTCATCCCCCGCAAACACTTCCCCGACTACGCTTACCAGCGCTTCAAATTCAGGAACCAGGTACCCCACACACATTGTTTCGAAAAGACGTTTCTTTTGGAAAATATGTTGCATTCAAAATGACTGCAGGCAGTCAACTTCCAGTTCCTCTTAGTGGCACTGTGGCTGTGCAGTCTACAAGAAGACTTGAGACGATATATATTAAGAACACTGCAAAATAATTGCAGGAACACAACTGTTATGCACTAGTCTATTTTCAGATTTTGGTCTGAAGTGGACAGAAAACATCAGAAATACACATTCAGGTGTTTATTTTATAGTTCTGTCCATTTGTGACCGTTTCCATTACATAATGCCTCATTTGTAAACACATTTGTAAATCGTCTTAATGCAAGTAATCATAGAAAACTGAATCATATAAACAATCACAAGCATTTTTTTCTTCCAGGAAACAAACTAGGAAAAAAAGTAATGACATGTCACGCTCTAGTTTTAGTTGTGCATTGTTATGGCAGGAGAACGGAGGCAAGAATGTAGCTTCAGACTGAAGAACGACTAACTGTTTGTGTGTGTGTGTGTGTTTTGTAACCAGGCGCAGAGCAAGCAGGGCGTCACCCGAGGCCTGTACGACGGCCCTGTGTATGATGTCGTGCCCACCCCCAAATACATCACTCCTTCTCCATCAGCCAGAACCTCACCCACCTCTCACCAACCGCAGCCCATACGCAATCTTCACCAGTCCAGCTTCAGCCTATCAGGTACCAGGAATTACGTATTTCACATTAGTGTGAAAGAAAATACCATCCAGTGACCTTTGTGTTAAATGTAGCATAAATATCCACGTGCATTATTGGGGTTACGTGTGCCAAACATCTGAACTAAACAGATAAGAAGTGAATACATTTGACATTTTGCCTCCGTTTCCCAGGAGCACAGAGTGATGACTACATCCCTCGTCGCTCTGGCCACCGCATCGTAGCGCCCCCCGGTGGTCGCTCCAACATCTCCAGCCTCGGTTGAACACTCGACTGTGCACTACATGTGGTCGTCGTAGGGCTTCCACCTCTCGAGTGTGTGTGTGCGTGTATTTTTCTTTTTGCTACTACAATCATACGCTCTTTTTAGACCTTTTAGATTTAGATCAGTTTTGCCTTGAGATGGAGAAGCACATGACTACTACCGATAAACGAAGAGTAGGATTTACAATCATCCAAAATAGGAAAAAACTATTAAACTACTAAACTACTAAAAACCCTCCCAAGCACCCAAACGTGAACCCAGTGCTGTCATGATGTCGTTTTATCTCCTTTCCCGTGAGCATGACTTCCTCCTCACTCCTCTTCCTCGCGTCCCCACGTCTCCTTGGGGTCCGCTCAGACACGGTGCTCCTTCTCTGTTGCTGAAGTAACAAATAACAGATTTCTCCCGCAGAGTTTCTTTTGGTTGTTGTTTTTTCGCAACATTGAGCGTCTGTAATATTTGTTTCAGTGTTGGCTCACGCGGTATCCGCCGCACACGTTGCATGGACACGCCTTTAGATGTCGCCCCACTTGTGGTTTTAATTGTTGCAACGGAGGAACGCTTTGACACGATTGTTCTTTTCCTGGTAAATGTTTTGGCTCTGAGCACAGAGTGGCGCTTCACTGTGGACGGAGACAGCCGGAGGTTCATTCTTTCTCACATTACTGTGAACTTTGATGGTAGAAGCGATGCAGCTCCACCGTCAGATAATTTATCTTTATGCAAAAGCGTGAAAGTAGACGACTCGGCTGGGGTCAAACTGCTGTGAAAACAGCTGTGTGCTGCAAAATCCATGCCGCACAGCTCGTTTTGCTGTGAGGACGTCACGATGTGTGTGATAGTCTCCTGCCACCCATCTCTCAAGCCAGAGCTAGATCTTCCTTGTAATGACGTGCTCAACTTGCTGCTGTAGAAGGGCTTCACCCCCCCCCACCCCCACCCCCCCAATCTTTAAAACTTCACTGACAATCTTTGTGAGCTGTTTTTAATTTTAATTTCATCCATCCTGGATGTTTTTCTTGGTACCTTTCAGTGTTTCTAGGCCGTTCTGTTGTTGTTGTCTGGTGTCTCCAATGGAACCACTAATAAGGATCAATAAATACTTGGCTGTTGTCAAGGTGATGGTGAGACAAACGTTCCTGAGAGTTTCATTTCCGACCTTGTGCGATTGACGTCAGGGTTTAGTGGTTTAGTGTTAAAAAAGGTGATTCTTTTATCCCAAATCTACACATTAGATTTATGTTCAGTTGCAGGCTCCATGAAGGTTTCAATTCATAATAAGATTTGGTTAATTCACACGTATTTATAAATAAAAGAATACTCAACACATTAGAAGGAGGGGAAAAATATATATATTTTGAAGTTGAAATGAAGGGAAGGAGCACACAGATGACAAAAAAGTCAGGAATCTGTTATCAGGAGTAAATATGAGAATGTGGGACATTTTTTAAGGATCAAGCTTGATTGTTGGCTGTTGACGTCATGAAATCTTTGAGGATATAAATTCAGAGGAAGTGGTGAGGGAAAATCGAGGATGGACACGTTGTCAAATATAGAATGAACAGAAGAAAAAAAAATAACAGAGTTGTTAAGCCGATGTTGTGAAACAGAAGTGATCTTCAAACAATCAGCTGTCACGGAGCGTTAAAGCTGTGCGGTGATGATGTTTGGTCCCGTTTCAGAAATTCATTCTGACAAATTGAAGTGAAAAATGACTTCAGTGGAATTATTTTGTCAGTTGTTGGGGGAAATAAATGAGCTGCACGAGGACAGGAGAGGCACTAAGTGTCATGTCTCTCTTCCCGCAGAAACATTAGTGGATATGATTAATGATACAAAGCTGATCGGCCAAGTTGAAATCGGAAGTTGTTACAAAAGCTCATGTTGGAGAAGTGTCATCTCTAATTAAGCGCAACACCGTTTCACATTAATTTGCCAGCTCAGCAAATTGTTCTTTAAAAAATGTATTTCCCAGCTTGCTTTGTATGTGTGAAAGGGGTCGAGACGTAACCCAAGTGCAAAAAAATATAATCAACACATTACAAGTGAACTTGAAGCCTTGGTTAAGTGTGATTTATACCCGCGTCATGCCACCATCCTCTGTGTGGGGGTTCTCACCTGTCGGTGCACATCTAACACTTTCTAATGGGGCGGAGAATTTATGGAAAACTTTGAGGAGCTTTTGGAATAACTTTTTTTTAGGGAGAATACAAGATACAAATATTTCCTCCTCACGATTCCACGACCCTTGCATAAAGTTAAGACTTTCATGGCTCAAGGTCAAGACCTGGAGAGAAACAATCCTCTTACCACCCTGTAGAGATAATAACAATGTTCCTCTCTCTGAGGATTAATGCAAGGTTTAAAATGTATGAAAATATTTGCAGCAGTTGTTCCCGGCTTAATACTACGGCCCTCTGCCCCAGAATTGCCACAATTGTTTGTTTTAATTAATTAATTAATTATTGTATTATTTGTGCCAGTGACAACACCGGAGACTCTTAAGTGTATTTGCTATTAGCATATGTAATTATTATTAGTAATTAGCATACGCAATTGACAGACTGTAAAACATGATAATAGGGTCATAAATGGTTGATTAGAGCCTGGTAATAATGTTGAGGTAATGTGGTGTTATTTCCATAGATTTCACTGCAGTTAAAGGGATAATTCCAGATTTGCAATCAGTAAAGTCTGAATAAGAGGAGAGCTTTACTCATACCGGAGGGGAAATGTCTTTTGGTGCATTGTTCACATTTCAATGCTCATTAGCAGGCTATAGTGTGCTCAGGGTGGACCATGAAGTGTTCTGAGGAGATCAAAGAGTTGAGAAGATTGCAGATCCCCGAAGAGGCCTTGCTGCCGTCAAAGACAAACAGGTTCCATGTCTCACCAGTCCGGACCGAGTAGTCAAAATCCCACAGGCAAATGGTCACCAGTTTCTAAAGTATCATCAGTGGAAGCCTGTATAAACGAGATTATTTCACAAAACTTTCCGTCCTGCTGTGCGCTGTGGATGTCAGCTTCGATTTCTCACAACGCTGTGTGCAATTAATTATGCGGTGTCTGCGGTGTATGTCCACCCATCTGCGGTCCCAGAGGAATGTCTCGCTTTATTACGGCCCCCGACAATAACGGCTAATTTACTTCGCTTGGTTTTCACGTTTCATCTGGCAGAGATTGGCAGCACTTTGGCTTTGTGAAGTGTTCCCTCAAAGGAGAAGTCCTCGGTGGATGGGTTTGTTCAAAAGTTGGGTGTTAACTTTGAAAATGAACACTCCTCGTGGAACAGTTGCATAAATATTGGTATTACACCAAAAAAAGGGTTTCCTGCTAAGGTTCTCTGTGTTTATGTTCAAGACGAGCCAGGAAAGTGACTTTGCTGACAGCGTGCATGATGCGATATGTAACTTCTATCCCACGTTTAATGCTTCATACATTATACAACGTCCCCGGCTTCCAGCGGCATGCAGCGCAGGGTCTTGCTTTACAAACAGCGCGAGCGACTCTCCCATTCTGCATGATCATAAATAATATAAAGATCACAAAGACTGTCTGTCTACCATGTCAAAACAATATAAGAGAATTTAAAATCAAGTTGTGTGCCGCGGATCTGGGGGGCTTCTGTAAACATGGAGACATGTTTAAGAAGTACACAGCAGCTTGACATTTCTGCAGCTATGTGATCTTCATAGGGAAGACTATACTGGTGTTTATTCCTGACGTGCAGCCTGTATATGTGGAAAGCGCTGGCTTCCTCTCTCTGTGATGAACTGATTCCAGACTGCATCACCTTCAGAGGGACCAAACAGAGACCTACATTCTGCCGCTGCCATCTGCTCCGGGAGCAAACCCAAAGGGTTGCAATATTGAGCTTGTGAGGCTGAAATTATGAACGTTTTTCAGTTGTGGTTTTTTCTTCCTGGTGCTAATAAAAAAATCCCACAGAAATGGAAAACAGAGTATGTTTGTGTTTACGATACACAGAAGCCTGTACAGGTGCCAGAGCGGTCCGGAGACTTCTGCGTCCCTCGAAAAGGGAACAGGCTGATGTATGGGAAGTAACAGAGGAGACCAAATGACTGAAGCCAGCCGCGCTGTTCTTCTGCCACCGAGGTCCCTCGGGCTCACTGCATCAGCTACTTTTTAACAATGAATGCTGAATGCAGCACCATTGTATGTAGGATCCAAACAAAAGCTCAGAATATGGGGGTCAGGGAATACAACATTAATCTTTCAGAGTCAACAGGATGCTGAAAGTTCATTCGAGTGATGAAAAGCAGTTTAATGTCTAATAGTTTTATCAGAAATACAAGGCAAGATTGAAGTTACAATACACTCTCTGTATTAATATAATATTATCTTCTCAATGTTGCACTGGAGATGGATGTGGTGCTGTTTAGGGTTTCTTTGTAAAAATGTAATTTATTCTATAACGATTAAGTGTTTTACTTATTGAATGATTGTACTTTATTAATTATCTTTCCCTGGTACATTTTAAACTCATTTTTATAGCTAAGGGAAACTAATATACGTTCAGCTGGGGACCTCACCCACATGCTGCATGATGTCCAGGCTGCAAGACTCCTTTCGTCCAGTTGGTGTCCACGTTGAGCTTTGCTGAAGGGTCAAGGCTGTTCACGACGCAGTCTCTTTGCCTCGACGGTGAACCCGACCAGGACGTGTTTTTTATCGAGCTTTAAAGGAGCAGTTTTGATATCTATCGTGAGGTATCAGAGGTGAATTATGCCCAAATGCAAACAATTGCTCTCCCCAAATAATAATAATAATTAAAAACAAATCTCAACCTTGAATTGGTATGGTTAATACATATACCCACAAATCCCCACTGTCACAACTGCAGCATGAAGAAATCACTTATCGACACACAAGCCAACAATTAGTAACCACACAACAGCTGAGGAGCTATGAAACAACACGAGAGTGGAGCCACAGAGGGATATTTGTCTCCGGTCTTTCTGAAGCCACAGGCTTTCAACTGTCTGCCAATCTGCAGATGAGACTAACCTCTGCAATCAGTTGAACCCACAAATCACACATCAGCGCCTGCAGGTCATCAGCCACACACACACACACACACACACACACACACACACACACACACACACACACACACACACACACACACACACACACACACACACACACACACACACACACACACACACACACACACACACACACTATACACGTCTTTGATTCTTTCAGAGGACCATGTTCTCAGGGTTATCTACGAGGACAGTGAAGACAGACACAGAGCTATTTGGGATTCTAGTTTCTCATTTTTATTGAGTAAAAATTCCACACTTTGACACTGAAACTGGCCTGTCACCTTCATCATGGTAATAATTCAGAAAGACAGCTTATATATGCTCTGACTCAAAAAGGTACCGCTAGAACTGCACCACATGTTCTTCTCCACAACAAATACCACATTGAATATTTTCTCCTCGACCTTGATGCATCATAATACGCTTGCAAATACTGACACACAAATGTGAGCATTTTTTAAACTGGATTCAACACATCGCAGTAAAATCAAATTTCACGATTTAGTCTGCAACAGACCGCGGCCAAACAAATATATTCATATTAATCATTTGGGAATTAATGGCGTACGAAGCAAGCTAAAAGTTAATTCCTGTGGCAGAATATTTCCCAGTGAGCACTGATTCTCACCTCATAAAGATTCCGGACTACGTGGATAACTCAGTTTCTCACCGCATGCTTTCATTTACCACCATGCTGTGTATAAGTTATCTCCTGCTATTCCAACAAGAATAGCGATGGCCCAGCTTTGATGGGTTGGTGCTGAAGTGACCGTGAAAAAGATGAAGAGACATAAACGGCGGCCTACGGAGGACCAACGGGAAGGATTAAATCAGAATGTTTCCAGCTCTGCTTCGAGGCTTTCCTCAACAGAGGAACATCAGCGCCGACACAATTTAACCCGTCTGCGAGGCTTTACGCTCAGCCGCACCGATGCCGGATGTTTCTTTGGTGTTGGAAGGCTTGCAGCGCCCCGCTATAGATGTTAACTGAGTGGGCATCAGAAAACATTTCAACGTATTACACGATTATATCTTCTCACTTTGAAGCCACGAGTCATCTGTCTCTCTCTCTCCCTCCCTCTCTCTCTCTCTCTCTCTCTCTCTCTGTCTGCACGTAAAGGCGATTCACTTCAGCTCACTTTCGCTCAGAAAAAGGAGTTTGCTTAAGCCCCTGAAAGCATCTGACAACTCCAAAGACCATTTGATACACTGGACAGTGTGTGAGGAGTTTGGCATTCTGCGGTTTACCTCGCCAGGCGCCTCCCTCACAACGTTTTCCTCTCTATCTTAAAAATCCATAAAATGCACATCCACTGGGTCTTTCCCTGGGATTTAATTAAGAGTTCAAAGTAACCGGTATCCTTTTTTTTGCAGACAACTCCTTGTCCATTTATCCGGTGAAACGGAGTGATTTATTTACAAACCCTTTTACGGTCGGCACTTATAAGAGATGACTTACGACTGCAGGTTGATTGATACGATACCTGATGCTTTTGATGCCGCGAAAGGTTGCTAATACCTTTTATTGTGTGGTTTAATCATTTGTCTTTTATGTGTGTTTTTATGGCTTTATTGCAGGCTGCAGAACAGTCGGCCCTCCGGGGACGGTAATGTCTGGCCTGTTCTTTCCCGAAGACCTAAAACTGTGGTCAGTAATTCATCATTCTGTTAGTTGAGAACACTTTTATTGGACGCGACACATGCTGGCATTTTAATTCAAGTGGTTATACTAATTGCAGATAATGAGGAGACAAAATGATATGGCCCTGGAAGCCATGGATTGGCATTTCAACTACCCCACCAACCCCCCATCAGCCTTAAATAAAACCAAGACAAAAAAACTGAATTCATTCAACATGTGATGTGAATATTAAGTTAAAATTGTTGGAAAGATCTAATTAGTGGGCGGCAGTGGATCTGCATTAAGAGATGTCCATGTGGATGAGAACAAAGTCCAACTCGCTGGCCTGTTAAGATGGAAAACATTTGGTGAAAGATAATTGAACATTAAAGTATGTTTGGTTTTGCTGAACATGAAATGAATGATCACCCTGCTTATTAGCCTCTCAAATCTTCATCTTTCCCCCACATGGTTGATGCCAGTGTTGAAGTACTCAATATTCCTCTTGACCAAGACTGACTGGTCAACTGCAGGGATATCATTTGATTGCCTGTGCATGGTCTGCAATTTGCTTTTTCTCATAAATTGGATACATTTCCAGAAATAAGATTCACTTTGGCAATGTCTTTCGTTTATTTCATCAAAAAATGGCTCGTTGGACACTTATAAACACACATTATGGATGTGTGTGTATATATATATATACATGGAAATAAAAGAGGTTAATACAGAGGAATCGTCAGAATTTGTTTTTGGTTGGTGTTTTTAAAGGGGTGTATATTGGGTATATATTGCATATTCAATATTCAACATTTCATCGGCTGTGTGCCATGTAGTCTGACATGCACAAGACTCTGGTCTTGGTCTTGTCTCGGTCTCCAGACACTCTGGTCTTGGTCTTGATTCGGTCTCAGTTCAGTCTTTGGTTGATGCATAATGTTTTAAACATCCAAACCGTTCAAGCCTGTGTTACAACCCTTTCTCAAGGGAAGCAACAAGATGGAGGAAGCAAAACCAAATCTGCCAAACTTTGAATTAATCGAACTAATAGAAAAAAAAAGAACAAACCAAGAGGGGAGAGCCAGCTTAGCCAGAGTGCTGCTAGGAGGAGGGGCTTTTAAACAATTAGCACTCGTGGGGGCACGACTCCGCCCCCTAGGTCACCTGCAACCCGACGGAACAGGCAGACAGAAGAAATGATGTCCTTTGACGTCACTTTCTCTCAGATATACATCACCCATCTGATATGACATTCATTGTAAAATAGAGCCTCCTACTCAAAACTGATTATTTCCCAGATTGCTATAAATTAAAGTGTCAGCTGTCAGCTCAGAAGACATGGCGTTGGATGGAACATTCAAAGAAACATATTTATAGGTCTTCAGTACTGAATGAGTATATTTAGAAACGTTTCTTGCCCTTCTGCTTCTCTACTTCAATCCTTCACTTTAACCAAAATGAATTGCAAGCAAAAGAAGTACCGCTTATAACATGTTACAGTGGGATCATGTGCACTGCCAGAGCACTACGATGGTACTGATCATGACCACATGGTGTCAGTGTTTCACACTGGACAAGGGGACTTTTTTTCTTGACATTTTGAGTCCTTCACACTAATCTTTGCAGCAGTTAACACCTCTGAAGCATTTTCTGATAAGTTTAAGTCCAAATTGCCCTCTACATTTGAAAAGTTTTCCTGCACGTCAGAAAATTCACCTTTCAAAGATAAAGTTGATGGATTGTACCACATTTTAGTGATATCCTAGAAATATATTATAGTCAGCCCGCGTGTCAGCCTGGGTGCAAATTGACATTACACATTAAAATAATAATTGCATTGAGATATCATTCTGCTAAATTGGAGGATTCTGGTTCTGAAACTGCTATACATGGAACCTCACAGTTCCTCTGTGACCGTGGCAACAGAAGACGTCAATACAATCTCAACTCAATGTTCCCAAAGTTGCCTGTTCTGGACCTTTCCACTGTATTGCATGGTCATCATTAGCAGATGAATGTTGTCATGGAAGTGTAGGTTTGAACATCTGCAATCAAAGCCTCCCGAAAAAAAGGTGTGCAAGTGTCACAGATTGTTTTACCACCAGTTTGGCAGCATTTTATACGAAGGCAACATTTAGGTTGTAAATGTTAACACGGGATGAATAAAAGGTCATAGGTTTCTCACTTTCTTATAATCCGTCTGCAAAAGTCAGCCACGGTCTGCAATTATAAATGTCTATCACAACCCTTAACACAGTTTTTTTTTGGGGGGGGGGGGGGGCCTTTAGGGGGGCGATAGCAGGTCAACAGTACATGCCAAATAGACGTTTTATACATCCCCTGAAAGCGGGGTACCTGGAGATTCATTTGAGATTCATTTTTTGAGTTGATACTATTTGTCACACAGCTTTGGTGCAAAATTGGAATGATAAAAATGATTAAAATCCAAAAATACCACTTAGGACACCAAGACCTTGAGGAAGACCATAGAAAAATTAATTTGGTGATTTTTCGGTGTTTTCGGTGCAAGTTTTGATAACGGTTCAGGAACAGCCATATTTCCAATATTGTAAAGTTTCATGAGCAGTTTTATACAAAGTCAAGTTGAAAAAAAAATCTTATTACAATGAAGTGTTTACTATGGAAACAAACTTCAACACAGTTTGGATCATTGGATCCACACAAGTCTCAACCTTTCAGTTATATCCAAGTTATGCAATTCTAAGAATGTTTAGGGGCCCCAGTATGAAGACATACTAAAAACACACCATCTCATTGTAACAATTGTTTATCTCATTGTTACCATTGTTTATCTAATTATTACTATTGTGTATCTCTTTGTAATGATTGTTTATCTAAGTTAGTATTGTTTATTTATTGTTTATCTCATTGTTGTTGCGTGAAACAATTTCAGAAACTTCAACAAACACGAGTGTTTGAAGTTTTTAATGTCAAAGTCAAACTTTTACATGATTCATCTTCATACCAAACCATTCATCGACAGCTCCTTCTCTTCCTCGTCATAGCAAATGCAATTAGTTCATTACGTAATTACAAGAAGGGAGCAGCAAAAAACAGAGCCAGCCCCATAAGAAAAGAAAAACAAAGTAGAGGAAAATAAAAATAACAGTTGTCGTTTTCTTTTTTTTTGTCTTATTTTTTTTCTCAAGTGCAGATTTGAAGACCGTAGGCATGCCATTGTCTGTTATGGGTTCCAGTTGTCTGTTCTACAGTGTGGTTTTATCTGTACATGGCTATAAGAGTAACAGCACGAGGGGGATGACGGGGACATGATGTGCACTGAAGTGTCTGTTTTTAAAAATGTCTCGATTAGTGGGTGATAGTTGTCAGACGTCGCGCTCTCCTGTGTCCGTCTCCCCTCTCTGTTTTGCGGTAGACTGAAAGATATTCATGTTTAAACGTGCAGTATAAAAAAAAGAAAGAAAGAAAGAAAAGAAAATAGAGATACACTCCCACACTGATTCGTGTACAGCTCAAGTTCCCTCAAACCTGTGCTGGGAGGTGTTTGAAAGGTGCCATAATAGAACTGCCATAAAACAGGCAGTTTGAAGAAATATCTGCCGCTTTGAAGAGGCAGGGCTGCGTCAGGAGTCTCTTTCCAAAACCCACAAGCTGGACGTTTAGTTCTTTGTTTCGTACACACACTCGTCCCAACACCCTTTCTCCCAGAGAAAGAGCACATGTCCTTCCTTTCTTCAGTGTTTCCACCGATCCCCTTTTTCCCCCCCATCCGTCCACAGATTAAATCCATGCGTTGAGTTCGATACATCCTCATCCCAGTCCAAGGAGAGCTCAGCAAACAGACGCTTTTGGGGATTTGGGGATAAATGAAGGCTTAGGGAGTAAGTACATCAGTGGCCTAAAACGAGCTAAAGGGAGTCGGTCACACAGTCGTCAAGTTGAAGGTATATACAGATATACAGCGTGTAACCACGCACAAGGAGCACACCCATTTCTCAGTCATAAAAGCCTCACTGCTTTCCCCACGCCGAGTGAACGGTGAAGTTACACACCTTACCTGAGTGTCGCGATCCTGCCTGACTACCTGCTCGCTCCACAAAGGATCAACGCGGCGTGCCCTCCGCCTCTAACCATCTCCGAAAACCACCAGGAAAATGAAGAAGACACGCTTTAGTGGCAACTTCCAGCGGTGTTACATTCGCCGATCCAGACGTTAATGAGATCAGCGGCCGATCAAGGAGAGGAGAGGAGGAAGGGGAACTCATTAAGACCACAGGGACGACCTAACCCTATTATCCCTATCGCACCGCCGAAACCACACACTGGCGATGGAAATTAAGATGCGGCGCCCTCAATCCCGGCGTAGCAGAGAGAGAGAGAGAGAGAGAGTGTGTGTGTGTGTGTTTGTGTGTGTCTGGAGTCGTGCGGCAGCTGCTGGGGAAGAGGACAAGTTCCGTTATCTGTGCAGTTTGGCGCAGCGGCGTGGGCGAGCTGGGGTCGGCACTGTGTGGTGAAAAGGGCTGCGGCGGCTCCCCGCTGCATTGTGGTCTTTTTTTCTTTTGTTCGTGGAAACTGAGAGAAAGGTTGCCCCCCCAAACTGGCTCCATGATCCAAGTGGGAACAGTTTAATCCACTGAAGCTAACTCCTTCGCCGCCATTGTGATCTCCATTTCTCCCACGTGAGCGCACACACACACACGCACGCACGCACACACACACACACACACACACACACACACACACACACACACACACACACACACACACACACACACACACACACGTGTAGTACGGATGTATCCAAATAGGCGTGGTATCCAAAAAAGGCGCGCGGTTTAAAAAAGAGAGAAACAAAGTCAGCATTTTCTTCCGTTCATGCAGCGTCCCTTTTCTTTCCGTTACAGAAATTTGGTTTTTCTATGAGTTCTACTTACAGTATGCGGAACGTTCCACGTTCCCGCATCGTCTATCGTTACATACAGGAGATGACGCGTCTGAAATTCCCTTTTCATGTCGCCTCGCACGTCAGTTAGAGAGATGAGTAATTATTTAAATACATTTCATGTTTAAATACTGTCTGCAGGGGGAGGGAGAGCAGGCAAAACGCTACAGCTAGTTCAATGAGAGGCAATATGTTTACAAAAGTATGATTAAGAGCACATACACACATAGTGCGTATGACTTGCACACATCTTAAAATGGGTTTTGTTTCTATGTATGTATGTTTCAATACTGTGTGTGTTTACGTGTGTGTGTATGTGTGTGTGTGTGCTTAATGTCTCCTGTACGAAAGTTAATGCTGAAGTTATTATATATTTACGATACACGGCCACCTGGATCATGTCATAAACTGTGGCCCAATGCATGTTCACATTCTGTAAATGCAACTGTACGACTTTGTGTTCACATGCTACAGTGTGTGTGTGTGTGTGTGTTGAGTGTGTATGTTAAGTGTGTGCATGCCTGTGTATATGTGTGTGTCTGTGTGGTGTGTGCGTTTGAAACAGTTTGTGATTCGGGAACACTGTCGGAACGCGGCAGGCGTCCGCGGTCCCCGTGGAAACGGCGGACATCAGCAGAGGGAATAAAAAACCTGCCGTCTTATCAAATACACGCGTATGAGTATATATACACATACAGACTGGGTGTGGAGGCAGAAATAACACACAAATTGTCACACACGTCGGAACTCTGTGGCACTACTGACGCACTATAAGCACCTTGTGTTTTGAGTGGTTACATTTGATTACTGCAAAAAAAAAAAAAAAAGTCTTTGCAGTTGCAGTTTGTTTTGAATGTTTCTTTTTTTTTTTTAACATACCTGATTTTAGAGATCAGCACCTTTTTTCTCTCTCTCCGGTGTAACTGTACAGTCACCACACTGTCTTTGTTTGTGACTCGTTGAGATCCTCCCGGGGATCAGCAGTTTGATTGGTTAATAAACCCCCCCCCCCCCTCCCCACGTGGTGTTTAGGCATCAGAACGTTTGATTGGTTTGAATTAGATCCACAGAACTCAATCAAAGACCCGTTACTTCTCCTTCATCTGTTTTTTGACTGGATAAGACCTCAGTGGTTTGTTTTTTTTCTTCTTTTTTTTTAAAGCAAGATGGTTCTCCAGTTGAGTTCAAATCTTGGCTGCTGGAGCCCCCGGTGAAAGTTTTCCACATGCACCAGAGGCATTTATAGCATCAGGATTCGCTCGATCTCTCTTCTTCACACGGAGCCCTCAGGGTCAGGCATGCAATGGGTTCAGGTAAAAAGAAGACGAGATGAAGTCGTCCTCCCCCACAAGGACGTAATGGATCGTCGCCTGCGGGCAACTTTCAGTAGTAGTTAAAAAATACTTTTTTTCCCCTCTTTTTTTTGTGTTTTTTTGAGAAAGTACTCCTGGTCAGAGCTCTCCGAAGAGTTGATTCATCCCTTGCTTAAGTTTAGGTGCCTATAAATAGAAGCCAGAATCCCAAAATCCAATTTGATATACAGCTTTCGGAAACATCTTTTCCCGTCATTTTCACATCTTCGTGGGTTGAAAAGGTCTTCCAAGCTGATGGCGGTAAAGTCTTAACCCTCCCCGTTTTGTTTTTTCGTTTCATTTTTCCAGAAAAGGAAGCGATTGCTTCAGTCGCGAGGCCGTCACAGGTAGACCTCTCGGCGGGACAGCGTGAGGCAGGACGTGGTCTTGTAGTCCCCTCCCGTGCGCGTCAGCGGTATGACCTCGGCCGGGTTCTGGCCCTCTCCCCCTTCCTCGTCCTGCTGGCGCCTCCCGAAGCCGGCGCTGCTGAACGTGTCGTAGGACGCCGAGGTCATCTTGCGGTTCAGAAGGTTGCGGTTGTGGTCGCCCATGTTCCTGTTGCGGTCTCCGCCCCCCAGGGTGCCGAGGGGATCCCCGTTGGCCAATGGTAACCTCTGACCGTCTCCGCCCACGACCACCACCCCGGGCTCCGAGCTCCCGGCGCTGCCGGCGCTCTCGCTGTCGCTCTCTTGGTCGTTGCCGCGGAGGTTGTTGTTGTCGTCCCCGGGGGCGAAGGTGGAGAGCCGTGGGGGGTCACTGCCGTGGCGCTGGCGCTGGCGAGGCGAGTGGCGCACGGGCATCCAGCAGGTGTCCGAGTGGCCGAACTCATCACACTCCCTGGTGCACTTTCCTGTTAGAGCTACATCTGGCAGCTGTCTGGCATCTGGACACAGAAAAGACACACACACACACACACACACACACACACACACACACACACACACACACAAAAGGTGAAAACATGTCTTCAGTTGATCATTTTAGGTGGAGACACAGAAGGGACCATGGGGGGACTTCATGCACTAACATGTCTTCTTTCAGACACGTGGAAAGAAAATGCATCAACCTTTAGATACTGCTTGATTTGCAAATTTCAATATGCAACATTTCAGAAAACTTGTGATACAAAACAAATAGTTGCCGTAGTGTGAGTAATCAACCGAAGCGGTGTCATGTTGATCTATTTTTTTATTTATTTTTACCCTATTCCCCTGTAGTGTCTTCAAAATGTCTGTAATTGTATGATACATATCTCTAAAAGGATTTTTTTTTCTCAGACTCTGCAACAACAACAAACATTCCAGTTACATTCCTCTCTATATTCTGAAGACTTTCACTGAGGGGTTTGTTCAGACATCCTTCACGGCCTGATTTATAACACATTTTATTACTAAAAACATGGCAAAATTGATTTTTTTTTATGGCTGTTGACATTATTGTCAGATTTAACGAGCGATACAAAGAGACGTCCAATATTCCCTCAGTCGAAACCTTCGACTTTAATACGTCAACAAGCTGAAACAAGAATTCTGAAGCTGCCTTCATCCAACGTGGTTCACTGTTGTGGAGATTAACTCATATTTCGTAAGACAATGTGCCATTTGCATATCGAAACATACAATTTCAGAAAACTAAGACAAAAATAATAGCTTTGATGTAAGTAATAAACTGGGTAATTTCCATTGTAATACAACCAATTGACCTGGTGTGCCCCCCCTAAGATAACATGAAGGAAAGGGCAAGAAAACGCTGTAAAAAGCAAAATGGAAATTGCTGACTTTATTGCTATATTCTAATTCCAGCTGTGCTCAGCCTCACATCAAAGGTCAAAGGTGAGGTCAAAACAATCAACCGCTGTGGCCAAATAGAAAATCACTGTCGTCAATCGTAGCGATAAATCTGAATTCCCGGCGCTGACGGACGAGGCCTCCGTGGCTCTGCAGGTGTCCCGTTACACAGAGTTAAAGGGAACGAGCGACTGGAAACTAAACATTTATTCACTGTTTAGCTGTTTTTACTACACTCCGCTTTGTTAGAATGCAACACGAGAAACCGAATGTTTCTGTTGGATTGTGAAAACTAATTCCAGGTTTTGTTGCCTTCGCACAGGCGGCAGCAGCAGTAAATCTGTGTGAAGCCAAACAAGCACATCATTATACAGCATAATTACAAGCAGCTCAATGCATTCTCTGTTCAATCCCTCTCTCCATCTGACCGTGAAGGAAACTTATTAAAACTCCACAATATTCTCAACACTCCGCATATCAGTCGGTGAGAAAGCAGCGTTTAACTCCGCAAGGGCAGCACAGCAGCACGCCAAGGTCGTGGTGACCTTGATCTGGCTCCAGCGTGAGGGTAGGCAGAGAGAAGAGGAGATAAAGACGGAATTTTGAATAAATAAATGTAAAAAAAAAATGCTAGTCCTCATCCTTGATAAAGACTCAGTCGAGAAAAAAAGGTTAAAACACAATTTCGTTGGTGAAAAGGGAAACTTTGGGCTGCCGACTGATGGCAAGGCCACCGACGAGCAAACTGTTTCTTTTCGAAAAGAAAAAGCTTTTCACACACACACACACACACACACACACACACACACACACACACACACACACACACACACACACACACACACACACACACACACACACACACACACACACACACACACACACACACACACACAGGACAATTGCTTTATTCTATAAAACACATTCCCATCACGTGAGGAGAGGAGAGAAGAGGCTCCTGAGACCTTGGCAGCGTGTCAAGGTTTCATATTGTGTGTGTGTGTGTGTGTGTGTGTGTGTGTGTGTGTGTATGTGTTTTCTCAAAATACAATGCATGAAAGTATCTGGTCGCCTCGTGACCGCAATTTTCGGAGTGACTTCGATGAATGAATGCAGTTGGTTGTGTGCGTGTGGTGTTCTTGTTGTGTGCGCGTTGTGTGCGCGTTGTGTGCACGTTGTGTGCGTGTTGTGTGCGTGTGTTGCTCTGACCGTTCTCCACGTGCTCCTCCTCCCCCACGCTGCCCTCCGGGGTGGTCCGCTCGTAGCCCTCCTCGGGCAGCGGCAGCGCTCCGAGCCGCGGCCCCGACGAGCTCTTGCTGCTCGGCGTCTCCGAGTCCTCCAGGCCGCTGTCGTAGCAGCCGGCGTCCTGCGGCTGGCTGACCACGGAGAAGGTCACCCGGCGAAGGGTCCCCTGGAAAATAAAAAACACACACCGGATACGGGATTAATCATCCTGGATTCCTAATCTGAGAGTCTAAATCTGGGGATTAGGCGGTGGGGTCCGCAAAGACATATTGAGATTATCTGAATCGTGTTCGCCTTGATTATGAGTTTAGCGGCGACAATGCAGAGTAATAGTCGTCAACCAATCGCGGAGACCTTTCAAAATTTTTCCCGTTGCCTCTTAATCCCAGTCTAGATTAATGCTGCTGGACGTGGCGGATGTTTACAAACCCCTGGCCGGCCTGGAGACACTTGTTTTTCATCTGGACCGGAGCCCAGTAGGAGCAGCTGGGCAATATGGAGCCCACTCTCTCCAAAGCACCATGAAGGAAGGATGTTGGATTCTATATTTTTATGATTGTCAACAAAACCCATTGAAAAAAAAAAACTAAACCTGCCAAGCATTGATCTCATTGACACGTCCGGCCTGTGTAACCGAAGCCTGATGCGGCGCCACCATTTTTTAATCAAACACACCGCGGCAGTGGCCGACCTTTACAGCGAATGGCGCTGGGCTCTGAGGGTTCATTTGAAGTCGATCCCAGCTGCACCGACCCGCTGTGTGTTTGAACAGGACGCTCATGTGCACGAATATGTACCAAGTGACCAAATGTGTATTCATCCACAGCGGAAAATAGTTCCAGTGTCACATCTGTTTTAGGTTAATGATTTAATCTTTATTAAATTAACTGACATTGTTGGATTTGGTCTTTCCATCGGGATTTGTGAACAAAGTATAGAGCATCATCAGCCATACCCTTGATCCCTGTGGCTTTTTAGACTGTTTTCAGTTTGAATGTTTGTGTTAACCCTTTGTCGAACTTGGGATCCAAATAGAAATATCGATGAAAAAAAAGGTTTTCATTTCAACCCCGAGGCTTCGAAGAGCGGGCAGCACCCATCACTGTGAACACAGAGCAGCAGGCGATCGAGCACCAATCAGTGGTGCTGATTCAGTTAACGAATCACATCGCTCGCTCAAACCGAGCATCGCACCTGCTGCGATTTGCACACGCAAATCATCCCGAGTCTAGTTAGCGGCCCTTTGGAGGAAAAGAAGAAAAAAAAGATTAAAAAAAGAGTGTAATAAGTCCACGCTGAGAGACTATCAGAAGGAGTTAAATGACTCCGTCGGGCCCTGGAGGGATCGCTCTGCACCGGGAAGCCCATTTCTATACGACACCCCTCCTATCTCCGCTCATGCTCATTCATCTGCTTGCAAAAAATAATAAATTACAACGCTTTCAATTTAGATATGCTTTGAAACACGCGGCATGTAGCGAGGAAGTGAGGGGAACAGAGGGAAGACGCAGATTAGGGCGGGGACAAAAAAAAATATTTCAGCTCGGAACGTTGCCTCGGGATAATCTGGAGGGAAACGGATGGACGGCTGGCATAACAAAATAAAAAAAATAAAACTGAACTAATTCTTCTATTTCTTCCAAAACACCCATAAAAAATGGAACGTTTCACCAAATGCGGCAAAATTAATTAAGCGAGGGTGGGAATTAAGAGAGTGCTTGTTTCTTTCTGCCATTTCTTGACACACTTGGGAAAAAGAAAAAGGGGGATAAGAGAGAAAGTGACTCAGAGTGGAGGTAGTGAGCACAGGCAAGACTGAGGAGGAGCGATTAGATTCTAATGGAGAAGCAGCAGTTCCTGGGATCTCAGCGGCTTCATCTTAACTCTCCGCGGAGAGATTGAGCGATGTATTTTTAGAGCGTTAGTTCCAATGAAGCAGTCCACCCTCTTTTTTTCTCTTCCTCTCGTTCAGACCAATGGGCGATGGCACGGAGCGAGAGAGAGAAAAAGGGGGCGAACGAGTGAGGATCGTGATTTGTTTTCTTGCAATGAGAAGGAAGGTCATTGTAAGTTTTACACACTTTCATCTTACACACTTTCATTTTTTAGAGCGCTGACGTCACGAGGCGGAAGTTTTTTTTTTCCAATAATGGTTTCATGATAATGATGCTTAAAACATGAAATGACTCATCTCCGGCCTTTTGTTCAGAGGTACAATATGGAACAGTAAGAAAAATGAGATTACTGTGGAGTTTGGATTAGACCAGTATGTCGACTCGCGGAGCCCAAAATGAAGCCGGACTTGATTGACAGACAAGGATAGAGTTACTGTTGGAGGCCTGCTGGTTGTTATCTGTGTGTGTGTGTGTGTGTGTTGTTCTATTACAGAATTCATCTGTTCAGCCATGATTTCATCTAATTGAATTTCCCTCTAACCCTGTTTCTGTCCAAAGCTGCCCCCTTTCATCCCTTCATCCTGATAATTTCATTTTCTCCCTCCCTCTCTCCAATCCTTCCTTCCTTCGGACGGTCCTGCAGTCAACTCTGCTTTTCACACCTCTAACTCTCTCTCCCCTCCCCCCCTTGCCATCAGATTTATGATGTGGCGATCGATGATGTGTCCTTGACCTCGTTATGAGTCCCTCTCCTCTTCCCCGCAGCAGGCTTTATTGACCCATAACTCCCTAACCCCCTCTTTTCTCCTCCTTTTCTCTCATTCTCCGCCCTCGTCTTCTACTCATTGACAAAACCTCTCGTGTCTTCCCCACAGTATGTCCCTGTCCCTCTGGCCTTCTCACCATTGTTGTCTCACTTTTTTTTCTACAAATTTGTCTTTATACTCGTTCACTCAGACCTCGAGAACTCCCCCCGCCCCCATCATTTTCTATCAATAAGCTCTGTTTAAAGCTTCTGTCCTCTTTGCTCATATCTTAAACTGAACTCTTTTTATTTCCTGTCTGCTTTACCAGCTCATCTCTTCCTCAAAAAACAAAAACATCAACAACAAAAAAACACCTGAGCGTGCCTTGATGTTTTTCCACCCTGACTAACAAAGCGTGTGCATGCTTTCTATTATCTGATTATCTGATTACTAAATATCTGAACGTCGAGACACACACACACATACTTGTGAAACCAGACACATGCGGACGAGTTCGCTGAGGTCCAGCGTGGCCTATGAATTCATGCCTGATGGAATATTAATTGAGTTTGACGGAGGACATAAAAAAAAAGCCTTCCCCTTAATCTGACACGGGCCATTACAGTTCAATACTGACATGGGAGCTTCGCTCATTTGCAAGGCGCAGAGAGCGTGTCTGAGTGGGCGTGTTGAGTGCGTGGTGTGTGTGTGTGTGTGTGCGCGTGTAACGCAGCTGTACTTTACAAGCCCCTTCCTGATACCGTATGGGAGTTCCTGTGAAGTTATTTATGGAAGAAAGGTATGAATCAAACCGATGCATGATGGGTCTGAACTCAGAATAAACCTGAAATCTCAATGTTGCAGCTCTGAAAGAAGAAGAAGAAAAGCTCCTAACGCAGCTTTCATTTCAGGGCGATAGAGAGAGAGAGTGTGTGTGTGTGTGTGTGTGACTTCATATGCTTATGAGACTTTGCACCTCTGTGTTTTGCTGTGGTGTGCGAGACTTTCAAAGTCTGCAAGATGTGTTGTGTCAGCCTGTGAGAGTACACGTGGGTGCGTGTGTGTGTGTGTGTGTGTTCGCAGGGCGAGGTGGCGCATATGTGCGTGCATGCGCAGGTTGGCTCAGTCATCAAGGTAATTAGTGTGTAAACCTCCTCGCTGTCGGTTCAAAGAGAATTAACGAGCTCTGGTTAATTAACAGTCTCCCTCTCTTCCCGTTACATGTGTCTGCACATTCAACGCGTGTGCGTTTTTTATTTTTTCGCGCGCGTATGTGCGACATCTGCACATCTGATGCATTGGGACGTGCGTGCTTGTGTGTGCGTGAACGTGTGTGTGTGTGTGTTCGTCTATGCCCTGCGTAATTAATTGACAGGATGCGGGTTATGCATAAACCAAAACTACAAATATGGTTGTAGGACTAAGCCCCGTTTCGCTTTTGGCCCTCATGCTCGGTCTCGTGTGTTTGTCGCGTGTTTCGGCTGATTGTGTTATGTATATACGTTTGGCATATAGATCGGTTCCTCTTGTAGGCGTAACCCGTATTGCGCTCACAGCGTCACTAGAGTCACGCAAGCAGAGCGATGATGTCGTTTGTAATCCACAGCTGAACGGCGTTTTAGAAATACGGTGTTTTTAGAGTCGACATTCAGCACACTAAACTCATAATTCAGTTTCTGCACCAAAATGACTTAATAACAGGCTGATGCCGAGATTCTTTATTTACGATCGATACCCGCAGACAGTTTGTGATAGCTTTTTGCTCCTCAATTGATACCTGATCGAGTGGATGAAGCCAAATGAATTGGGGGTGGGGGAGCGGGGGGAGTGTTCAATAATTACATTTGGACTAAACAGCTCTCAGATTGATTCTAATTAAGAATAAGATGTGGATTTATTTCTTATTTTTCCCCTCGCCTGCTTGCCTTTCTTTATTAAAAATGTATCAGACTGTGACAGGGGGGAATCATACGTTTTAATGAGGGATGATTTCTTTGCATATTTCACAAATGTTCATCGTTTTTTTTCCTTCGCCCACTTGCCTCCATGTTGCAGCGCATTAGCGTGCGTTACTGTAACCGGAGATAGAGAATCCTTTCTCTCTTCTTCCCTTCTCTTTTTCTCCCTTTTTTCCCGCGTGTTGAGACGAGGAAGAAGTCGGACAGTTTCATGAGCCAAATGTCAATCAAGCAGACACCTGGCATCCAATTTGTAATCACTCCCTGCAGACGGCTGAGTTTTCCTAACGTTGACTGAGGGGTGTAGCTCAGCGTGCTAATACCCCCGCCGGCCATCCGGCCGTCACTGGTGTTTTTCAGCCCGCGGGCGTGTGGACGTGCGGTATTTAATGCCAAGCATCCATGCGGCTGAACGTGATTACTTTCATGCCAGAAACAGGATTGTGTGTGTGACCCCCGTGGGATCCCGAAAGTCTCAATTAAAGGCCAGATTTATGGAATTCTTTAAGTGGCTTAGCAGCTCCAGTGGGCAGGATGACCAATTGAATGATGAGAGAAGGTTCAATTGAATAATTATTACTGTGCTCGTTTTTAACACGTGAACATGCAGTCAGGGCCATATGTATATGTAACTTTTCTAATTTGGTCTCTTTACACGACTGCAATGGATTCATCTTTAATAATTGGAGGAAAATTCTTTGCAATCAATCACATAGTCATCACCAAATCAGTGATATAATCATTATATACTATTATATATAGATTTATATTACACCCATAATCTTCCCTCCCTTGAGATGCTCTGCCAGGCCTTTGCTGCAGCCTCTTCAGGTGCTGCTTGTTTGTGGGTCTTTCTGCCTTCACTTTTATCTTCAGTAAATGAAACGCTCACTTGGGTTGAGACCAGGTGACTGACTTGGCCATTGAAGAATGTTCCATTTATTTGCCTTGAGAAGCTTTTTTCACTCTATGTTTTGGTTCATTATCCATCTGTATTGTGAAGCGCCGTCCAATCAGTTTTTCAGCATTCGCCCGAAACACCTCAAAACTCATCCTGCTACTTCTATCAGCGGTGACATCATCAATGAAAACAGTGACCAGTTCCATTAGCAGGTGATGTGGTCCTTTCCTTCTCTACACTTTTCTCTTCCCATCATTCTGGTTCAAGTTTATCTTTCATTTAAAGCTGATCAGGCTCATTCAGATGTTTAATCTGGCCTTCCTGTTCTTCAGTGGTTTGCACCTTGTTGAAAACCTTCTGTATTAAGGTTCATGAAGTCATCTCTTGATTGTAGACTTTGACAAAGACACGCTTCCCTCCTCCAGAGTATCCTTGACCTCTGTACTCATGTTATGAAGTGACCTTCACCAATGAATTCATTCTCCTGCGTCTTCTTTACATCGTCTTTTCATCGTCTCCAGGCTTTTTGCTGTTGGTGAACTTGCCAGAACATTCCTTCTTTTTAGGAGTGTACCAAACTGTTGACTTGGTCCATCTGGATGTTTCTGCTATCTGCCTGGTAGTTTGTCCACCTTTTAATGGCCTCCCTCACTTGTATTGACACCTCTTTGGTCCTCATGCTGAGAGTTCCCTGGACCAGCTACCAAATGCAAACTCTTGATCTGCTTCATTTGTCATGAAATAAGCTGAAAGTCTACACTTCAACCAAATCCGAGTCACAGTCCAGATCCGAATGGCTCTGACCGTACATGCTTAGAATATGTGTATTACAGTTCAAACCGGACATTCAATACAAGGCCGATGGCCTGTCGCCTCGCCCTTACTCTCATGACGCGGCGGCTTGTTTACTAGCTGAAAATAATTGAGCTGATTAAATGTCAGTCTTCTGCACATCGCAGGACACGGCGAGGTGATATTACACTCGGCTTCCGCAACACATCATGAAAACGGATACGCTTCTGTTGACGCCGCATGAGTACCGGCCTCCGGACTTCATATCTGGAATGCTGATCAGAGGGAGTGACCTTTGTCTTGGCTCTCTTGTTTTGCCTCCATTTAGAGCTAATGCAGCCAGAAAGCACTTGTGTGTGTGTGTGTGAGCAGAGCGGGCGTCGGAAACAAGTGAGTGAAGTATGTGACTGGGAGTTCATTATAATTCAAACATTCCTGAAAAGATATGTTTGTATTGACTTGTTTTTTTCCTTCTATTCATAGCCGTTTTATATTAAAGCTTTTTTTTTTTTTTAAAGCAGCAACACCATCACTGTTAAGCTGTAAAGATGCGTCGCGTAACGACACTGACTGCGTGGATCGATGCACACTGTTAGTTTAACATGCATATTTCAAAACGTGTCAATGTGTTCCTCCCTGCCTCGTCCTTGTTTTTTTTTTACCATTTAGATTTTCACATCCACTCCAGATGTTGTCTATTATCATTTTAACAGATTCTTTTTTTTTCTTTTTTCACAAGCACCTAAAAGTGTGAACTTTGGTGGTGAAAAATCACATGACACATTTTTAAAATTATTTTTATCTCATCTTAGCACATTTCGTTTATTTTTCTCTGTGCCAATGAGGCAAACTAAAAAAAAGAAACTTTGACAAAGCGATGGCGTCTGGAGCGCTGGTCGGAAGTCACCGCGCTCAGCTCTCGACTGTTAAGTTATGCATCAAAGGAAACAGGGGGGAGAGAGACAGTGAAGTATCCTGACAGGAAGCATCTAGCGGGGTGTGTGTGTGTGTGTGTGGGGGGGGGGGGGGGGGGGGGGGGGGTGCGCGAACAGGGCAGGTGTGTTAACAATTCATTTGCGGATGATATATTTACACAGCGTTTATTTAAATATAGAACTCTAGTCTAAAAGCTGCATTCTCCGTAACACAGCTTCTTCCCGGGGAAAGAGCAAGACATGCTGGGTGGACAGGTGAAGACACCGGGTGGGAGAGAGAGAGAGAGACAGAGAGAGAGGGAGAGGGAGTAAAAAGGGCGATAAATGGGGGAAACACAAAGACAGGACTGTTAATCACGCTGCGTGTGGCAGCCTGTGAAAATGTATCAAGGATGAAAGGGGACACGACTTGTAAAACTCTGACCACAGACGGCCTGAACAAGGAATGAAGAGACAAAGAATGACGTTTTGGAAGGAAGGGATGGGGGGTGGGAGGGGTTTGGGCTTGTGTGTGTGTGTGTGTGTCTGGGGGGTGGGGGGGGGGGCTTTGGTATTTGGAGAATGCAGAAAATGGTTTGGAGCAGGTTGAGACTCGGCTCGGGGGGAAAAGGGATGAAGCAATACGAGCGGCATTTCTTCGGCTGTCTGACTCGCAGATGTTGATGAGCCGAGGCGCCTTGTTACTACCACAACAAACACACACAAACACACACACACACACACACTGTGTGTGTGTGTGCGCCTTGTTACTACCACAACACACACACACACACACACACACACACACACACACACACACACACACACACACACACACACACACACTTCACTGGCGGCTTCCATGTGAATACCGTGAATCCACACGTTAGGCACACCTGCTTGCTCACGCTCACACTCGCAGGTGTGCGTGTACGCACCCGCTGGCCACATTTATAACTACGCAGGCGAGAGAGTGTGTGTGTGTGTGTGTGCGTGTTGTTGCAGTGGGACCACCTCTGCAGTAAGAGCAATCCCTCCCTCCTCCATGCTTCTGCTTTACCCCTATATCTCCCCCCCTCTCCCCATCCTATATTTCTCTGCTTCCTCTCACCCTTCGCTTCGCTCTCTCTTCTCTCATTTTCCCCTTTTCTCTGCTTTCCTCTCCTCTTCTCTTCTGTCATCCCTCTTCTTCTGCGGTCCACCCCTCCTCCTCCCCTTCTCTCTTCCCTCTGTCTCTCTCTCTCTCTCTCTCTCCCTCCATTGCTCCCCCTAGAAGCAGGTGATGTAGAAGGGTGCTCAGCAGTATCTGACTATCAGGCCTGACTCTGTGAGAGGAATGATAATCACTGTGCTGCACT
Organism: Cottus gobio; assembly: GCA_023566465.1. Classification (NCBI taxonomy): domain Eukaryota; kingdom Metazoa; phylum Chordata; class Actinopteri; order Perciformes; family Cottidae; genus Cottus; species Cottus gobio. Next base: position 5,108,608 of record CM042219.1, read on the forward strand.
GCAGCGAGAGAGAGAGAAAGAGAAGAGAGGGAGCAAGGGAGAGACGGGCAGAGGGAGGGAGGGAGGGAGAGGGGGCAAGTGCGGCAGTAGGCGAAATGACGCGAGGGGAGTGGGGGGGTGGGTGGGTGAGAGGAGGATGGCAAGAGAGTGGGACAAAGAGAAAAGTGGGAGACAAAGAAAGAAAGAAAGGATGCACTGCTTTACTGACATGTACCTCCTTTTTACCCCCCCCCCCCTCTCCTGCATACACACCTCTCCAACAACAGCACTCCTGCCGCCACAGCAGCGTGTAGCACAGCAGCCCGCGGTACGAGGGAGAGCCTCGGCCTTGTGTCTGAGCGCCAGAGAACATTAACTGCAGCAGCGAGGTCATCTGATCGACACTATGCGGTCCCTCTCTCTCCCTCTCTCTCCCTCTCTCTCCTCTCCTCCACACTACTGCAGTCTGCTGCCGCTGGCCCCCCCTCCCCCCTGTGGCCACCAGCGGAACTGCCGCCCACGCTGCCTTCATACCGGCGTGACGCGCCCCGTCCCAGCAAGCACTTTTTTGCCGGAGCCCGAGCCCTGTTAAATCCTTTTCTCTTACCCAGCGATTAAAAGGCCAAACCCTGCGGCCATTGCTCAGCACCTCTCTCCTAACTAGCCGCTGTGAGAGTGTGCGTGTGAGGGTTTGTTTTATTTGGAGAGACGCCGCATGCGGGGTCCGCTGCATCGCCATCCGCCACAGCTTTTGTTCCCATCAAGCTGTCCACCCTGGCATTGAGCTCCCTCCCCTTCTCCCCTTCTCCATCTGGGCTCTCTCCACCCTGCAGATACACATTGAAAATCACTGACTCTATTCACTGCATCGCGGCCCTTTGAAACGTTTATCCCTTTGTGTAGCTGTGGCTGTCCATAGTGGGGAGGGGGGCACACGACAAAACAGAAACAAAAGCTCATAGAGCGAGGACGCAGAGCGAGGCTTACCGGACAAATGCCCATGATTCAGATTAGCTCCTTTTGTTGGTGTGTGCGTGTGTGTGTGTGTGTGTGATCGCGGTGATGTTCATCGCTTTCCACTGCTAGTTCCTGAAACAGTCATCTCTCTTAATAGCCATGACAGCGGCCATTGTTGAGAAAGATGCAAACAGGATGGTGGCGTACAAACTGGCCTTCTGTGTGCGTGTGTGAGTAAGAGAGACCATACATATGCATGCCTGCTATTTAGATGGCATTTCACTGCCCGTCCTGTGAGTGTGTGTGTGTGTGGACCATTAGACTAATAGTATGCGTGTTAGGGAACAGGCTTTTCCCACCCACTGCTATTGTCCATTAAGGTTGACCAGAGGAGAGTGAACAATGGCTTCACTGTGGGGGCCAGTGTATGACAGAGTAAAAGTGAGGATGAGGCTAAAGATACGTCATCTTGCAACACACACACACTCGCACACACTCACGGAGCTAGCAGTTTGGCACACACACACACACACACACACACACACACACACACACACACACACACACACACACACACAGACACTCACACACACACACATAGAAGCACAACCTCCCTGTTGAGAGTGATTAGGAGTGCTGCTGTGAACAATAGTCAGAGTCAATAAAGGACCTCGGAGACATCCGGATACAAGCGCAAGGTCTCTATCTCCCCCTCCTCACCATCACCACCTCCGTTTCCTCCCCCCTATTTTCTCATTCCCTGCATCTTGTTTACTCTCTCCTCACTCTGTACCTCAATCCTCATCACTACAAAAAAGAAAAGGGCCTCTTTCTTTTCCACTTTCCAAACTATTTTATTGATCATATCTGACCCCGGCTTTGCTCTCTTGCATTCTCTTGTAGGCCCCTGTCTCTGTTTTGTAAAGCCGGGCAGACGGGCTGAGCTGACAGCGGCTGACATGCTGGGACGCCGCGGCAAACTGAAATCCATCCTGTCAGTTTAGAATCAGTGTCAGTCATTTTGCAAGGTTAAAGATAGCTCGGGCTAATGTGCTGTCAGACACAAACAAACACCGCTCGGGCCCTCACCACGCGCACTCCCTCACTCACTCGCTCCCTCACTCACCCTCTCTCACTCGCTCCCTCACTTGCTCCCTCACTCACCCTCTCTCACTCGCTCCCTCACTTGCTCCCTCACTCACCCTCTCTCACTCCCTCTCTCACTCGCTCCCTCACTTGCTCCCTCACTTGCTCCCTCACTCACTCGCTCACTCACTCACTCGCTCACTCACTTGCTCCCTACTCGCTCCCTCACTCACTCGCTCACTCACTCACTCGCTCACTTACTTGCTCCCTACTCGCTCCCTCACTCACTCGCTCCCTCACTTGCTCCCTCACTTGCTCCCTCACTCACTCGCTCCCTCACTCACTCGCTCACTCACTTGCTCCCTACTCGCTCCCTCACTCACTCGCTCACTCACTTGCTCCCTACTCGCTCCCTCACTCACTCGCTCACTCACTCGCTCACTCACTTGCTCCCTACTCGCTCCCTCACTCACTCCCTCACTTGCTCCCTACCTCACTTGCTCCCTACTCGCTCCCTCCCTCACTCCCTCACTCGCTCCCTCACTTGCTCCCTACTCGCTCACTCACTCCCTCACTTGCTCGCTCACTCACTCACTCGCTCCCTCCCTCCCCTCACTCCAGGAGGGGCCCGCATTGACTCCCTCTACGTGACCTTAAAATGGTAACGCAGCACATCTACGCGTGAGAATTGGACGTGTGTGTGTGTGTGTGTGTGTGTGAACCCCACATCAGGCCCTATCACCCCTCCCGTGACAGACACAGTGCCACAGAAATGTCTTGGGGCGCCTCGCCAACACGTCTTGACAATAGTCTCAGTGTGTGTGTGAGTGACAGAGAGCGACTCGGGGACACAGAGGGGGCGTTATGCTGGGTAGACGCTACGCACGCACGCACACACACACACACGCACGCACGCACACACACACACACACACACACACACACACACACACACACACACACACACACACACACACACACACACACACACACACACACACACACACACACACACACACACACACACACACACACACACACACACACACACACACACACACACACACACACACACTAAAAGAGAGAAGACAGTGCACTCTTTCTCTCCCCCCCGCCCCTGCGCTGATTCCTCGCTCCCTCTCTCCTTGACGCAGAGACTCCATCCTTCTCACACTCCGTCTCCTTTGACGCAGAGGAGAAACATAAAACAACTGCTCCCTCCCTCCCTCTCTCTCCCTCTCTCTCTTTTTCGGTGTGTGTATGTGTGTGCGTGAGACTGTATAATTAATACGCCTTTCATTTTCTTTGAGCTATGAAGTATGCTTTTGGTATGCAAACAGACCTCTTGCATGCAAGAGTGTGTGCCTGCGTGTCTGTGTGTGTGTGTGTGTGTGTGCTCTCGAATACACCAGGGAGTGTTGGGGCCATTGAGCGGACGAGAGAAAGAAGGAGGAGAGTTAATGAGAGAGCGCGGGGGAGAATCCGTCCCGTTTCCCATCGATAACCTCGCGGCCGCACTTCAAGCGCCCATACGTATACTTGGGCTCCATCTTAATTTTGTATTTTTTTTTCAGTCGCCTTTGAAAAATGATGGTTCAGCATTGAGGTTAAGGAGCGACTCATAGTGAAGTCGTATCCGGCAGGGTTTCAGAGAGCCTCCTTGAGGAGTCGGCCGGATGATTATGCGACTCCTGGCATTTATAAAAAAGAAGAAATGTTTAGAGAGATGCTAATTATTCCGCAGCCACTGCAGTAAAGGAGCTAAGTGAAGACGAGTCGAAAACATGTTTGCTGCAAAACTAGAACTACAGGTGTATAGCGCTCTAATTAGCGATAATGAGTATAATGAGTGAAAATATATTCTCTTGCCGGTGTATTAATGTATGTTCCCCTCGGCTGAGAGCAGGGTGCCCTGTTTTCAGGTCTGCATGTTAAGAACCTCCGTGATTGATGAGTAACGATTTGGCCTTTCAAATGTCAGACAAATGAATGTTAAAAATGCCAGTCGCCGTTTACCAAAGCTGAGTTGACGGTGTTGAATTGTTTGCTTCATCCAAAGCAGCAGTCCAAAAATATTCTGTTTATTTTATCACAGAAAATGTGAAAATGCCGAAGTTTATGAACCTACAGCTTGTGAACGTTTTGTCACTTTGGCTAAAAGCATGACTGAAACATCGGGCCGGGCGTATGCATAGTGGAAGGGTAACGTTTGATACTTTTACAAAATCTTTTGCGAAGAAATCATCAGTGTTGTGGGTATAATACCTAAGTGGGTAAAGGCAAATAATATAAGTCTGCTATGTTTAGAAAAGTGGTTTTAATCTGGTCTCAAACCCCAATATCAATAATATATCTTGGGCAAATAACCCATCGATCGTATAATAATTTAAGCTCTAAACTGCGAATATGGTGTCGCTCTGCTGTGAAAACGTTGCACCTCTCAAAGTGTTTTCTTTCTTTCATCAATGGGAAGATAGCCTTGTTGTAAGCTTGGAGGCCATTCATGCATGAGATCATCCAATGACTTCTTTATAAAGCTGGAAGAAGAAAAGACGAGTTAACTCATTAATCTTCCAACAAAACAGAAAAAATTAAATCACCCGAGACACGTGGCTTTTTCGACAGGACGGAAACAAAATCTTCAACGCACATCAAATTTGCATGACTTTGTAGTGAAGAGCTTAGTCTCTGCACCGGCTAATGTCGGGTTGGGGGCGCGTCGCGTGCGTTAATTGGTTCCCCTAACAATCCCGATCTCAGACTCCTATTCTACATAAAGCCCCATATGGGAGTATAGCGGATGAATTATTAAACTGCTCATAATGATGGAGTCGCTTTGTGCAAACTCTCCAGTTGGCTCTCGACAAAAAGAACCCGCGCTTCTTTGATACTTAGCAGTTTAGTCAATAATTTGGAATTCCGACGTTTGATCGCCCTTGAAGCCGACGCTGCTTAAGATGTGGCCAGGCAGCACGCTTGCCTCCTGCCTTTTAGAGAGAGAAAATGAAAGGGTGGGCGTGAAAGGGTGGCCGCGGAGAGCATGCTCAGGTGAAAGCGTCGATTCAACATGTTTTATTGACAGAAGGCTCCCCGCAACAGCGGCGCAGAATTTAAAAAAAGAAAGAAAAGGCCCGTCGTCAGCGGAGGCCGGCGTTAAGAAGCGCTGTGACACATCGCGCTCTAATCAAAGCCCGCTCCTTTTAAACAGCCGTGAAAGCTTTCATGTTAACACGACACCGCGACCAAAGCTTTAGTCGTGCTCTTAAAAGGGACTGACTGGTCAATGGGCTCGCGAGTGCGTGTGTGTGTGTGTGTGTGTGTGTGTGTGTGTGTGCGTGTGTACGCCTGCACCTGACAATACGCCATATCAGTGACCACACACACTCGATCCTTGCTTCTCATCTTACCGGTGATACTGTGTGTGACTCCCCCGACCCGTGCATGAATTTGCAAGTGATCACCCCCGCCCGTGTGTGTGTGTGTGTGTGTGTGTGCACGAATGTGCTTATTTTTCCAAGCCGTCTCAGGTTTTATTTGTCGGCTCAGATGTGAGCGTTCTTTTTATCCAGCCAATTAGAGGTTGCCATTTCATCCCCATGGAAACCTGTTTGGGGCTCTAATTGGCAAACGGATTTGCATGACTTTGATTACATGTTTTTCCTTCTTCTTTCTGCTGCGCGCGCGCGCACGTGCGTGTGCTTGCGTTCAAGTTTGTGTGTCTGTGAATGTTCAATAAGAGATGTTGTTTTTGTTGTTTTTCAATTCCCATTTTCTTTCTTTTTTCTTCTCAAGTGCCCGTTAGCCGCCATCTTTATCACATCTGTGTACTTGTGAAACAGGAGAACAGGAGCCTCTTAAATAATGCACGTCCGACTTGTACCTGCGCTGACCCATTAAGAAGCAGCTTTGCTGTGCAATTACCGCACTGTGACTGCTTTAAACTGCAAGTTCCTTTTCTCAAAGTTAAGTCTGTTTGCATCTGTGCTCGGACGGGTTGCAAAAAAAGAAGAAGAAGAAGAAGAAGAAGAAGAAGAAGAAGAAAAGAAGAAGAGGAAGATGAAGAAGCGGGTTATCGCACACGTTATGGATGATAGTGGTGGTTCAAGTTATCTGTAATAGCCGCAGGGAATGGGAGTTAAAAGCAGCGCGGTGTGAGCGCGTGATTATGTAGTCTGGGTGAGTACGCGTGTGTCAAGCGGGTCAAACTATTTTAATGCGTTCGTGTCCGACAACATCGAGGTGGGGGAGGTGTGTGAGGGTGGGGGGCGGGGGGTGTGGGGGGGGGGGCTCTCTGGGCGGCGAGCTATTGTAGTTCAGCTCTACCTGTCTCTGTGCGTGTACCGGTAGTGCAGTCTCTTATCTGGTCTATTTCTGACATTAACAGGGCTGAACACACACACACACACACACACACACACACACACACACACACACACACACACACACACACACACACACACACACACACACACACACACACATATATTAAATGCACAGATACATTGAAAGTGGTTTAATATGGGGCATCGCTGCAGGCAGAGGCCAGCCCACTCAGGTTTATGTAACTTCTTCGATAGGGCAGGTAGAAACGCTCTCATTCTCTCTCACACACTGAAATAGCCTGAGAGAGTCTGAGCTGGCTTTACTCTCAGAGTGAAGCCCCCCCCCCCCAGAGCCCCCTTCCTTCTAACCCTAGACCCAGATACCTCTTTTCAATCATTTTCTGTCTATCTCCTGCTTCTCCATTCTCTCCATCACTTCCCCTAGGCCATACCTAAGAACACATTCTCATGTTGTATCTCCCCCCCCCCCCCCCCCACACACACACACACACACACACTCACACACACCTCAACCCACTTTTTTTTTCTAAGCCACGGATTCTGACCAGGAATTTCCTTTTCTCCTCTTCCACTTATTTCCATGTCTCTTTCCTCTATCTCCATCTTGATCTTCTGATTTATCTACATTCCACCAACAATTCTAAAACAGATGGCTACACCACGCCTGGGGCAAAAACATTGGCTTTGGACTACAGCGCTACCGGGGCCAGTCTTTCACACTCATGCAAGATCTAATAAGCTGATATCCGGCGAGAAATGTGCTCCGATTCGCCAGTGGCAGAAATGCATAAACCATATTGCACAGTGCAGATATTCACACCTGAGGCTTATTCCTTGGTAGCGTGCTTAATTTGATCCAATTGGGGGGGGGGGGAAAGAAAAAGGGAAAAAAAGGAGAAAAGCAAAGTAAAAAGTGAAGCTAAAACAGAGGGAAAATGGGGAGTACAAACCAGAGAGGGTTTGTTACTTAAGAACCATTTGTAAAATTTAAAGAAACTATTAAGTGTTATTAAAAAGACGAAGTTTGGAACCATTAGAAAAAGCACGTTGTGAAAAGATGGATCCAGATGGAGAGTGATGAAAAGAGATGAAACCACTTAGGGAGAACAGAGAGATCAATCAGAGGGAAGACAGACGGAGGAGGAGGAGAATGTGTGTGTGTGTGTGTGTGTGGTTAGAGGGGGAGGGGAGCAGACAGACATTGGGGATGGAGGGTTGGAAAGAGACACTTTTTATTGGATGACTAACAGAGCAATGACGGGAGAAGCAGACAGTGCGGACCGCTGGGCCATGCAATACTCAATCTTTCATATTGCTGTGCTTTCCCTGTCATCTCGGTTCATTCTGCACTCGCTATACTCAGGTCTGCATGTGCTTGTGGGCCTCGTGCTTATGAACAGTACGTTTCTGCCTGTGTACATGCTTGCATTGAATTTGTGCGTTCAGTTCCATGGCTGCGGTTCACAACTTGTGAAGTTGTACAAAAATGAGAATGAGGTGCAGGTGTGTGTCTGCGTGTCTTTACACACCGATGCCGCTGATGAATAAACCGCGTGTGAATGCCCAAATACTCATTCAAATATTTATACATCAAAACTATTATTATTACCTAAACTAAAACGGCAGCGATGCAAATTATTTCCAAGACTTTTTCAATACAAATGTTTCCGAATAGATTTTTGCAGGCAGAGGATCAACTAACGGGATCCGGTTGACCCCGAGCGGCGTCTGGCAGGTGAGCTGATGTTTAGCCTGTTGGTGCTTTTATTGAGTTCACTTTTAGAAACGGGATCTGTGGGACTTTTGCTTCTTTACACAGTGAACTGCACATGAGGGCTTTTATTATGAAATGTAAGTGGATGTGGCCTCAAGTCAAATTGTAGTAGTAAATTATGATCCATTTAGAGTCAAATAGATCAGTGATTATCAACTGGTGGGTCGCGACCCAGAAGTGGGTCTTGGACCCGTTTTCAGAGTGCAAAGAAAAAGATCCTGTGCATCTATTTTGACGGGGATGTTTTATGCGCTTTACTCTGGTGAGTTCACATGCTGGACTACTGTGATCATTTGCTTCATTCGCGCTAGATGCACAGGAGAGGAGGAGGAGTCATAAGAAATAAGCACTATTTCTGCTTTACATGTTGTGGAGGTCCCGCAAACGTCCTCATGTCTGGGTTCATAATATTATCCGTGAATATGGAATACTTTAGATACTTAGAGATTCTTATCAGGAGCAAAACGCATCCCCAGTTCTCCCAGTATGAATTCCTCCAGACTCTGGTCTATGTCAGTGCTACACCTCAGGCTGAAGTGAGTGCTGCTTCATGTATTTCAGTATGTAGCTACTGATAAGGTAATCAGAAGAAAAGTTAATGTTGTATACTTGAATCTTTTTAATTGGCCTTTTTGGTTTAATTTATTTTGAATTTGTAGATAAAGCTGCTCCTCAAGACACTGAATTATTACCATAGTGCAGCGTTGGTTGTTCATGTTTGTGTATGAAAAGCACTGAGTCTGTTAAAAAAGTTACTGTATTACCTTGTGTCTATAAATGCACTTTTTGGTTTTTAATTGACTGTAAAAGGGAATATTTCTAACTGAAATACTCCATAGAGCAGGGCATGCTTTAGGTGGGGCTACCTTGTGATTGACAGGTCTCTACCGCTATCAGCACCATATATACGGCATCTCTACGTCACTCCTCCACATTCCAAATATGGTCACTTCAGTTCATTGGCTGCGGAAAAAAAGCAACATGGCAACCGCCAAAATCCAAGATGTTAAATTCACAAACCAAGTTCTTAAACCCATTTCTATACATAGTCTATGTTTTTTGTTGTTGTTAATTTGTCCATTAAGCACAAAAAAGGTAAACTCATGACAAAAGAAAGCAGCACATGCAGCAGTTTGGCTGCAGCTGCATCACCACCGATGTTCAGCTCCAGGATCCCACACGGACACAGGGAGTGAAGGCAATGGAGACGAAGTGCTTGTTTGGATCACTGTTACGTAAACGGGGTTCTGGGAGACAGCGATACAGCCAGGCGCAAACGATCCGACGCCCACTTCAGGCACACGGAACTTTCCAGAGGCCGACGAAGTGCTTGTGTCATTTTCTACCAAGTAAGATGGAGTTTGAAGCCAGATCTCGCTTCGGGAGCGGAGCCCAATTCCGTTGAGTCCTGAATCCATTTTTTAATTCAACCTCGACTCAGCGCCAGTCAACGCACCGGAGACTCCTCTGTGTGGGGCGGATGAGACCAATCGCGGGGACACTAAGCTGACTTGAATCCCTGTCTAGTGTGGGAACCGCAGCCCTTTGTTTTGCAATATTGGGTAAAATTGCTCAACCCGCAGACAGCCATTAAGGTAACGCTGCAAGGCAGACGAGCCGAATGCAGAGCCGAGTCTTCAAGAGGCAAATAAAAGGAGGCATCGCAGCGAGGGGCTTGCTATGTAGGTCTTTGTGTGCGTGTGCGTGATTCTAGGAGACGGTGTGCCGGGCCTGTGCTTGTGATGCGATCCGGAGGGAATGGAAGAAGAAGAAACTGATGTAAGAGCCGGAAAACTTTACTCCCCGCTCGTGTGTCATCATATTCTTATCTGAGCTTGTCTGCTCGCGGTGAAAAGTGTATATGCATAAGGATCTGGGAGGGTGTGTAATTATGCACTATTATGTACACACACACACACACACAGACGCACACACACAACGCCCGTGCGCGTTTAAAAAAAACACACGTCTGACTGAGTGTCTGAGCTCGGCTTGTCTGAGCGCGTGCGCCGGAATGACTTCCCCCGCATTCTTGCCATTTTTAGCGGAGAGCTTGAAAACAAAAAAAAGCTGAAGGGAAGAGTTGTTAACACGGTAACATTATCGGCCCAACAGCCTGTCGGTGTTATCTCTCGCGTGTGGTAAACAGTCAAGACAGACGGGGGAGGGGGGGAACCTCCAATCACATTTTTCAGCTTTTGGGTGACCTTGATGTGTGAGGAAACTATTTCTCTCTCCCTCTGACTCGCTCTTCTCCTCCCTTCCCCTGCTCTCCCCCGTGCTCTGTCTCTCTGTCTTTGTCTCTGTCTTCACACACAGAGGAACACACCCACGGCTTTGATTGAAGACGCGTTGTTTAAAGACGTTCTGCAGACTTTCCATTAACGACTCTAACCCGGAACCTCAATCCTGTTGTGACCTTCACGATGAGGGAGGCCACAATGTAAATGTGACACGGCTCTTTCTACTGCGCACAAAGGGAAAGACGGATCTCACCTACGATGGAAAGATCCACACTTCCGGGTCAAAAGTCAATCCACTAAGTTAGACTGTGGGACGCGACCTTGAGCTTTTTTGTGTACCACAAGATTCTGCGGCTGAGGGTGTAAGACAGACACACAAGTATTCAGCGGCCAAAGGAGCTGAACGGCACCTTTTTTAGTTTTAAACAACACATTTGTTGTTAGGTACCCATCTGACCCGGGTCGAGCGGAAAAATCTATATTGACAGGGTAAGCCTGTCGGCCTCCACCGCCGAGCATCTAACACACACACACACACACACACACACAGACACACACACACATCGAACCAAAACTCTCACCATGCTTGACTCTCAGTAAGTGAGACGTTGCGGGATTGAATTTAACAATTACGATCATACTCTTATTCTGTCTTGTATTCATTTCCCCAAAATAAAAGTCTCTGTTGTTTCCCGTAACATTCGTCCTCCCCCTCAAGCTCCTCCCTTGTCCCCTCCCCTCCTTCTTTTGTCTCCGGGTCAGTAGATCAGGTTTCAGTCTGGCTCGACGGGCGATCCCCGCTTTGGTTACCTCGCCCCTCTCACCTCTCGCTTACCCTCACCTCCTCCCTCCCCTCCCCCGCCCTGCCCCTTCCCTTCCCCTCCGACTCACCCCGGTAGCATATGGTCGACCTGAACTCGCGGTGGCTTTTAATAAATACATCAGGGCGCTGGTATCGCCGTGACAGGGGTCACGGGTCGATTACAGTGTGCGCTTGTGTAACAGAGGGTTGGAGGGAGGGCAGGGTGTGTGTTTCTGGGTCTGTTTCTGGTCGCCTTTCACGCACGTTATCGCGGGAGCTGTGCGCGTGGATGCCTGACTGATGCCGTGCAGGTGGGGTGGGGGTGCGAGTGCGAGTCCACGACAGACGTTCATCATATTTAATCCTGGAGGGATTTCGCTGAAATGAAAAGCTGCTTTTCAATTTTATAATCCGGTAGACCTAATCCCTCCGCCGGCGCCCGTCCATACAGTCCAATTAGATGGACAGGTCCCACAGATGAGAGACAGATGAGTCCCACCGTGGCTCGTCCTCGCTGCGTCAAAAAGCAGCACGCTGACCGACGCAAAGTGTTGTGAAACACACACACACACACACACACACACACACACACACACACACACACACACACACACACACAAAAGAAACTGCTCTGTCAACCCACCTGTTTCCACTGCAGTCTTGGCCTCGTTAACAGAGCATTGATTAGACATTTGATGTGTGTGTGTGTGTGGTTCGATTCAGCCTTCGCGGCACCGCGCTATCACCCACCCCCCCCCACACACACACACACACACACACACACACAAATACACGTACACACACGCACACGAGCGTGCATGCCAGGTCCTGGGAGAGAAAGTGCTCACTACAGTAAAAGAAGAAGTCGCACTAGTGAAAAACGCTGAGTCGGTTCGTTCTCAGAGGTCGGTGTGGCGCATGGAAGAAGCAGAGGCAGCAGCAGAGAACTGGCAAAGAAAGAGGGACAGTGAGCGACAGAGTGGAGGAGGGAAGGGCAAGAGTCAAAGGGAGTGGTTCAAAAACAAAAGAAGAAGATGAAAGCGCCAATGGAAACGTAATAAAAGAAAAGGCATCAGAATGAAACCTGCTAAAAGTGAAGCAGAACAAGATAATAAAACAACCGGTGTGACCTTTGTTGGGGCTGATGGAGGATGGAGGGGGCGGAGTGCTTTTTGCGGCGGAGCGTATGTTGTGTGCGTGCGTGGTGGCAGTTAGAGGGCAGAACGAGGCCACTTTGCCCATATCGACTGCAGTGCCATGTGACTGCTGTGATCATTAATGTGTCCGGATGCCAACGGGTATCCTGATGACCCACATCTCAGCAGTCCACTCTCTCTCTCTCTCTCTCTCTCTCTCTGGCTGCCACCCAAACCAGACCACCCTCTCTCCCTCTCTTACTCTCCCCACTTGGAAGCAAATACTCCGGCCTTCTCCTTTCCACTTTCTCCACCAGCAACGAGGGCTATCGAACCTCTGTTTTTAATGGTACCCACCAAAAACATTCTACTGTTTAACTAAAAAAAAAAATAGATCTCCCTTATCAAAATTACACACACACACACACACACACACACACACACACACACACACACACACACACACACACACACACACACACACACACACACACACACACACACACACACACACACACACACACACACACACACCAGATGCGTCAAACCAAAACTCTCACCAGGCTTGGCTCTTAGTAAGTGAGACGTTGCTGGATTGAATTTAACAAAAACGATCACACTATTATTCTTTCCCAAAATAAAAGAAGAAAGAAAGAAAGCGAAATCTCACACATCTCCAGAAAACATCACCTCCTCTTTTACGCTCTCTGTTCATCTCTGTTTTCATTCCTTCCCATTGATATGGATGATTCATCCCTCTCCTCTGTGAACAATTATGATTAATGCAAGTGAGTCGACTGAGCTGTGTTATCATGTTCATCATGCCTCTTTAATGCAATCTTGCGCTTCATCCATGACGCCCAGTTTGTATCACATTTTCTTCCTTCTCCCCCTTTCCTTTTTCTCCTCCTCTTCGGAGCACCCGAGTTGGTCTGATGATGTGCTGCCTTCAGATGAGCAGTTTTTTGGGTGAGTTTTCACTGACCCAGTAAAGTACCTTTGAAACGTTATCCCACCCCGTCCCCTCCCTCCCTCCCTCCCCTTCTCGGTTACTTCCCGTCTTCCTAACCTCCTGTAATTCTCTCCCACTCCTGGTCTAATGCTATTCCAAGTTCGGTCAGCGCCCCAGTTCCTGCATTTGGCAACGCACTCCCCGCCTATTACTCCCCAAGTCTATCTCTCACTTGCACTCGCGTATAAAAAAATATATATATAAAAAAAACGCCGTCGTGAAATAAGCGGTCCCTGGAGCGTGCGGGTGACAGGCTCCCGCCGACACAAACCTGCCGCCAAACTGCTGGAGTTAACAGATTTTGACACGTAAGTGAACGCGAGCGCCCCAAAAGTCTTAGACACGCACGCACACGCCTGTGTGTTAAGGTGGGTGGGGTGGGGAGGGGGGGGGCACACTCCACTGCAGCAGAGGAGTTAATTACCCCGTACGATCAATAATTCATTACGCTGTCAGTTTGTGTGTCTACGCGTCTCCGTATGTGTGCTGGCATGTTTTGAGTGCACATAAGCATGAACACCAAACTCTCCCAGTAAGCATTTTCTTTCCCTGAGAACGGCAGATTAAGAGGATTGACTTCGTAATGGATTAACCTCTATGTGTGTGTGTGTGTGTGTTCAGCAGGATCAGAGAGCCTCACGTATGAATTGATTAGACTAAGAAGAAGCTCCTCTCTTTCCTTTTTTTTTTTAAATGACCACATCAGCACTTTTTCCACCGCGGGGAGCATAAATGTAAGGGCTGTCTGTCAAGGAAAACAAGATGCCGCCCCTTTAAGAAGGGTTAGCTGTCACTCAACGCATCGCTCTCCGGGAGCGCCACGCCACGGACCAGGGGGACCCTGCTGTGTCAGTGTGTCCAACATGATAGATGGTGCCTGTGTGTGTGTGTGTGTGTGTGTGTGTGTGTGTCCGTCCTGTATTTCTATGTCAGCAGGACTTTGGCTTTTAGCCAGAGCTTCTACAGCAAACACCAAAGCCTGGCGCATCCATTATCGGTACAACTAATATATTGTTTACGGAATAAACATATATAATGTACATATCACTAACTTATTATCTGTAAAATACTTATTATTATCTGTATATTGGTATTTACTGCTATTGCACTTCTGGTTGGATGCTAAACTGCATTTCGTTGCTCTGTACTTGTACATGTGTAATGACAATAAAGTTGAATCTAATCTAATCTAATCTAATAAGCTAAATGGAAGAAAGATAACAGCGTGACATGGGAGGCAGAGACGCGAATGACCAATTACCACCGCTGGAAGACTATTCGCCCACTCCCTCTGTGTCCTTTCTCCAACTGAGATCCTCAGGGGTTTACATGCAGGGTAAGCATGCGCACGCAGTCACGCGTGCAGGCCCATTCGCATATTGTTCAGCGGGGGTGGGGGGTTGGGGGGTTTGACTCATGTCCTCTGCATTAGCTCTTGCTCAGCGGAGGGCTGACGTTTGACACTGAGCACACACATGCTCTGACAACAGGGTGCTGTCACGCCGCTCACAGGCTTTGGGACGCTGACACGCAGGCGCGCTGTCAGCAATTTTGTGGAGATGAAACGGTGTTTAGGCGTTTAGCGACGGGGGGTCACGGTCGAGAGCGTCGGCAGATGTGTGGAGAGGAAGAGATGAAGCCGGGGAGGAGGAGACAAGAGAGTGGACAAAGTGTGAGAAAGAGCTGATTTTTAAAGACGGATTTACGTATGGAGACGTAAAAAAAATCTCAAAAATCTCAAAAAACGCTGACGGGTAGACCATAGAGACTATCGTCACCCACGGTCCCGCTGCAGATCTCCTACCTGTTTGCTGTACTTGTTCCCAGTCTGGCATCCGTAGTCCGAGCACTGGTCAGATCCCAGGGACATGGCGTCCGCGTTGCCACTGCCCCCGCTGCTGCTGCTGCTGGAGCCGGCGCTCCCCGCGCAGCCCCCGCTGCCCACAAAGGTGTTGGACGGCGGCAGGTCCTGGACCGCCTGGTGCTTCTTGCCCTCGGCTGGGGGGGAGTGAGGCTGCAGGTTGACCGCGGGGAGAGGGGAGCTGGATTTGTAGTGCCTGGCCAGGTCCGGGCTCGACTGGTGCCTCCTGCCGCCGCCCATCCGCGGACTGCCGGGGTCGCCGTCCATGGCGCAGTAGCGGGCCGCCAGGCGCTCGCTGGCACTGCTCAGATCCTCCTCGTCGTCGTCGTTGGCGTGCCGTCGCAGTCCGTTGACTGTCACGATGCCGCTGTAGAGGGATCGGTCCGTCTTGCCTCCTACCGCCACCGCGCCGCCGCTTCCATTGCGCTTGTCCCGCCGGGGTTTGCGCCCGCGGTCTGAGCCCCTGCCGCGGCCGGCCTGCGGCTGAGCCCCCGGAGGACTGAAGAAGTCCTCCTCCGGCTCCTTCTTGCCGGCCTCGTAGCCATTCTTGCCCTGGGCGCCACACTGCCGAGCCGTGACCACGAGCAGGATGACCAGGATGACCGCCGCGGCTCCCGCCAGTACGCCGATGGCCACGCTGAGGCGCTGTTTCCCTAACGCACGCTCGCTGTCCGGGTCACCTGCGATGTCCAGGGACAGTGGAGCCATGAGACTCCGGGCCACCTGGGGTGGAGAGGGAGAGGGGCACAAGAGAGAAGAAGACGCAAGTCAAGAAGGGAAAAGCAACAAGAAGAGACACACCATAAGAAAAAAAGTCCCGCTGTGGCTCTAAAAGATGACACAGTGGGTGCGAGCCACAGAGAAACATCAAACAGCATCTTCCACTTAATTAAACTCATCACCGTGTTTTTTAGTGGGGAGCCTCTCCATTATTCCCCGACACATAGAATGTCACTAAATATATAATTGCTCTTGCTTCCCAGTTGCAGCATTTCAAGTAGCGGCTATAATTTCTCCGCTTGTGATCTCACATCATCTGCGCCGGTACAGGAAATGCCCGGGATTACGCCGTTTAAAGCTGATTAAAAGAATAAAGGGAAACTTCAGGGTCGGGGACAGTTGGGAGAGGGAATAAAAATAAATAGTGGGAGAAACAGTCGGTAAATGTGGGAATAAAGGCAGCAAACGTGCTGCGACTATATCCCCCTGAACACAAACACATCTACTGTCTCGTCAGCGAACAATGCCCCCTATTGTAAATGATAGCGTGGGCGTGGATTAGCTATCGCAATTTCTTTCGCACTGAGAATTGGATGGATGGACAGATAGAAGGCTACTGCAAAGAGAGAGAGAGAGAGAGAGAGAGAGAGATAGAGAGACCTCTCCTTCTCTCAGGCCCAGGGTTTGCTGGACAGAGAGGTAAATCCACAATGGTCCACTCTGATCAATTTATATCACGCTCATAAAAATGTTTTTGCGTTTTTGGGGTTGGAGATGGAGGAGACAAATAATGGTCTTCCATTATGAACACATGTACATGGCTGGCTGCGCAGACACACACACACACACACACACACACACACACACACACACACACACACACACACACACACACACACACACACACACACACACACACACACACACACACAAACAAAGTCATCCTCGGAGATTGTGCTCGAATAAAAGCATCATTACAAGAAAGTGTGTGATGCTGAAGCACAAACACAGCCATTACTGGTTATGGAGACTCGCGCCACAGGATACAATGAGGCTGTGGAGTTCTGGTCTGCCGAGCCCTGCTGGTAATATGGGGGAGGGGTCACAAATCTGAATATGTTCAATCAATACATGACAAATGTGTAGGGGAGAATCATTATCCGGGGACCAGACAAACTATGGGAACACACACACACAGACGCACGCTGAAATGTATGCATGCACCTACTCGGGCCCACACAGTGTGTGTGTGTGTGTGTGTGTGTGTGTGTGTGTGTGTGTGAGCTGTCCATTAGCAAGACAACTCATTCCGCAGCCCTGACACCTCGTCTCGGAGCCGCGCGCGACAATTCCTTTGGCCTGTCAAGGCTAGGAAATTATATACTCGTGTAATCCCCGGCGCCTTCGGAGCGGCGGGTAATAAAGCTCGCAGGGAGGAGAGCGGGAGGCACGGGGAGCGGAAAAGGTGAGGGAGAAGATGCATTTCAGCCCCCGTCAGTGGGCAATAACTAAATAAAATATACTCGCTGTTTAACCTTGAGTGTTACTCCAGAGAGCGCCTCGCTCACACGGCTGCAGCGCGGAACTCGACTGTTACATTATCCAAGACGTATTATTGGGCTTACGTGCACCGAGAATGAGAAAGCTAAGAATGGGGCTGTGTCGTATTTCATTGTTTCATCGCCATCTATCTCTGGGTTAAGTTTCACTGTTGGATTTTTTGAGCGACTTGTGTGGCTTCTGTTCCATTATTCTGCTCCCACTGCGGAGGGCCCTCTCTCCGCCAGGCTCCGCTCTCTGGCCCTCAGCCCCATTGTTCTTCTTCCTCCGCCCTGCGGTACTTGATTTTCCATTCTCACTCTGCTGGGCATCTCTGTCTGGCTTAGCGCATCCCTCTGGACACTGTCTGCCGCTCCCCACCGCAAAACATAGCGGAAACGGCGACGCGTTGCGCAGCGACCGGAGCCCGCCGAGGTCTTTTGGGTGTGCACTGCGGAAAGTGTGCAGAGTCAAGTGCAGGCTATGTATAACCCCCGTCCTAGTGCAGGTGCGTGTGCAGCATGTGCGCAGAGACGGCTAAAGTGTTCAGCAGCCCTTTCGGAGTGCATCCCTCTGACGCATCCCCATCTCCCAGCGGAATCTCCCGTTCTGCTGCATGGGCTTTGTTCCGGCCCGGGTTTAATACCGCCATCCATCCATCTGTCTATCTATCCCATCCGCTCTCCAAGGACTCAGGTTATCTGCGTTGTCACTGCAAACGTCGACCAAGGCACTGGTGCTCCCCGACCACACTATTGACCCGAAGGTGCCTGGTCTGTTGATCGATGCGTGACAACAGGGAGCTGCAGTTTGGCAGCAAGAAAGCTGATTGTTCATATCTATAAACTAAACCCCCATTCCCAGATTTTTAAAGAAAAACCTCTTGATCTGAGATGAAACACTGATTGTAAGAATGTGAAAATATCATCACTAAAGAGGCTAAATCAGATCCACAGGACAGCTTACTTCCAATGTACAAAGCTCCTTAAAGTTCCCCAAATGACAGCCACGGCTCAGACATCACGACTACTTCCTCCAGCTCGGACCCTGCAGTATCATATTGTGGCTAATTACCCAACATGTGGTTCACCCAGTAGCGTTTGGATGGGAGAGACTGGAGTCATTTTCCGGCGCGGCGCTGCATCGGCGACAGACTCCCCTAATTACATCTGGCATCTATCCACAACTCAGTTTGACTTCATTATGGGATGGAGGTATTCACTCTTCAATGACTTCTACTCCATTACTCTGCAGAGTTGCTCTATACAATCAAACTAAACTATGCATATTGTAATCAAAGGCGGCTTTTATACCGGCCCGGACACATTACACCCTATTGTTCCACTCAATGGCCTCCGCCGTTTGGGCACGTTGTGGTTAAGTCCGCCTGTCAGCACTATTGTTCCGCCGCTTACCAAGTGTTCTGCTGTAATCCTCACCAACTTGATTGTTCAATTTGTACTTTTCAATCGACTCTCGCGTTACATTTATGAGGTATTCTACACACTGGCTGCTGCTGGAAATGCTACACCTTCTTTCTGTGATCAGTTGTTCACTTTCTTAAAAAAAGTTAAACACAACTTATTTTTGGACGCCAAGTTGTCTACACATGAGCTGAGTCAAAACTCTCAAGGCTATGATTACAGAGGATTTTTCTCCTGCCAAAACACGAGATTTAGCTGAAAGTGTCGAGCATCCCAAGGGGCACACGGAGCACAGTGTTGTTGTGGTTGCTATGCTACCGCCTCGAAGAGGTACATAGTAACATCTGGGGATGGGCGATCGTTCCGTCCGATGACTCATCGTCTTTCAGTGCAGTGGCATCGTGTGGAAATCGAGATTATCGAGGCCCCCAAACTTGCTTATCATTGTTGTTTCTCTGTCATTTCATTCATGTCCATTAAAGGTCTTACGGCCTCGGTCTGAACACTTTACCATGTGGTTATTTCATATGTACTGATTATTTATTGACTTATCAGAAAGGTATATGCTAAATTATGATACACATCGAGACCTGAAATGACCTATATTGGGATAGAAGATTTTTGGCCATATCAGTAACAGCACTGAAAATGAGAAATTCAGCTAAAGTTTAAGCTACGCACTTGGAAACATCCAATCCCCGAGGGCCTTCTGCTTCAAACACAGAGGGAGGCACCACCACCATCCCAACATGCACAGCTGGCAACATCTGCGCCGTAAGGAGTGCCTTCCTCGGAGATCGCTATCTGGGTTTAGTCAGTGCAACCAAACATTTTTTGCTCTTTAGCGTGTTGATACAAAAGGACACTATCAAGATATTCGAGGAATTTCGGAGGTGCCGAGAACAATCTTTGTTTCACACACTTTTGTGAGACTTCTGCCTCTTATCTCTCTCCCCCTCAAATGTCTCGGCGCTGACTTTCGGCTCTCACACTGTTTACGTCATGTTACATGCACAGACCTGACAGCTGAGGACCTTTTCCCTCAGAGAGAGCGTGTTCGCGAGCAAGTTTCAAGTGTGTGTGTGTGGGGCGGGGTGTGGGGTTAAAAACCACAGGCTGCGAGTCTCAGCGCAAACACAGTAACCACAAGGCCAATGAGGCGGTTTAATTATGAGTCAATACAAATGACTTTGTCCATCGAGACCCAAGTTTTAGTAATTATTACCTGCCAGCAATTATAGCTCTGTTGAACAATTTTTAAAACATAATGGGAAGTGCATTTGATTAATACAACAAGGGCAGAGGAGAGAGAAAGATTTCCGACAGCATAACGTGCGCTACATTTGAACCGAATGGTATTTCTGGTATCTGCAGTGAGTCGATTACCTCTTCACCTCAGCGTGGTTCTTTCATGCCAACGCTCACCTGGTGCTCAAGTATTTCCTGTAAACATTTAGAGTTTGTAGTGGCATTCTGTAAGTTTGCCCACTTCAGTGCTCAGAGTGTGCTGCATAGCACAATGAAGGCTCATCAATATTCAGGTCCATTGTGGAGAGACAGTACGAAAGCAAAACTTCTATTCAAATGAACACGCTTTAACCTATTCTGTGTTAAAAGGCCAAAACTGGGACAGGGCCATCTCTTCTCTCTACCCTTCTAACACACTCACCCCTAATGCTCTCGCTCTCTCTACCTCTATCTCTCTCTCTCTCTCTCTCACACACACACACACACACACACACACATAGTGCTCTCAGCTCTGAGTTCAATGTACCATAAAATAAGAACCATTCAGTAATAACACTTCTTACAACCACGTGGTCATTATAAAAATGCCTTCCGGACAAAGAACACTTAAACTAAAAAGAAGCAGGCATTGCCAAAAGCCCTCAAAAGAGAGGAGTGGGCCTCTTTATCCGGGACAAATATAGACACAATTATTTCCTCAAAAATGGGCTGAAGATTGGAACATCATGCAGACTGTGCAAATTGTGCATTTGTGTGATTCTGTCAAGACAAATAATCTTCTTACCGGTTTAGTTAAACAGCCACAATCAGTTGTCATTACCGCCCTGTGCTATTGCAATGTATTATCAGAGTGACCATTATGGGAATGGATCAAAGGACAATATCATCACTGTCATTATGGGTTATCATTACCAACTCTGTGGAACAATAGGGGTCCGCACACACACCAGAAATCAGAAAAATGACATCTTTAAATACGAAGATTACCTGTGCTACCACTAGGGTGGCGTTGGCCAAGCTCTCGTTGATGAAGACATGAACCAGGGTGGTGGCACAGAGGGAGGGGGCCCCGCTGTCATTGACCCGGATCACCAGGCGATGCAGGCCCCTGTGGCGCCGCTCCAGAGGTTCCGCCAGGGTGATCACCCCGTTGGTGTGGCCGATCTCAAACAGCCTGAAGGGATTCCCCCCCACGAGGGCATAGTGAAGGTCTGCATTGGGGCCGGTGTCTGAATCTATGGCTGTCACGGTCCTGACAATGGTGCGGGCGCTGCTGGCGGGTGGAAGGAGTGTGTAGGAATCATTGGCTGGGGACGTGATTGAGGGGGCGTTGTCATTCTCGTCTGTCACGAAGAGTGAGACCGTGGCAGTGGCGGTTTTGCGCGGCTCCCCTCCGTCCACCGCGCGGACACGGAAGGTGTAGGAGGAAAGCTTTTCCCGGTCAAACGACGCCGAAGAGAAGATAGTTCCCGTGTTGTTCTCGATGGAGAACACCTCTTCTTTCTCTTTTTCGCTGTCTTCGCCGTCCGCCTTCTCCGCCGCCTTCTTCTCATCGACTCCATCCATCTCGATGAACAAACTGAGTTCCGCGTTCTCGCCTTCGTCGGCATCGGTCACGGTGACCATGCCGACCGGGCTGTTGGCGAGCAGGTTCTCTTTCACGTAGAATGTGAAGATTTCCTGGACAAACTTTGGCGCATTATCGTTGCGGTCAGTCACCTGAACGACAACCGTTGCGGAACCTTGCAGGGAAGGTGTGCCCTTGTCCTTGGCAATCACCCGGAGTTCGTACCTCTCTCGCAGCTCACGGTCCAGAACCCCGGTGGCACGGATATCTCCATTATCTGCATCGATGTAGAATGGCCCGTTTCCAGCAGGTTCCAGGGAGTATGCGATCTCCGCATTCTTGCCGCTGTCTGCGTCTGAGGCCACAACAGTGACTACCCTTTCACTAGGCGAGTTGTTTTCAGCGAAGTGGACCTCCACAACGCTCTGGGCGAAGACCGGGGCGTGGTCATTGATATCCACCACTCGCACCATCAGTGAGCTGTTGCTGGACAGGCTGGGGCTGCCAGAATCTACTGCCACAATGGTGACGCTGTACTCTTTGGTGGCCTCATAGTCCAGCAAGGCAGAAGTATGTAAAAAGTATTTTTTCTTATTCCTGTGAAAATAATTAGAAAATAGATTTCATGAATGTGGTTGCTCCGTAGATGAAAATAATACAGATATTGCCAAATGAAAATAGTAGTGCTGCTCCCTTTTAGACGATTAGCTGAGTCAGCAAGATGTCGGTAGACTAAAACAATATTTTACCAGTAGCATTGTAGTGTAGTGTATTGGTCTATTTATGGGGGATATTATATTATATGCTAACAAAATGCCAAAAATAGTGAAAATGTTGCTTTAATTTCCCAGAGGCCATGGTGACATTCAAAAGGCTTTTAGACTAAAGGGGCGTGACGAATAAAAAACACAAAAATGCAAACCGGCAGCTATTCATTTGCAACTTTTGCAGCACTTTTTCAATACAATTTTTCAATAGTTTATTTTAATAAGAGTACATTTGAGTTCTAATTCTGTTAAACAGCTACGCAGTGTCCTGTTTATGTTTCAGGCTTTTATTGTGAAAGGTAAGAACGGAAGGAGGGGATCTGGCCTATGCTGCCCTTGTCAAGGTTGAAAGGGCAAATAAAGTTTGTTGTCTCATTTTGGACCACAAATCATTTGTCTTGTTGCACATTGTGAATATGTCTTTTCCACCCAACATTATTGGTTGATGCCTTTTATTTGCGGTGCAAAAGCTCTGTACTCTGCATAATATTTTCCACAAAGAAAAGCAACAAAACCTCACATTCGCAAAGCCGTAGAGGGACCAGAGAATTACTGGAATATTTGCTTTAAAAATGTCTGAAACCCTTAATTGATCGTGAAAGTGGTTGGCAATCAATTTTCTTTGAATCGACCAATCGATCAGCCAACTAATCCTTTTAGCTCCATAATGCTTTGGTCTTTAAGACACACTTGATTTCAAGGTATCTTGCTGCAGGACTGCAGTCATCTGCCGAGAGACAATAACACTGGGGAAACTGTGACAGTCTAAATCTACTAATGAATTTGCTAAAGACCCATCATGATTGGTACTCAGACTCTCTTTCATCAAGGACGGCCCGAAAGTCAATAGAACAGCAGCCTTATTGCACAGGTCTCATATCAGTGGCAGTGCTATCCTAAGATGGCCTACTCTATTTCCCTCTCTCCTTCCATTCAATACCTTTAGGAAACATCGTTAGGATTGACTGAAGGGTGCTGGCAATTACAGCCTGCACTGCAGTAGTAATATAACTAGAAACCTTTAATGAACGTCTATGCATACAGATTGTATGCCATTCGAACTACTCTGTAGCCGGGGCGAATAAGTGTGCACCATTTGAACCAAGCTTAGATGAAATCTCCACTCTTCTTGGAATTCGCTGGGAAAAATAGAAATTGTAGTATCTCCCTCCTGGAGCAGTAGTGTGGGTGAGACTTGCTGAATGTGTAGTTGTCATGGTTAGAAAACATATTGGATAAAAACAGTACCAGCCTCTGGTTAAAAAATAAAAATAAAATACATACATACTGTTTCCCCATGAATAATGTCTAATGTGTATCTACTCATTACGGCCCTTCTGTCAATGAATTAGAACCAGTTTTCAATTAATTGTTCTTGGTGTCTGCAATTCAGGTGCTTAATGGCACGTATATAATATTATTAGCTTATTATGTACCTATTCGTTTCTGTGTCCCCTCAGGTAATGTGGCACATTATACTGAGCTACTATAAAAAGGCATCATTTCTTCATGATTACCTCATCATTACTTGGCATTTTGTGCTCCCTCAAGACAAAGTGGTGCATCATCCATTCCCGAATGACAGCGGCTGATCATTAGATACTGGGTCATTACTTCAGTATCTAGCAGTCTTTTTTCTTAGTAACTTATTATCTTGCATATAGTTCTTTGTTTCAGAGTGATTCAGGAAATACTCATTATTACGCAGTTACTTCTTTTCCTTTGCCGTGGATATCTGCATCATGCCGTGAGGGGTTACCTTTGGTTTGGCTTACCTGTCAAAGGCTTCGTCTGCAGGTAGGGGCGGGAGCGCTGTTTCACCAGCCGGCTTCAGCGTGAATGGGACGTCTCCCACGACCGTGCACGTCACGGCCCCATTCTCTCCCTGGTCTCGATCTGACACCTGAACCAGAGCCACGGGGGTGTCCACCAGGACGTTCTCCGGAACCAGCGCCACACCATCTCGAACCGGGATCCGGCCAATCTTTCGGATCTCCACAACGGGCACGTTGTCGTTTTCGTCCCGGACGGCCAAAATCACAGTGGTGCGGTCGGTGCGGGGCGGCTGACCCCGGTCTCTGGCCGTCACTGTGAACCTCAGCTGCGCCACGTCTTCCCTGTCGATCCGGTGGAGGACGCTCAGCCACCCGGTGGCCTCGTCCAGGCGCAGGAGTCGCCGCACGGATTCGGTGGCCGCTCCGAAGACGTATTCCACCTGCCCGTTGACTCCAATGTCGCGGTCGGAAGCTCGGACCTGGAGGACGGGCGTACCTGGAGGGGCATTTTCTGCCATTTCCGCCTCGTACGTGGACCTCTCAAACTGGGGGCTGTTGTCGTTCACATCGGTGATGGAGACGCGAAGCAGGGCTTGGGAGGAACGAGGTGGGTTCCCACCATCTCGAACCCTGAGGACCAACTCGTAGGAGTCCTTTAGCTCGCGATCCAATGTGCCCTTCACAATGAGCTGCGGCTGCTTTTCACCATCTGGTATATCTGCAACTTGCAGTTCGAACACAGTGCTCCGGGGTCCTCCTCCGCTATCGCCACTTCTACCCCTCCGGTCCCCCAGCCCCTCTGCTCTAGCAATGGGGTTCCCTGCTGCCACGCGTCTCGTTGAACTTGAACCTGCAGCACCATCTTGGATCAGCTCGTAGCGGTCGATGCCGTTTCGTCCAAAATCCCTGTCTGTCGCTGTGGGCAGCAGGTAGAGGGTTCCTATCGGGCGGTTCTCCTCCACCGAGAGCTGGAGCACAGGTGAGGGGAAGGAAGGCGTGTTGTCGTTGATGTCGGTTATGACCACGCGGCCCTCGAACAGGTCCACCCAGCTCTGCAGAGGGCCAATCACAGACACCTCGAAGTCCAAGAAGCACTCGTTCTCGTCAAATATCATCTGGCACTGCGGGAGCTTCTCCCGGTCGATGCGCCGCGGTCCCGTATTCAGCTCACCTGTCACGTTGTCAATCTTGAAGAACTCGGAGCCGCTCTCCAGGGCGAAGGTGACGTCCCCGCTGCCCGTGCCCGCAGTGAGGCCCAGGTCGGCGGCCACGTTGCCGATCTTGACGTCGGGCGGGCCCTCCTCCGCCACCCGGTACCGGAGGGCTGAGTCTGCGCCCGGCAGCTGAGTCAGCAGCTGCAGCGCTAGGACCACGAGGCTGAGAGCCTGCGCCGCGAAGGAGTGCACTGCGCCAAGCCTCTGCATGGCTCCTTCTTTCTCTCTCTCTCCCTCTCTCCTTCTCTGCCTCCAAGCTGCGGCTCCTCTCCTCTTTATTGCTGCTTTGTGGTCCGGTGCCGGCTCACAGCGTAGGTGTTTGATTTATCCGTTTCTTACCTTCTTCTCTATCGCTCTCTGCGGACCGCCGCCTGAGGTCCGGGGGAAGAGCTTCCGCACTCTCACCGTTCAGTTCACTCCTTTTCTTCTTGTCCTCCTCCTGTTTTTATTCTCTCTCCAACTTCTACAATAACAATAATATTGTCTTGCCGGGCTGGTCACGCCACAAACATATGAAAAAGCCCATCCTGCTGCGAGAAGAAGAAAAAAGAAGAGGCAACTAATTCACCGGCGTTTGATTAAATCCACTTCACTCCTTCTTTCCCCGGTAAACCGGAGAGCTGTCCCGGTGTCACGCGAGGACGGTTATCAGCTCATAATGCCATTTGTAAGTTCTTTTATTTTTAGATTTTTTAATTCCAGTCACATGTGGGACAGCGGCGTTTTTTTTCACAGTTCGAAACTGCAATGCAGCAGCACACAAAAGAAGAAGAAGAAAAACACAGAGCTCAGCTCTCCGGACGCCGAGGAGAGAGTCAAGTCACGTCCCCACAGAGAGGGATGGAAATCAGTTTTGGTAACCCAACAAAAAATGAAAATGTAATAAAGTCTGTGGGATGCTGCTGCTGCTTGGATCCCTTCTTACCTCCAGAACCGGCTGCTCTTCGTTTTCTCCCTCTCTCCTTCTTGCCCGCAGTGGAGCAACGTGCCAAGCCGTAGATTCCTTCACGCAAGTTGTGAAGGAGACAGGAGTGCTTTTCAGAGCGAGTTTCTCTTGATGTGTTTTATTTCATTTTCCCCTCATCAAACGAAAAAATTGTAATAATTTATTTTAGCCTCTCTCGGTTGGGGCTAGAACGGAGATTCCAACCTCCTCATCATCGTCGTCAAAACCAGCTTAATCCCATGCAGCCTGTGTCCGGGATGGATGTCTCGGTGGCGGACCGAGTGGAGTAGATGCGTCGTTTTCCAAGAGTCCCGCATTCTCTCTCTCTCTATCTCTCTCTCTCTCTATCTCTCTCTCTCTCTCTCTCTCTCTCTCTCTCTCTCTCCTCCACATGCGCCTCCTCCTCTGGCTTTTTTTCTCCTCTCACCTGCACTGCTTGGGACTGCTGCTGCTGATCTTCAGCGATGCTGCAGTCTCTCTCTCTCTCTCTCTCCTGCTACTGCAACATTTCTTCCCCGGCCGCGTAACTCAATCGCTGAGCTGTAACGGGAGAGGCAGCAGAGGCGGTGTTGGGTCGCCCGTGTGTGTGTGTGTGTGTGTGTGTGTGTGCATGCCATGTCGGTTACCGGGGACAGCCCCACCCCCCCCACCCCCCACCCACCCCTGTCATATAGGAAGATTAAATGGCTCGGTGTCCCGGCTGCTGACAGCTCCTGGTGGGAAAATATCTTTATTCACACATTCATACATTCATACAAAGGACAAAGAAAGACAGGGGGGGCAACAGAAGAGAGTGATCTGGTTTAATACAAGCCAGCTCAGTTGTAGTCGTGTTTCTGCTGCTGCAGCTATTTGCGGGGCAAGTGTGCAGGGCTTCATTCATCCTTTTCTGAAGGAGGCAGAGATGGTCACTTATCGCTACTTAATGGGAAATTGCTGCGGTGTTCATGGCCCACAGTAATTTATACAATAGGCTACACACAGCATAGTCTAATGGGTACTACTGCAACCACTATTGTAATGGACCAATACATAAATAATATATATATATATATATATATATATTTCTAATAAATATACAAATATACAAACTATTTTACTTATTTGTTTTATACTGAGACGTGTTTTCTGTTTCTTTGTCGCCAGTATCCACCCCCTCGTACACACATACGCACGCACACACATGCACGCGCAGTGCTGTGAGGATGCTGTTCTCTCGGCGGACCGACCTGCTCGGTGAGGAGCGCATTGCAGCATCGGGTCTGCTGCTGTATTCAACACCACCGGGGCTTCCACGCGCGCTCTCCCGCAACCCGCCTCTGCTTGTGGAAGTCTCCGAGCCAGTTGGAATCCCACCCCACCCCACCGTAATGCTATATTGACCGAGTGAGAGGTCTGTAGCAGCTATTAGTGAACAGTTGGCTGTGCAGAGAGTAAACAAAGACTGGCAAACTGCAGAGACAGAGAGTGAGAGAGAACTCTCTCTCTCTCACACACTTCCTTTTGGAACTCTCGCTCTCTCAGCTGCACCAAGAACAACTTGAGTGTGTGCGTGTGTGTGGGTGTGTGTGTGTGTGTGTGTGTGTGTGTGTGTGTGTGTGTGTGTGTGTCGATGTGCTTAGCATTCCAGAGGCATCAGCACGCGTCCGCTCCAAGTGCACGCCCTCTGTCGTTCGACCTACAAGGGCGCGTTTTTTGTTTTAGTTTTTTTTCTTATTTCTTATTCCCCTCGAAATCAATCGCGGGATTTCGCCCTGTGGTGTGTGTGCATGCGTGCCTAAACTGGCATGTGCATTTGGAGAATAAAAGGGGGAGAGAAAGTTGAAGAGAGATGCGCATGTGCATGTAGCTGTGGCCTGCAGGTCAAGCTCAGTTCACTTTTACTTCAGTTGATTTTGGAAAGTCACATTTAACCAAATGGAGAACAAAAACCAAAAATCCTCTAAAATGAATCTGTTGGCTTGAGCGTGCCGTTATATCCAACCCATTAAGACATAATTGAGCACGAATCCTCTTTCATCAGCAAATGAACTGCGATTTCAATTTGCATATTAAATAGAAAGTGAACTGTGTGTATATGTGTGTGTGTGTTCTGGTAAAAGGCAGGATGTTCTTCTTTGGAGAAACCCCCCCCCCCCATTCCCTTCTCCTTTTTCTCTCCTACCTGGTAGTTATCAGTTCCTTGGATTTCAAACTGCTGGTAAAAAGAAAAGAACGTTCACACTTCAATGTGCAAATAACAGCACCAACCATTTAGCAATCAGACATTCTGGGACCCCGTCGGCTTCCAAATCACGGGTTGAAGCCCAACAGTTACGCAAGTGCAGTTATGTTCCAACCTAAAGTGGTAATCCTTAGGAGCTCTGGTTGATTTTACAATGTCTATCTGAGTGCGAACAAAGGATTTATTCTCTGAGTTGATCAATCTGGGGTATCGGGCTGTGTATGAAAATCCATATACTAACCCTTTTTGAAAGAATTGTGTGCAGTTATATTGTTTTGTGTGTAAACCCAATGGAGAAAAAAATCTTCTTCTAGGAATGTCTCCACAGTTGACCAGTTAGTAATATTGCAAATTATTTATACATATTGCAATACTTCAATATACTTATCAGTGG
The DNA here is from genome assembly GCA_023566465.1 of Cottus gobio. Taxonomy (NCBI): domain Eukaryota; kingdom Metazoa; phylum Chordata; class Actinopteri; order Perciformes; family Cottidae; genus Cottus; species Cottus gobio. The sequence goes on from CM042219.1 coordinate 5,137,618, forward strand.
ATGAAATGGCTCAATCGCCACTGTGTTACCGTCTTCCAACATAGAAGGTGACCTAACAATCCTGTCAGGGTATACGTTTATCTTATTGTCACTGAATCCATACCAACAATGCACCAGCTTGTCTCTATGTACTTTAGATTCCTACTGAAGGTGTAAATCAGGTCACAACTACACAGCACGAACCTCAGCAATAACATGACTCACACATAATTTAATTGTGCATTTGTCGGGGACTATTTTTCAGCTGCGGATTATGTGATGGATTGACTGCAAATAAACGACTGTGTCCATGTTCATCATACTGAAGGAACATGTCACTATGGTGTGGCTCATTGATCGATATCGGACAGCAGTGGAGGTCCATGGCACAGAGGCAAAAACATATATCAGGCTTTTGACGATGCAGGCGATACTTGAATTCATAGCTCATTAGAATTTGTTGACAACTAAACTATAATATAGAATGTTCACAACGAACACCCAAACATGTGCTTTGTGATCAAATCTCAAAACAGGTTTCCAACGGGCAGGGCATCAAAGTAGGGTAAATTGGTTTTGGCGCCACTTATTTTCCTTGACGCATTAATGCACACAAACACAGGACTTTCACCCTGGAGACCGGTGTTCATATCCCACTGTCTTGTTACAAACACAGGACATTCACCCCGGAGACCGGTGTTCCTGTCCCAATGTATTCTTACAAACACAGGACCTTCACTCAGGAGGCCGGTATTTGTGTCCAATGTGTTGTTACAAACACAGGACTTTCACCCAGGAGACCAGTGTTCGTGTCCCAATGTGTTGTTGATTTATTTTTTATGAAGTTATGCGCTTCCCAAACTATGCTAAGGCTGTTTACGTCTTTCTTTGTTCATGCAAGCCCAACCATGACTAAGTGGTCTTGTTGCCTACATGTAAAAAAAAAAATATATCTCCTCTTTATATTCATAAAACCATGTGTTGACTGCAACCGTAGCATTTTAGTTTGGCACGCTAGGCTACGCTAGAAAGGGTCTCACACAGCGCCGGGATGTGACGAGTTGGGATGAGAACATCATTCACATCCTCTGTTGTAGAGACGGAGGAGAGGCGCTTCTCCGAAGCACTAAAGCAGTGGAACATTGAACATGTAGTCAGCGCACTCAGCAGCGAGTGTTGGGCGCAATTACATTGTGTGATTTGAATTAGGAGTGCAAGAGAACCAGGGAGGGATCTCTGATACTGAAGTAATGAGAAATTTAGCAGGTCACAGGGCCCCGCTGCCGGTCCCGTTCCCTTTACAAATGTTTTTTAAATGTTGGGTATTTTACCTGAATTCAGGACCGTCAGCGTCAGAGGTGTGGGCAGGAGGCATGAGTGAAAGAGTACTTTTTCCATTTAGATTTCAGCTAATGTTATTTTATAATGGATCTCCAGCTCAGCTGAAACGTAGACCAGCTCGGCCAAAATTAACTCACCCACTGTTTTAACAATCTATGTTGCAATGCCTCTTGATCAACAATTTCCTTGAAAATTCTTCTTTTTTTTTTTCTCTCTCACATTTTCCACACAAACAGCAGCATAAATGAGCACTGGTAATTGTTTATTGATTTTTCCATTTTGGTGCAGGCACACAAATGCAAGTCTGCTCTTAGATCTGAGAGGCTGTCTGGTGACACAACACTAATTGTAATGTACTTGTGGCACATTTGGTTGCTAGAGCACCAACCCTAATGATGGAACCTCTAATTAGTTTGCTCTCAACCGTGGTAGACCTATCCGCGGAAGACTCTGCATCAAAGGCCTTAATGACTACCGTGACCTCAGTGGTCAAAAAGCCCTCTGACAGTCTTGTGTAGACTCGCCTTGATCACATCACAACCCCCCCTCCCCCGGATCCTCTGCAATTTGCCCCTAAGCAGACTAGATATATGCGGAAGGATCCCACCTGGTGGTGGACTTTAGCTCAGCGCTCACCGCTTTGATCCTTGAACTGCTTCACGCTAAGCTCCATGCCTGCCTCCACCTGTCATGGGATAAGCAGCTCACTGATAGGCAGGGGGAGAGCAAATGAGTCTGGGGAGGGCCAAATCCAAATACCCTGACAATTACCCGGGTGAAACTCCAGGGACGTGCGCTCTTTCAGCTTGGGCAACCCCAAACAACCACGAGCAGAATGTGCTTTAAAACAGCGGAGATGGGGGCTGACTGGAAAGGGAGCTCCCCATCCCTGCGTGCTTTTACCTTACTGAGCACAATTGGATTCCTGTCAACCCGGGTCTGAGCCAAAGTAGAAAGCCTATTAATATTCCATTGTACAAAATGGGAGATGGAAAATGCACGTCTTGAGCTAATGGAGCAAATATAGCTGTTAAGTAATTTCTGAGTTCGTCCCATAGACCAACGGTCCCCAAACCCCGGGACTCGGCCCGATACCGGTCCGTGGGTCGGTTGGTACCGGGCTGCACAGAAAGAGTAAATGCATTATTTATTTATTTTTTATCAAAGTCAGAAGAGTGTTTTATTTTGAAAAAGGACCGGATACATCCGTCTGTGCGTCTGAGCCTCTCACCAGGTCACGTAATGCGCTTGACCAAAGATAGCGAACCCACGAGCTATAGCAAATCCACAGCGAAAATGAGTGAAAAAAAGTCTTTGGACAGCTTATTTGGCATGGGAAAAGGGCCATTGCAAAAGAATGGATTCGCGACCCATTTGTGAACAAACCCAGTGAATCAAGCCTTCTGGATCAAAATCAAGGCAGAATATCCCGAGAACGCCAAAAAAGCACTGAAAACCCTGCTTCCATTTCCCATGTCATATCTTTATGAAGCGGGTTTTCTGCAATGACAGCGACCAAAACTAAGTTACGGAGCAGACTGGACATAACAAACACACGTTGGGTGTCGTTGTCTCCCATCACCCCGAGATGGGACCGGCTTGTTGCAGATAAGCAAGCTCAGGGCTCCCACTAATTCAGCATAATGGTGAGTTGTATTTTTATGCACTTTATGCCGATCCTATCAATTTATTACGTCAAATTTATATGTCAAATTTATATGTCATGTTTATCGCCCACACTGTGAAGGCCGGTTCGTGAAAATAATGTCTGACACGAAACCGGTCCGTGGCTCAAAAAAGGTTGGGGACCGCTGCCATAGACTGTCTATAAGGAATGGACTTGTCATCGGGATTTCACCCATTTTTTATTTTTGACTGCTGTTGTGAAGCCCAGACTTCTGCGTTTTGAACATCACCATCTTGAATTACGCTCATTGCCACATTGGCTTTTTGAAAGCAGTGAAGTGACCATTGGAATGCGGAGGAGTGAAGCAGAGATGCCACACAGCTCTAGTAGCAACCTGTCAATCACAGAAACCCTGCCCTAAAGCATCCCCTGCTTTATGGTCTGTTGGACTCTAAATGGAGCATAACTCACTAAATGAACATCATGCTGTATTGAAGAAGACTTGAAACCAGAGATTGAGACATAAACTCATGTTTACAATGTTTACTGAGGGAATACATCAAGAGAGAAGTATTTTATATAGACTTCTATACAATCAGACTTCTTCTTTGCAACCAGAGGAGTATGATGGCGATTAGAAAGAATGCACTTTTTTACATAATTCTGCATTGACTTCGCTTTTCAGAGCTGGAGGTTGCAATCTGGTCTTTCCTAACCTTTTCAGTCTTAACTTCTGGCGTGTCTGGGCCACCAAAGAGAATACGCAGAGCCCCCTTTCCGTTTTGCAAGAATATTGACGTAAAGTCACAAATTAAGAGTGAAGTATGGTGATCATGAGGCCAGGCAGTGACTCAGGGTAGAGGGCAAAGTGTTGGAGTCTTCAGACCAAGTTTCCAAAAGCACCAGGGCAAAACAAAAGGGGTTACAGGAGCAGGATGGGTAAAGTGGAATAAAGACAGTGGGTTGGGGTCAGGTGGATCTATAAAGGGTGAAGCCACATCCTGGAATTCCTAATTATCAGAAATAATAACAGTCAATTTATGAAGGGTCAGTCTGACGTGATGGTAAACTTAACGGAAGCATTTGATTGTACATATTTATTATGTAACACATGAATGGTACAAAGTGGTTGACAAAGGCTCAATCAGCTGGTCCAGAAGGCCAGCTATGTTGTGTGCCACATTGTTTTGAGGTTTCAGAGAGTAGGACCGAGGTTAATTCCATTCCTATTAGTTGTGATAGAAACAATAAAGTATTGCACCATCATATTTTCCGACATGCATTTCCCATGTGAACACTTCCAACACAATTGGAAGAGCTTAATCACAACTGCTTCTAGCTTTTAGCTAGCTTCTAGCTTCTAGCATTAGGTGGAAGGCCAATTAGTATCTTTTGTCAGCGAGATACCGCCTTGTAATCAGCAGTTTGATGTCGTTTTATGAAGCAACATGAAACAACTACTGTACCAGAGCTCTAAGGAGGCCAAATCATTCACACTCTAACTGCAGGAGTATCAGTCAAAACGCTGTTAAAATATTCAATATGTCCAAGGGAAGAGCCTCCAAAATTGTGACAGCATATGCCAACTCAGACAAACTGCAGTGACAAAGAGGAACAAGCTGAAACGAACCAGCAGGGATATGACACATTTACAGAGGTTTACAAATGCTGCTAATTATCCTGCAATCTACCGCGGCCAGCTGCTGTAGTATTTTACTACTCTATTGAATTTGTTATTAAGTGCATCTTTCCCTTTTCTATACATTTAAGCTGAACTTGTACGTGTACTGCTGCATGCAATGTCCCAACATCCTCCTGTATCTACGTCGACTTATTTGGTTGTAGATTTGCTCCATAACTTCAATGCTCCATAACTGCTAACGGCAGTTACATAACAGACGTAGTTATTGTTTACGTAACAAACAAACATATTTAAACATAAACCACAATCCTTTTCTGAATCTAATCAAGTAGTTTTGTGGCTTAAGTAAACCTAAAAACTAAGTAAATGAGCATGTTTATTTTGAAAAGACACTGTGTAACGATCTGAAACATGACACGTCCAAACGGACCGGACCTGCTTGGTTCCCGAGGACAAAGCTTTATACGGATGGATGGCGCCCTTAGCGCTCGCCTGTACTGCCTATGTCGAGGGCCCGGTATCTGGACTGTCATAGTTATAAAGTACATGGTCTTAGTCACATAGTCGTAGCACATGGCCACTGACCGAGCTGCGGTGTCGGGAGTCAGAAGTGTTGGTTTAACAGAGGTAATTTTTTTCTATTTTACTTTTTTTTTTTAATTCATCTTTTTAAGGCACTTGCATATCATACATACTCATGTGTTGTAGATCAAAAATTGCAGAACAATCTCAGCTCTCTATATAATGAGGCTCCATTGTCCTAAGGCAAAAGTGATAATATGGCCCTGAAGCTGAAAAATGTGAGCTTGATTTTTGAAATTCTTCATATCTCTTGTGAAAACATACTTTAACTCATGTGGTCAAACTTTTTTGGTGCTAGGAATTGGTTTACCAAAGGTCTTAGGTTCACAAAAGCAGTGGAATGTATGAGTACAATGGTAGATACATGTAAATAAATGTCTAAAAGCTAATTTTATATTATCGTTTTTTTGAGTAGAAATGATGTCTGTAACTACTTTCACCAAAATGATAAAAATGGGACTGAGAAATGGCTTCATACTGCAGATCAAGCGTCATGGGGTGTGTGCTAAGGAAAAAAGAGCATTACAACTTTTTGTTTTCAAATCAAATTTGTATTATATGGTGGATAGATATGATGGCGCGGCTGCCGTTGTGGCCGGCGGTGGTGATCTGGTGACTGGGAGGCTGCTGCAGCGAAGCTGTATGTCAGGGGTCCCCAAACTTTTTCCTGTGAGGGCCACATAACTTTTCCCTTCTCTGATGGGGGCCGGGGTCAGTTTGTAACAGAAAAAGTATGACGATCCCAGGGGTGCCTAAATGTAAACATTTATTGTTTTCCAGAAAGCCACACATAACCAAATATTAATAACCCTTTCCGGGATCTTCACAGAAAAAAAAGTCAGGAAATAAATAATAACACTATTTATGAAATAAATAATAACCAAATACCCCTCTCTGGGATCTTCACAGAAAAAAGTCAGGAAATAAATAACACTATTTGTGAAATAAATAATAACCAAATAACCCTCTCTGGTTTCTTCACAGAAAAAAAGTCCATTGAACATTAACTTTCTGTTGTGCCGTGCACAATCTTAACAGGTAAAAGTTTAGCTTATTTGTCAGAGCAGAATCTCTTACTCAAATGACTCATATGAGCAGTCTCTCAAAGTTCTTGTGTTCCTTCCTTATAATCCTTATAAGCCTTTTCCATTCTGGGTCGATCAGCTCTGGGACCGTTTTATCTTTTTAATGAAGAAATGCGTTAATTTCGGGTAGCAGCTCATAAAAACACCTCAAAACTCTGCCCCGGCTCAACCATTGGACCTCTGTGTAGTACAGCACATCGCCGTGCGCAGACTCCAGTTCAGACAGGAATTGTTGGAACTGCCTGTGTTTAAGTCCCTTTGCTCTGATGAAGTGTATGCATGACACCACAACCTTCATGACAGAATCCCACTTCAACACTTTGCAACACAGTGCTTGCTGGTGAATTAGGCAGTGGACTTGTATCGGGGCGGTAAAACCCCGTTCTTCCATCTCCCGGTTCATGCGTCCTATTAGACCACGAGACGCGCCCACCATACTAGGAGCCCCGTCAGTCGTGATGCTGGCAAGCTTTGACCAGTCTAGGTCCAACTCTTCCATGGTTTGGCATACTTTGCCGAAAATATCCTCTCCCGTTGTAGTCCCTTTGAGACTTTGGAGGGCTGCCAGCTCCTCGCACATCTCAAAGTTTGCGCTAACTCCACGAATAAAAATGACCAGCTGCGCTGTGTCTTGCACGTCCGTGCTCTCATCCAGTGCTAATGAAAAAAAGTCTAATTCTTTCATCTTCTGCTGCAGCTGGGCAATATACATTACCCCCTGATTTCTTCAATGCGTCTGGTGATTGTACTCGCCGACAGACTCACGGCATTAAAGACATCTTTCTTCTCGGGACACACCTCTTCCGCGACAGCATTCAAACAGTTCTTGACAAACTCTCCATCAGTGAAAGGTTTATCGCTGCTTGCTATCAGTTGAGTAACCCGAAAGCTGGCCCGAACGGATGACTGGTTCAGCTGAGCTTGGCGTACAAATGTATTCTGCTGAGCTAACAGTCCACTTTTTAGCTTTGAGAGTTTGTCTGCTCGCATTTGGCCTTGCAAGTTATCATACTTGTCTTTGTGACGGGATTCATAGTGTCGGCGCAGATTGTATTCTTTGAATAACGCCACCGCCTCTTGACAGATGAGACAAACAGCCTTTTCTTTGCAATGAACAAAAAAATAATCGTTTGACCACTGCAGGTTAAATACCCTGCATTCTGAATACATTTTTCTCTTACCTAACCTTTTCGCCATTATTCCGTTCTATTTGACAGGGGCTAGTCTAGGATTTGCGTGGCCAGACTGAAAAAAAATCATAATGCGTCTCTGGTATTGTTCAGGGGGCCGGACCAAATGTAGAGGTGGGCCGTATCCGGCCCGCGGGCCTTAGTTTGGGGACCACTGCTGTATGTTGTCTACTGGGCCCTGGCAGTGTGAATCCTCTCTGTAAAATAAATGACTACTAGTCAGTACTAAGTTCACTGAAAGAAAGTTATGATTACGCACCGTGAAGTTTTTCAAACATGTAACGGAGATCCAGCACGGACTATGCTCACGGCATGAGCTACATGTGCTAACGTGAACAAACTAACGCTACGTGTTTGTAAGACATAACTATCGTTACAAACACGTAACGGAGATCCCGCACTACTAGTCAGTACTAAGTTTACTGAAACGTAACGGAGATCCAGCACGGACTATGCTCACAGCATGAGCTACATGTGCTAACATAAACAAACTAACAATGGTTACGTCTTACAAACACGTAACGGAGATCCCGCACTACTGGTCGGTACTAAGTTCACTGAAAGAAAGTTGCCGGTGATAGTGACGATAGTTGATTACACACCGTGCAGTGTTATGGACACGTAAGACGACAACCAGCACTATGTTCACGGCATGAGCTAACGTGCTAACGTAAATATGTACTAAAACAAAGTTTAGTAAATACACTTACCCGTCTTCAAATGGATCCCTTTTATTGGCGTAGTCCTCTTCATCGCAGGAATAAAATCATCGCTTCAGGCTCCTACGGCCTCCTCGGAAAAAAGTTGCTTCGCTCGAGGTAAACTCTGCTCGGCATGTTCTCTCTGACTCACCTGAAGCTTTGCACGCGTCATACAGCACGTCCATGTTTAGATGCTCAGATCTCGCTGTGTGTATCCCGTACGATGTTGCGAGAACAGGACGAGGAAGTAGGAAGTCTACTGATTGATGAACCTTATTTCTGTGCCGTTTTATCGCAAAGATATGAATTTAAACAAAACGTAAACATAATATTCCACTCTAGAGCGGGCGTCGTCTTTAGAGAGTTAAAGTGCCTCTAATGCAAGTTGGCCAGTGTTCGAGATATTTGGCTCTTGGCAATGACGTATTTTAAGTACTTGGAATAGGCCTACGAATGTATTGGGTATTTGTGAGTTGAAGAAATGTGAATAATTTTAATATGTAATGTATTTGAGTTCTTTAGGTAGTATAAATACAATATTTGAAACATTCTGAGTTTTACTGACATTTAAAGGTGGCAGTTGAAGTTACTATTTACACGGGTGTACAGTAACACTGTAGTTATGTGTATGTGTATATTCTACCAAGAGGGAGGAAGAGGAATTACTTTGGTTTACTTGAAAATCGAACAACAGAAATATTTTTCCTTTTGTTTATTTTGACTTAACATTTTGGCTTGACATTTAGTCAGTCATGCTTTTTATTTTTACTTAATGTTTTACAACCTTAGGTAAGGGACTAGTAACAGAAGTGAGGCATTAAATGAGCCGATGGTGCTTTTTACACAGCCTGTGATTCTATTTCAGACTGGGAACCTTTCTAGTTCATACACTCGCTGTTTTACCTTTCAATGTTTTTGGGGAATCTGGTTTTCTTCAGATACGATCTTCATCGGGCCACAGATCAAATCTACACTTTCTGTGACCACTGTGGAACTTAGTGAGGACTTTCCCTGTCACATTTATTTTCTGCACAGACTCCACCAATTCCTGCAGGGTATCCCAAGGTCAGCTGGGATATGTAGCGCCTCGTACTCATCCTGGTGTATCTGCCTGGTAGGCTGATTTATGTTTAAATGGCCGGAAGCCAATGCTGTTTGATAGTTATGGGTGTTTTTAAAGGTGAGCCTTTTGATGAGCTGTTAAGTGAAGAAGCTCGTGAAGTTTCTGTTTTAACCTGGTAGACTGAGGCACGTTAATAGGAACACACTGGGAATAGAAAGAATACTATAAACCGTGTCCTATTTTTAAACTGGCTATCACATTACCTTTCACATGGAAGGATTTACGTTGTTCTGTAAAAAACTAGGAAGGAACAGTTTGCATAGTAAATAAAAAAACTTAATATGAAAGGGACAGAAATAATGTTGTAGCGACAGTTTACTATTTAGTTTCAGACACTTTAATAGCTACAGTTAGACAAATGATTTATATCCACTTAAATGCCTGATCAACTGATTCAAGAGCTGGTCGGCTGTAATTCTTGCCAACAGCATCCAGCTCTTAGTGGAAGAGGTAAGAAAAGTAACAATTATCAAAACATTTTGCTTTTTTTTTATCACTCATCACTGCGACGGGCCTCCGCGAACCAGTAAAGTCGTAGGTTTCACCCATGTCTATCCAAAATGTCCCATTAGAAATTAGTGGGAATTTGTCATAATTAGCATATGAATTCTTGAGCCCAAAAAACAAACCCTGTTTTGTGAGGTCACAGTGACCTCTCACCACCAAATTCTAATCCATTCAACCTTGAGTCTAGGGGTGGACCTTTGTGCCGAAATTTAGTGTGGAAGGTGAGTGTGGCTGTGACGCTTGGAGTGAGGGGTTTACTGCTGGAACTTCTATCAACAACTTCATGCCGGCTGTGAATTCGTTATATCAGTAATGGAGTGTTTGAAATATTCTCGTTGGCAATTAGAGTTCAAACCACCGCTGCCTCTCTTCCACGTGACGGATCGTTTCCTCTCGCCTCTATGTTCACAGTCTGGGCTTTTTGTAATTTCTTAATTCTTGGGTAAAAGCGATCTTTTGGCTCTTTACACAAGGCCACATCAGTATCGGGGCGGATTATCCGTTCAGTCACAAGTGCGAAAATCCTCCACAAGTTTCTTCAATTGACTCTTTTATCCGCAGCGGGGGAGGTTTCACTTATGTGTGTGTTTTTTTTAGGAACCAGAAATCCCATCAAGCAAATGTATTGCGACATGCGTGTTTTGTAAATTTGAGAAATTTGCCAATAAACAGCGAGAAAGAGAGAGAGAGAAAGAGAGAGGTGGCTCTACTATTATTACCATTATCACCTCCACACACACGCACGCACACACACACACACACACACACATCCTCTCTCTTCTACTACTACTTTAGTTTTTTACTTCCCAGCTGTCTATTCAGGAAGAAAGGTATACGAGCAAATAGGTCTTGACAGAGCAGCGAGTATAAACGATGCACACACACACACATGCACACGCACACACATCCCCACACACACATAAACACACACATGTGCTTTATTCGTAGTGATCTTTCATCTCTCTGAATCCCTCTCCGAGGCTTCTCTCTCTCTCGTGCCGTCTTGAGAGCCGTCACTGAGAGGACTCAGGCATCTCTCTTTACACTCGAGCTCGACCAAACAGCGCATTATAGGTCTTATGTCGCTGTTGTGGATAAAAAAAAGAAAGAAAGAAATAAACAAAAGAAATCCCTCTTGAGCCACCACGGTGGCCATTGGCTTTGTTGGTGCATTACAATTCAGCCGGCTTTGCTGCAGCGGAAAAGAGAGACCCAAAAAAACAAAAAGGCCTCCATAATGCTCAACAAAACAGCCAACATTATGGACTATGTTTATACTGGTTTATAAATGGTGTTTATACTGCTCAGTCAAAGAAAATGTAGAGAAATTAGCATCAATTCATGATTCAGTAAACACTCAAAACAGTGAATCTTAAGGCAGATTAAGACTTTGGAACATACAAGGCTCATGTGAGGTTTATGAAAAAAATGCATGTTTACATTTCATTTCCAACCCACACGTCCATAAGTCGTTGTGTCTCCGGCGGCAGGAAGACAGCGATCATCACAGATCAACAGAGCGCCTCCTGCTGCTCAGAAAATAAGAAGAAGAAAGATAAACATGAAATAATTTAATTTGCGTTCCAATTTCAGATTTTGCTTTGTTAATCTTACAGATTATTAAAATCCTTATTCCATATTAAAATTATATAAGGAACAAGGGTTGAATTATCTGGACTCTTTTTAAATCACTTTAAGAATATTAATATAAAGCGCTTTTGACAAGTTCTTAGTCGCTGGCTTTGCCTTTACTGTATCCCCACCACACACACACACACACACACACGCACGCACACACGCACACACGCACGCACACACACACAAACACACACACAATGTCTCTCACCCATGCCAATAATATAGTTTAATTCAAGCTGTGGCAGCCTTAGTCTTAAACTCTCGATGGCGGCGCTGAATGGTTCTCCCAGCAGCGCCCCTGGAACGTCATCAGCTTCGGAAATGCTGACAGGCTGAAAAAAAAAAAAAGCAGCTGAGTCATTCTTAATGAAGATCAGGAAGCTTTTCCTCTCCTTCCCTTCCATCATCAGAATAACAAGCGTGCTGGCACAGACAGCACAGGCTTATCCCACTGGAAATGCACTGCTACAGCACTAGCTGTCAAAAAGTTACAGGCCGTCGGCAAATAAAAGGCAGGACCGGAACCAATTTGTACTTTTTCACACTTCACCTTTATTCGTGGGAACAGGTACCCCCCCCCCCCCCTCCCCCCAACCCCCTCACCCACCGCCCATCACCGACAACCCCTCTCTTTCCGCGGATGAAGGCTCCTGATTTGCATTGTTCCAAATCTCCCAAGGATGTGGGCGTGATCCACGACGGCCGCAGAGTGACCGCTACAGTAACACCAGAAAAGAATCAGCATGGCTCTAAATCCTTTGTGTCCGTCATCCTCTGCGGCAGACGTCGTGCGTTTATTGTAGCCGCAATCCCTCAAGGGGAAGAGCGAAACCGCAACATAATGCATTGTGACGTCCGAGCAAACATTCATCCCCAGAGTGGAACGGCAGTTACGTCGCAGTTAAAACTCTGGAAATCCTGACAGTGTGCAGAGCGGGCCGTATGCCACAGGCCCGATGGTGCGTGGAGCGGAAACTGATAGCGGCATTCATAAATCACAGGGCAACGATTTTTGGGGGAAAGAAACTGACTGAGGACGCCGATTAAGGCGGGAATCCCCGCGTTCGGCCTGGAGAGGCTTTTGACATGGATGCATTTATGAAATACTTGAACACAAAGTCACTCAGCTCCGATGGTGACTGCTAAGGGTCGAGACATTGAGTCAACTTGAACAACTGAGGACAAAAAGTTGGGCGATGCAGAGATGAAGAGGGGGTGAAAGAAAAGGAAAAAGGGAAAGAGTCAGCGGCTGAAGGGAGCCGATTAAGTCCCGTAATGAGTGTGCTGTAATCTTGGCGGTGTTGATCTCATTATTTGTTTATTTCTCCTCACACACCTGCCCAGACATGGCGCTCCACAATGTTTCCCCTCTTCATTAGCAAAGGGAGCTGCCGCTGCGCGCTAATGCGTGTACTCGGCTGATGTTCATGTCCCGAGCGCTCGCCGTCTTGTTTGTGTTTGTGTGTGTCTGAGGCTCCGAGTCTCCGTACGGACGTGTGCTGTTCACACATATATTGTTTTTACCTTCTGATTAAACTCCTTTACCACCCGCGTCTCCGCAAGCTCCGCCTGCTTTTGACCTTTCTGTCGAAGGCGCGCGCCCGTGTCCACACGAGCGGGTGATGGATGGTGTTATTACCTGAAGCTTTTAAGGGGCAGAAAGGTGCTCAAGAGAACAAACACACCTGTCTGTTTGTGCTTTATCATCAGGAATTAACACACACACACACATACACACACATCAGCTGGGACACACACACGCAGACACGTGTGCGATATTCTTTGAAAACATTAGCATTTAGCAAAGGGAAGACAGTGGCGCGCCACGCTGTCACCTGTGAAAATTATTCATTAATGATTTATTGAGAGGCGGCCATGCTTAAGGAGCCGTATTAAGCTTTGCATTTCCGACCCGGCATTAAGCGCAGATAAACATGCCCACGTACGCACATATACATTTTTCTTCTTCTTTTTGTTTTAATATACACCCATTGTTGCCAGAGTAGATCTGCATAAGGGCATCTCAGCACTCGGCGTGACCTTGCCTTGTTTTGCTCGATGGAACAAACACACCGTCGAGGAAGAAAAATATGTTGTTTAATGTGTGTGTGTGTGTTTGTGTGTGGGTGTGTGTGTGTGTGTGGAGGGGGGGTGGGGGTGATCATGCTCCCGGTTAAAAAAGTGATGACTCAAGACGCGTATCGTTTTTGCAGATAGTCCACACGTCACTCCGGGACTGCTAATAAAGACATATTGCTTTCAGCCGTCTCTCTTTCTTACTCTCTCACCCCCCTCCCCTCTGTTCCGTCTCCCCATCTCCATTTTTGCTGATTGCTTTGCACCATTAATATTTCATGTGTAATGTGGCTCTTTTGGAGGGTGAGCATGTGTGTGCGTGTCTGTCTGTGTCTGTGTGTCTATGTCTCTATGTGTGTGTGTGTCTGTGTGTGTGTGTCTATGTCTCTATGTGTGTGTGTGTTTGTGTGTGTGTGTCTATGTCTCTATGTGTGTGTGTCTGTGTGTGTGTCTATGTCTCTATGTGTGTGTGTGTGTGTTTGTGTCTGTGCCGCAGTATCAGATTCTGCTCTCGCAGCTGTCGGCGTGTGTCTCTTGGTTGTGATCTGTCTGCCTGCCTCTCAACCTTCAACCTCTCCCGTTTCACTCTCCTTCTTTCCTTTCTTTGTCTGCATCCCTCCATCCTTACATCCCTCTACCCCCCCCCCCTCCCTTATCGTTTCCTCTTCCCTGCTTCCCTGTTTTTTTTCTCTTCTTCCTCCACAGCATCCTCCTGCCTCTCTCCCTCGATGCCCTCTCCATCCCTCCCTCTGAACTGTTACTCCCCCCCCCCCCCTTCACACCCTTTTTCCCCCTTTCTCTTTTGCATTACTTTCAATCTCTGGCTTTGCTCTAGATGTTTTCACCTCTCTGTCACTCTGGCTTAAAATACTTTTTCTCTTCTCTTTTTTTCTTTTCAAATCTTCGCTCAAACTTGAGCAACATAGAGATAGATGTGTGAAAATAAAATGGCAGAAAGATGGCACAGAGGTGTCGGCCATGGCTCTCAAAGATTTAAGCTCAATGGAAGCTGGAAACATGAAGCTTTGACTTGATTTGAACAGGCAGTCGTATCCACAGCTTATATATAGCTTATACGTGCATCGCCTGATTGATGAGTTGGGTCGAGTTACGGACCAGCATTGGTTTGGTTTGGGTTGCAGCAGGGTGCAATAATGTAATAATTGAAAAAAATGACTGATTGGAGTGCATGCCAGTCTGCAGTTCATTACTCTTGTAACAGAATAAAGACACATAATAATAATAATTATAATAAAAAACTTAATTTGTTGCATGAATGAAGAAGTATTCAAAAACTTCTAAACAATGATTAATGATTCAAAACTGTAACTGTGACAGTGACGCTGTGTAGTTCTAAATAAAAATGGCTCCTGCAGTATCATTTCTCAAAAAGGAAATGAATGCAGCGGTGGAGGAAGAACTCATATTTACTTACTTACTCTGCTTCAAGTAAAAGTAATTTGTTTAAAATACACTTACACTTACAAATGCACTTAAAGTACAAAGCGTTAAAGTGTACATTATAACAAATGGTCCATTTCGGTCCATTAATGTTGCAGCTGGTAGTGGTAGAAGTATAAAGGAGAAGAACATGGAGATATTCAAGTAAAGTACAAGTATCTCAAAATGGCACTTAGGTTCATGACTTGAGTGAATGTACATAGTTGGTTATATTGATACATATATACTTATACAGGAAGTGGTGGTAGTCACTATGACGTCTCCCATTGGTTTTGCTGTTTAGAAGCCTTGAGTTTAGCGTATTGTCAATCGCCATCTTGGTTTTTGGCAGTGACCAACAAGTGGGAGGAGCCAAGTACAAACCAAAGCCGAATAAGACAAATAACGTTTATGAAGTGAAAACCCTGTGAAAAGGTTAAAGTTGTAAGATGTGAGATAAACATCGTTGTAGCGATCTGTCAATCCAAAGGTAGCCCCGCCCTAAACCATATTCTTTATGGTCTGTTTGACTCTAAATGGACCATAATTTACTAAATGAACATCACGCTGTATTGAAGAAGACTTTAAACTAGAGATTGAGACATAAACTCATGTTTACAATGTTTACTGAGAGAATACATCAAGAGAGAAGTAGTAGCCCCCTGCTGGCCATTAGAAATGGTAAATTGACTTTTCTAGTCTTCTGACCACTCAAAACACTACTTGCCATCATTCACTCATTCACATCCTGATGGCAGGGAGCTGCCACACATGGTGCCATTGGTTTCCTTTTAGACCCAGAGGCTACCGCCTGGTTCAGTCGCATTAAGTTAAGTTGGACTGTGAAGATGGATAAGGTGGATGAGAAGGATATGTAGCGGGGCATATAGATACGTATAGTCTCCCCCGTTGCGTGACAGTACTTCCTGTCCATTTCCTGACGGGGGTACCGTTGGGAGAGCGAGGCAGCAGTCTTAAGTGACAGCCCCGTATATAACGGGTGATACGGAGGATCGGGTCCGACCTCTCCGGAAAATGAGAGGGGGGGGACAGGAGTTTTAAGGAAAGTCTCGGAGTGTGCTCAGAGATATACGCAGTGGCTCCATTTCATATGCAAAGTTCCCCTCGTAAAACGCTGCCACAACTCCGGAAAGTTCAGAGGTTGGAACGGCTTTATATTGCCGCTCGTAAAGCATCTTTAAATGTCTCCTTAAGCAGCCCTCCTTGCTGCTGTTTGCGAGTGCACGCGTATGTGTGTGTGTGTGTGATCCAGTATGTGTGCTCCAAAAGCCTCCTGCTGATTACCGGCACACTGTTCCCTGCACCTTAATGAACAGAGTCACCACTGACACACACACTCTCTTTCCATTTATTACCCCTCGTCTCTCATTACGGAATTACCGCGCAGGGCGTGCGTTTTGTGCCCTGTTCTTGCCAGCGTATGTATACACGTGTGTGTGTGTGTGTGTGTGTGTGTGTGTGTGTGTATGTGTGCATTAACTCTGCTCCACAGCGGGCCCGGGCATATGATTGGCTGCGGATGAGAGCTGAGGTTGGCACGGCAACATTTCCGCAGAAGGCCGTAAAGCAGTAGGCCTGGAGCGCGGGCGGCATCTGCCCCTCGGCCGCTGCCAAGACACACACACACCCACACACACACACACACACACACACACACACACACACACACACACACACACACACACACACACACACACACACACACACACACACACACACACACACACACACACACACAGAGTTAGATGCATGGATTTGAATAAACACTCACACAGATTGACATGCGTGTATTGACACACACTTGATAATTCTCTCGTTTAGCCCCAGCCCCGCTGTCCAGCCTCTCTCTCTCTCTCTCTCCTGGCACCCGGCCGGCATTCTCTCACTCTGCTGACCTCTCCCTGTCCGCCCGTCCTCTTCTATCTCTGCCACAGCTTTGTCTCCCCCTCCCCACATCCCCATAAGCCGCCTCGTATTCAATTCTCCGGCCCTCCGCTCTATTTGTCTTTCCTCTAAGCTGTCCCTTTCCATCACCGCTCTGAGGTAAAGCGTATCCGGTGGCCCACTTCTCCGGCACCGCGCTCACTCTCCTCCCGTCACCACCTTTCCTGCCCTGCGACAGCACCGCACACTCATTACAGGCCTGCCCCTGCTCTCGCTCACACTCACACACACACCAAACAAACGCGCACACACAGAGTCACTGCTCTGCCACCCACGCTTGGGCTGTGGTGGGAGATTCTGTCATAACTCAAAGGCTGACCTTTCATAAGCCACTGCTTCAGACAGATGAGTAGTCCCGTAGCGCCGTGTGTATGTGCAGATGGTGTGCGCGCGCGCGCGTGTGTGGATATGTGTGTGTGTGTGCGCGTGTGAGAGTTTGGGTTCGATAGTTGTTGGTGAGCGTGCCATTCTTTTTGTGTAGTTTTGTGTACATGGGGGAGGAGTGCGAACGCATCATGGGTTTGAGCCTGTGTTCAAGTGTTTGTATGTGCACATGTGCGTACCTGTGTGTGTGTGTGTGTGCGTGTGTGTGTGTGTGTGTGTGTGTGTGTGTGTGTGTGTGTGTGTGTGTGTGTGTGTGATAAAGGCTGTGGCCTGGGCGGAGACAGAGACAGAGGGGTGACTGAGCAGTGTGGATAACAAGAAAGTGTAAGAACAAAAGTGAATCAGAGCCCAAAAAAGGAAAAAAGGAACAACACGCCCTGTTGTCAGCGTTCATCTTGTTACTGTTTTTCATCCTCGCATCGATATGATGAATAAATTATTAAATTAATAATTCAAAATGTGCTCGTATATATATATATATTATCTTATATTCTCATTGAGGACCTCAAAACTGCGTGGGCTTGTTTATCTCAGCGTGCGGAAGATAAGACGGGGTGAGGGGGAGGGGGGTGGAGGGGGCAACTTTCCTGACTTTACTTGTGTGCTCGGAGGCCCTCTGGTCATGTGAGCACACTATTGATAATCAATACAGTCCCACTATTTCTACATCAAAGCAGTTCGAGTCTCTCTCTCTCGTTATGTGCGCACAGGCCCGGGCGGGTATACAAATCTGCATATTGTTGCACACAATGGGAGGGATATGAATATGCATGCACACACACGGAGAATAACAACAGAGGAGCCGTCTCCCGCCTGCAGTTCTCTTTCCTGAGGAAATTAAAGGATCGGGAACCTCGAAAACCTGCACGTTGTTACGGCAACTCTTGTGCGCAACGCACTTTGCTTGTTATCTTATTTTGCGAAATGCAAAAGCACTTCAGGTCTATCTTCCTCCTGTCTGTGATATCTACAAAAGCCATGGTAACAACGTTGCCATGACCACCTAAAACCACTGGCAACAGAGAACACAATTGGAAAGTAATGTCAAAAAATAATGCTAAAGATTTCTCTCCAAGGACACACTGCGACTGATGATTTAAATCTTTTTTTTTTTTATAAAAAAGTAACTTTTTTGACACATGCGAAAAAATATTATCTGGAACACACACGCATGCAAAGAAAAGACCCACACAACACACCCTGCCGGAGCGTCTGCTCATAAGTAGAGATAAATTATGGATCATGTTCCCGCTCGAGCCGCGTGCCGGAGCCAGACGAGGAGTTTCGGAAGCGAAATATGCTGAGGCGGCGTTTTCGTCATTCCCCGTCTCGGTCAGACGCGAGCGAAGAAATGTTGCGGATGACACAGAGATTGACACTTTGCCCAGAAAACACTGAAGTAGCAGTCGAGGTAAAAGTTGCGTTGGGAATTTGACTGACTGGGGATTCAGAAAAGGATGCATGTGCTCCTCTATGAAGCGTTGCATGTCTGTTCTGACATACGTGGGCCTTTTTCTTTTTCTGGGATGGAAAAAGTAAATATTGGAAAAGTTCTCCGATGTATATTTTTATTCCTAAAAACTCAAGTTTTTAGGAATAAAAATATACATCGGAGTGGAAACCAATGTATTGAGAATCTCCATAAATCTCGCTTTCGTGTTTGTAGCCCTCGTGTTTGGAGGATCTTTTGGGTTTCTGCCGTCATGCTATTCGGAGTTGGAGGATTGTTTAGGACCTGCACACATTTCATCTTTGTCACTTTACTTTCATGCTCTTTGAAAGAAGTGCGTATGCTTTCCGCCCAGAGGAAGCACCACCATCCCTCATCCTAACGAGATCAGCGTGAGAGGACACGGCCTCGCCGCTCCGGGAACAAATCCCTGGATGACGGTTGGTTTTACTCTTTTTTTTGGGGATGATTCAGTGTTGATGCTTCTATTACTGCAGGTTCGAGGAGGGCGATTCACTGCAAAAAAAGAAACCCCCAAAACAATACTGTTTCTGTTTGGTTCCATTAGTGAAAGAGATTTGCTTAATTATTTGCCAAAATGAAAACTAATAAATTCAGTTCTTGCTGAATCTACTTTACAAACCCCTTTGTCCTCGTCCGTGAATTATTATATCGCTTAGTCTGGTGCTTTTTAATTAAATCCAACCATCCTTACTTATTCAAATGGCTCTCTCCTTGAGGGCTTTGTGTGTTTTTTTTTTAAAAAGGAACCCTCGTTCTCGTTCCCCTCGGTGGAAAGTCTTAGTCATGAAACCTCATCCAGCGATGTCATTTGGATGCTGAGAAAAGACAACGAGTGCTTCGCATTCATTCATTCGGATTACGGTTCCACACGACGGCTCTCTTGGAGTGAAATTTCAATGACGCATCAACGTGAAAACACAGTGAGCACAGTATATAGCTTTTACCTCTCGTAGTAAAAAGGGGACAATTATTGAACGACACCGGAGAGGTCACATGATGGCTCCCAAACGCCAACCTCTTCCCATCCTTATTTCCTCTCGGCAGAGAGGGGGCCATGCACTGACAAGAAAAACGGAGACGTTGCATAGCGGTAACTTAATAATGCTCCCTCCTTCTGGGCCTGTCTCTCTGCAGTGTGTGTGTGTGTGTGTGTGTGTGTGTGTGTGTGTGTAAGCTGCTGACTCTGCAGAGCTTTACATTGACCAGTGTTCTATTTATAGACCACGAGTGAACTTGTCTGACTGCTGTGTGATTGTGTGTGTGTCCTTTCTCCCGCTGTACCTTTTGAGCCCCCCCTCGGGGGGAGGAGTTTAAACAGACATGGATTTGGAAGGGGACGTAAAGGCCTTTTGTGTGTATGCATCTCGCACGTGTAATACATCGACTTCTAAGCATGTGCGCATGTGTCTCTGCGGCGGCAGAGAGTCACTTTTGGGCCAGACTCTTTTTTATTTATCGCTAATCCCCGTCTTTGGCCAAAAATACAGACTTTATCCATGGGACTTTTGGGAGGAAGAAAGGAGGAGGAAGAGGAAAGGGACAAGAGAAAGTGGGGGAGAGGCTTGAAAGGAACCAGCAAGGTGATGGGAGGAGGGATGAGGTGGAGAAGGGAGGGAGGCGGGACTCGAGGGGGTTATTGAGGTGAAGGCGGAGGGAGAAAAAAGCGAGAGGGGGTGACGCACACAGTGGGAGAGGTGTGGGAGGAAGAAGCCGCAGCATCCCTGAGGAAAGGAGGAAGAGAGCAGCAGAGGTGATCATGCGGCCGTGTGCTCGGAGAAAAGGTCTCATTTAGAGGCGACGCCGACGCACGTTAGGTTGAGGGAAAGATGCGAGTGGACGCACGCGGCCATCGGCGGGATAAAACTAAGAAGGATGTGTTTGCAAGAGTGGAAGTGTTTCCATCTCAGCAACAATTGTTCTTTGTATAATTACTATTCTGAGGCTCATTAAGCCTCTTTAAAAATGTACAGTGGAAAAAAAAAGAGGAAAGATGAGAGAAGCGGTCATCTGTTGCCATCTCAACAGTCACATCAGCACACTTATAATGACTACAGTACACACATGGGCGAGCTAACTGCACTCAATCTGGGAACCAATCGGCAATCGGTCCGACGACGGATAAGCCTTTTGGGCCATGGGGCTCTATATCCGACTTCCTTTTTTGTGTGTTTACAACCTGATTTCCAACTTGAGACACAAGACTGGAGTTTCATCTGAGAGACGGTGTGTTTATGCCAGGCTTGTTTCACAAGTAGCCGGTTCGCAAGCTGATAGTCTACCAATGAAAAACGGGATCATTATCGGAAGACAGCAAGCGAGTTCTGAGAATGCATTCTGGCCAATCCATTCCACCTAGACGGAAAACCTCCGGTTCTGAGAAGTGAAGCCAATGGTGAAGTGTCCTAAAAACCTGCATTATCTCTAATGGCCATCAGGGGGTGACTCCGATTGAAAAAAAAAATCTGGTTGCATAGAAGTCTATGAGAAAATAACTCCTCTCTTGATTTATTCCCTCAGTAAACAATGTAAACATGAGTTTATGTCTCAATCTCTAGTTTCAAGTCTTCTTCAATACAGCGTGATGTTCATTTAGTGAATTATGATCCATTTAGAGTCAAACAGACCATAAAGCAGGGGATGCTACGTCCACTTTCTATATACAGTCTATGGTTTCACCTCTTTTGCTCCACACCGACTGTAAAGGACCTCTGAGAGTGTAAAGTATTTTAATAGTTTGTTCCCTTTTTTATGCCTTTTATTTTGGAAGTTTTGTCACTGCAGTCGGTGCATTTCCGGTTGCGCTCTTAATTTGAAGGTACAACATGGGAAGTTGTTAGCAAGAAGTTGGAGGAAATGAAAAGTTGCTATAACGATGGGAAATAGCGATAAAAACAAGTTAGAAGGTTACAAATGTGTTAGTTTTAGCACCTGGCAGATATGAGCACAAGGTCAGTACCTGTTCAAGCTAATTTTTTGAGAAAATATAGTTTTTTGTTTGTTTGTTTGCTATTTCCATTTTTTCTTCATAGTTCTTACGGTGTATTCAATAAACATGTATGAACCATCATTTCAAGACTCCAGACTATAAATCAGCCGGAGATGCTACACCGACTGTTTATCTGCATTCAACCAAAGCCTTCTCCAACGTGATAGTTAACAAACATCTTGTTTTGCTGCCTACAGATCTCTAAGCTATACAGCTAACATCTGTCAAGCCGACACGCTGGCTGTTTGGATGCATAACTGCGGACTGCACAAGCACTCCGGCAGTCCAATGTGTGCAAATAACAAGAGGCAGATAGTTGCTTCCCTGCAGGAGGGAGAGGAGAGAGGCAGATGGAGAAAGCCGGAGGGAAACTCTGTCACGGGTGAAAGTTGGGACGACGGAGAGAGCACAAGTGGACCTCCTCTCACTGTGGAAACAAGGTTGGAGCTCACTGAGAGCAGCTCATTGTTGGGAGAGAGAAAAAAGCACTTAAATACATGAGAGGGGAAATGGGAGAATGAAGAGAATTTAGCATGAGCAGGAAAGAGAGAGAGGGGCAGAGGAGTAAAAAGAAAGAGAGAAGACAGGAGAGAGGAGAGCCAAATCGGGAGGCTGAGAGGAAAGGGAGATAAATACACAATGTACGGATTTGGAGGGAGGAGAGTGAGAAAGTTTGAGAGAGAGAGGAGAGGAGAGTGAGAGGGGGCTGGAAAGTCAAGAGAGAAAGAGGGAGGTGGAGAGAGAATCAGGTCATTCATCCATGCCTCTGGAGACGGACGCAGTCTGAATTCAGGATAACTCATTCAAAAACGCCAACTCCACTTTGTCCCACAGCACCTCTGTCAGTCTGTGCTATAGTTACCAAGTGGCTGGGACACATCCGGAATACCTTAACACCCTTTTGCAGTATGTGACACCCACACACACACACAAACAAACACCCACACACACACACTCCGCAGGGTTCTTCGCACAACATCTTTCCGAGTTTTTTGGGGCAACCAACGTGATCAGAGCGACGCCCTGGAACGCCATGTTTGCTGCTAAATGTGTGAGTCTGACGGTGAATAATCATGCCCACATGCAGTAAGCATGCCGTACACGCACACACGCACACACACAAACACTCTCAGCATGCCCGAGGAAACGCACTGGAGTGTTGTCAGAACCCCCCACAATCTCCCTCCTCCGACACCAGAGAGCTTCCTTAACCCTGTCGGATAATTGGTCTCCGGGGACGCAACGCTGCTTAAAGCTAAAAGCTAAACATTAATAAGGCCGTAAACACACACATACACACACACACACACACACACACAGAGATGCAACATGAAGGCACGTGCGCAAAAGGGATGCGATTCGTTGAAGTCTGCGCGGTTACGGCATGAAGTAAAAGGTGATGAACGCCGGGACAATAAAGAGACAAGTCAATCAACCCGGCGGCCC